>QEPC01013374.1:369608-431764 GCA_003113815.1 Sphenodon punctatus
GGCCCGACAGGGGTCGGGACCAACAAATTTTTAAATAAATAAATAAAAAAGACAGCGGGACTGGCCCTCCAGTCCAGCCCAGCCCAGCCCACTGGGAATCCTCCTGGTGGGTTCAGTGGCCAATCCGTCCCTCCCTGTTCCACATTTCCCCCCTGAGTTTTTTAATCTGAGACTCGGGTTAGAGACTGTAGGCTTAAACCCAAAGAGCAATGATCATCCTAATCCTGATAAGAAAATGTTTAAACCAAGTTGATGAACTTGATGAACTTCTACAGAGAAGTATAATCCCCCCACCCCTGTGCCAATATCCTAGGCCAGGGATGGGAAACTAGGAATATGCGAACGTGGTTCGGAAGTTCAGGGTTTGGTCCAAACTCAGGGTGTTTGGTCTGTTTGCGAACACCCTGAATCTGAACCGCTTCCACCCGAACTGGCCGAACAAAGTTTGGGTTCCAAACCCGTTCAGGCAGGGGCAGGGAGGAACCTGGTTTTCCCTCCCCCCTCCAGGCTGTGTGGGTGGAAGGGGCACCAGGGAGCACCTCCCTCCCACCCTTGTAATTTTTTTTTTTTTAAACCCCTTCACCCCAGGGATCGTCCTACCTGGTGGTGCCGTGGCTCCGGGCCCGGGTCCAGCAGCAGCAGGTCTAGCAGCGGGCGGCACTCCGGAGCACTTCCGGCCACTACTAGGCCTTCCGGTTTGACTCAGAAGGCTTAGTAGTAACCTGAAGTGCTCCAGAACGCCACCGGAGCCCTGGCACCACCAGGTAGGGTGATCCTTGGGGTGGGGGTGGGTTTTAAAAAAAAACTACGAGGTTGGGCAGGGTGGGGGGGGAGGTGCTTCCCGGTGCCCCTTCCACCCACGCAGCCTGGAGGGGGGAAGGAAAACTGTCCCCCCACCCAAACGGGTTCGTTCGTCCCCCCCAAACTCATTCGGGCCGATCCTTGAATGGGCCAAACACTGAACCCCCCAGTGTTCACACATCCCTATGGGGAACCTCAGGCCTGTGGGCCAAATGCAGCCCTGGGCAAGTTTTTATGTGCCCCCTTTCCAGTGCTTGGATCTGGCTCCTGGATCCAGTCTCTACCCCCAAGCACTGAAAAACTGAGCTCAGGATAATGGAGCAGAGATGAGAACATGCACACAAAGCTAGGGGATAGATCCATGGCTCAGATCCATGATCTGGGTCCTCTTTTTTTTAATACACCTATTAAGCACCCCCACCCCAACATCTATGCAGCCCTCGGAGTTTGTACTAATATTTAATGTGGCCTCCAGGACAGAAAAGGTTCCCCACCCCTGTCCTAGGCTTTCCGGGAGGGGTGGCCCTGACCATGACTCCTCCCACCTGTGGGGCAATGCTCCACCACCCCCCGGGAATGAGAGGTGCCAACTGTTGGTCCCAGGTGGGATCAGTGACCCGATCTCCCTTCTGCATGACCCAGGCTCCCTTTCATCCTTCCTTACCTGTTCACACTGGCTGCTCCATCTGATCCAGAGCCTGCAAAAAAAGGGAGGGGGGTCCCTTTCTCCTCCACCCTGGCTGCTGTGAGGGAGGAGACAAGGGAACCACTTAGCTGTGGCACATCTGAGGCTGCAGAAGCAACCACAGCTGCTCCCACGAGGGAGGGAAGTCCAGGGGTTGGCTTAGTTCAAAAAGAGAGAGAAGAGGATCTGGGGTGGGGGTCATAAAAGATCTGGAGTTTGGATCCAAGATGTGGGTGACCTGGGTCTGCTGAAAGAAACTGCTAGATCCCCAAAGTTAAACTAACCCTTGACTGGGTGACTCCGCCTCTGCTTGCTGTGAGTGCGCTTCCCTCCTCGTGCCCTGTTCCCTCTCTCTTGACCTGCAGGGTGCCCGGGCTCAGTTGTGTCCCCTTGCACCACAGTAGCAATGCCACTGGGAAGGAGGGGGCTGAGCGCCGGGGTGACTGGGTCTGTCCTCACCCCTTGCTTGTGCCAGCACCTGGGAGCAGGTTAGGAAGGCAGATCTCGCACTCGGAGAGGCCAGACCAGGTCCCTACCCACCAGAAGGGGCCTGGCCTGACCTGGGCAGTGAGCATTGGAAACGTGCTGCAGACCAGACAAGCTGGGATAATACATGTTTGAATTTGCCATGAGTTGGACCTTTAAGGTTCAGGAAGTGGTCGCTGCTTGGAGCGCTGTAGGCTTTTCACCTGCAACTCTGTGGAGCCGGCAATGTGAGGAGGCTGCATGCAACATAATAGACAAGACGTGGACACGCACTAACCCGATTTGCCCATGGCATGGGCCCGTGATGTCCCTGGGCTCTGCTAAGTGGCGGGGGGTGGGGGCGGCCACGCTGGGTAGGTGGGTGGCTAACATCTGGCAAACACCTATTCATGAGTAGGTGGACATGCACCTGGTGTGGGCTAATGTCCCGTTTGTTTTCACAAATAGTCATGGAAGAGAGACTGGCAAAAAACAGACGGTAGCTAGGTGGGAATGGACCTGGGTGCAGAAGATGGAATTCCACGCCCTTCCCTCACCAAGGCAATCCACTCCGGGGTGCATATGCATTCTACATACCAGTGGAACCCGCCCCCCCGCCCCCCCCAGGGCACGTGGGTCCTGGTGTGACTGTATCCTAGCTGCACCCGTGTTCTTAGGGTGCATAGTTGCCCCTCGCAGCTCTGCCATGCATTGCATCTGTCACATCGACGTACTTTGGGGCTGAGTGGGAATAGGATCCTTTTTGGACTTTTCACTTGTCACAAGGACTTTAACTCTCCCTCGTCTCTACCCCCTGTCTTGTTGAAAGGTGCAAATTTCTCACATTTGACTGTTTGTTGTGAAACTGGAAACCTTGCTATTAGGGTGTGTAACGGAACAAAGCAAGTATGACCATTTGGATGCTGACAGCAAGTTGTGCCATTAGCTTTTAGTACTTAGATGATTAGATATAACATGGTCAGATTCGGTCTCTTTGCTGCTCATCTAAGCTATTTAATCAGTTCTGCTGTCAGCGTGAGTAGATGACCTCCCCATGTGGAAGTGCCTTTTAAGAAGAATGCCATGATCTTTCAGCAGACCGTACACCCATGAATGTAACCAAGATTTTGTCAATACAGATTCAGGCTTTTAATGCTCTAATCCATCTCCCTCTAGTCACCAAATAAATAAATAAATAAATAAATAAATAAACAAAGCAGATTTGTGTCTCCCTTCTGAACTGAAATGAGCTGTTTAAAACTATGGTCCCTGCTGATGATTTTCCCTTTGAATTTTCTTTCTTTTCTTTAAATCGGTGACTTGCAATATTATTGATGCCTGGTTTGAAGAAAAATGAAATGCAGCCTGCAAATGCATGTCACGGTAAAAAAATCCAAGATGAATGATTGTATTAGAAACTGGGGAACTTCACTTGTTCTGCAAAGATGAAGCCAAACTGCCCCCTAATGTACACCTCTTGTATATGGCTCTGCACACAGTGCAGCGCAATCTGGGAGCTGCAGTGGGGGGGAGGCTTAGAATAAAATCCTGGAATCCTCTGTTAGATAGGGAAAAAAAAACTTAGTGGCTTCAGCATGTAGTCTTTGCTTGTGCGTATGCCTTTTAGTAGTGGAGAGGAGCTGTTTGAACAAAGACTTTAGGAATGCACTTTGTGTGAGGAAAACTAAACATCAAAGAAAAAGACGATATAACTAGGGCTGAAACGAGCAGCTAAATAGCTGCTCATGAGAAATGCTCACAGTTTCGGGTACCAGGACCACGATCTTGTTGAGGTCTCGATCTTGGTTCGGGTGTACAAAAAAAATAAAATTCACTGCATAAGTGCAAAATGGCCAACAATGGCGGTGATGCTATTGCTCCCTTACCTGAAATGGCGGCAATAGCATCCCTGTTTTAGTTAAGAGCCGTGTATTGCACATTCGCAAAATGACCCCTACCCTTATCCAAATGCTTGATTGTGTGGTGACTATTCTGCATGTGCGCATAGGGTTGCCATGCCACCTATGTATATTTTTCCAGGCCACTTATGAAACATACATGTTGCAGGGCTGGCACCTAAGGCACTAATGCAGGCCCTGCAACATGTATGTTTCATAAGTGGCCTGGAAAAATATACATAGATGGCAGCCCTATGTGCGCAATGATTTTTATTTTATTTTGCTCACCAAGAACTCGGCGAAACAGTCCCATGATAAACTGAGATCTGGGATTTCATCGAGAGTGCTCGCTTTTGCAAGCAATCGTTTCAGCCCTAACAATTTCTCCCTTCCTCCTAAAATAAAACACAAAATTCCAGAAAACTGGGAATTCTGTTCCAACTAGGTTTCCCAGGAGCCTAAATTCTCTTCCAGTTCTTTTACCTTGTGAAATCTTTGTGTAAAAAACCCCCAGAGCAAACCCTATATTAAAACCATTAAAATCCTTCTGAGAGAATGAACATTTAGGGCCAGGTTTTCAGCTGTCCAGGGTGTCTTGAGACATAACGTCAACGGGTGTCTGTGTGTTTTGACCTTGATATGAACACCGTTTTGGCCCTGTGTTCACCACGCGGTGCTGCTTAGAGAGACAGCCCATCTTGGGGCAAGTCAGTGTTTCGCTCGCCACCTGATCTCAGCACGCAAGTGCTGCCACCTTGCTCCCCGTGTTGTACCTGCTTAACACGCCACGCGATATCATTAGATACAACGTTGGCCGTGCGTTCAGATGAATCACGCAGATTGTCCTTGTGATGCAATGGTGTTCACATTGGGTGAAAACAGACATGACGCTAACCACCCTTTAACCACCCTTGGTGGTTATTTATGCATGTTGCAGGACTGTATTGGTGCCCTATGCAGCCCTGCAACATGCATAAATAACCACCAAGGGTGGTTAAAGGGTGGTTAGCGTCATGTCTGAAAGTACCCATTGTGTGCTCAACGGGTGGCCAAATTGGTGTTGGGATTGTTATGGTGCTTACACACAATGGCCAAACACATGTTTAGGGGTTTTGTCACCCGATCTTTGTTATGTCTAAAGACACCCTGGGTAAACCAGCCTAGCTCCTTTTGATTTTTAAAGTTACACCAGCGAAGGATCTGGCTCTTGGACTTCAAGGGGCCTGAATCTGCAGGTGTTTGCTGTGTAGCACTCTGCTGGAGTCGCCTAGCAAAACAGTGGCACAAACACGAACGGAACCAAGTCTCCAGGGCCTCATTTGATGACCTTTCCATTGACCGTGTCTCCTCTCTATGGGGCTATTATGCATCTTTCAATATCCACCAACCGTCATGGGAAAAATAACTTCTTTTCACAAATAATCCACATGAAAATGTTGCAAGGGTGAAAAATCTCTGGTTGTACAAAGAGACACGCTATGAGGGCATCTCAGACTGAATAAAAGTCGGTTGCTAAAGGCCTCATGCTGCATTGCATATGCAGAAAGATCTTTCCCTACAGTTTTGCACCTTAGCAGGGCTGCAGTTTCAGAACATTAATTTGAAAATAGTTTCCTTAATGATGCAACTTCTTAGAAGTTGCTTCTGTTGTGCCTCCTACCTATTGTGTGTAACATTTGCCTGGGTGTAAATTATTACACACTACCCCACTTGAGGGTGTTTGAGGCAGGAGTGTATAAGTTACCATGAGGCAACATTTCATGCTGTGGTTAAGCGCAGCCAGGGAAATGGCTTGACCTGGGTAAATTGAATAAGCCCCATGAATGTGACTGTAGATCAGGGGTGTTCAATTTGATTCGTGCCAAGGTCCAGAAAATTTGGTTTGGACCCAACCCTGGGCTGCATGTGGCCCTACCCCCAATTTCCATAACCCCAACCCCCTGACAGCAAGGATCTGGGCCTGGAGATCTGGGTGGCAAAAGTGACAGCGATGGGCTCAGGTGGAGACATCGGCAGCAGGAAGCTGGAGCCTGGGAGGAGGAAGGAGGGATCTGGCCAGCACCTTTAATAGGCGTGCTGCCCAGAGGAAGGAGGCTTTTGTGCCAGTGTGGGGACTGGAGGAAAGGTGATTGCCAGAGCAGAAGGAGGCATGGCGGTGCGCAGGATAAGGCCTTTGCAGCCAGGGGGAGTTGGGCTGCAGGAAAGGTCCTTGTGGGCTGCATGTGGCCCGTGGGCCATACTTTGTGCAGCCCTGCTGTAGATTCTTGTTGAGAGAGATTTTTGAAGCCAGGACAATCTGTAAAGTGTCTAGCACAATAAAACAGCATTCCAGACCGAAGTTTATATATTCTTCCTTGGTGGAAATAATAGTAAAATGGTTAAGAGTTGTATTTCAACATGAGGCATGTCAAATGCCTTGTTAGAATATTTCTCAATTCTGTTTCTGTGTCACAGGGCAGGGCTGCCAGGGGGTAAGTTGATGCAGGATACAGGCTGTTTTCACACATGACAAAAATGGGTTGTTATAATTGCTGGAGTTTTGTGTGAATGCACTATTCCCCTTTTATGCTGTGAGATCTTGGGTCATTGTAAGAGCTACCACATGTGGCTTTTACAACGACCCAAGATCTCTCTGCATAAAAGGAGAATAGTGCATTCACACATTACAAAACAATTGCAGAATTATTATACCCGGTATTATCTCTAGTTATTATAATAACCCATTTTGTAAGGTGTGAAAGCAGCCTAAGGTTCAACCAGCAGGCTCAGTCAGGGAATTAACTCGCTTTGCTTTTATTTCTACTATATACAAGTTATGTACAGTTATGTCACCACATCTCATGTATCAAGCTCAGCCTTACCAGAGTCCCAGACTGGCTCTCTGTCACTCAGCCATTGAGTTAACCAATTCCCTTAGGTAGCTACTTAATATTTACTTCCCTCTCCGAAGCCAAGGTGTGCTCCCCTTACTTCCTAGGTGCTCTCTAGCACTCCGACACCACCCTCTGGCTTCCTCTTAACTTTCTCCCTGCACTGGCTTGACTGTTCTCTTATATAGCTGGAGTCCTGCCTCAAACACTCCAACCTCCCGTGGCAGCCATTTTGAGTTCAGCCAGATGCCATCTTAGCCTCTCTTAAATGTATCTGTCCATTATGACTCTTCCCTGACACATTCTGCTAACCAAGATGACAGTTAACAAGAATTTGTCAGTCATTTGATCTGAAATCCAAGTTTCAAAAAGTTGAAAATGCCATTTACTTTTGGATCCTGTTTATATTATTGCTGTGATTGCAGGGGCATAATGGGCCAGCCAGTTTGGTGGGACACTTAGAAGTACCACCTCCTGGGCCAGTCCTGGCAACTACTCCTTTGCTCCCAGATGGACTCTCTGAAACTGCTCTGTCCCCCCACGCCCTTTCAAATACCACTGGTAGGAGATTTCACCTCACTAGGGCCCCAAAAGAAGCTGAAAGAATTCTTCCCTTCCACTGTTGGAAATGCTTGACCTAGGGCTTGGTGTCCTGCCCACCAAGCCAACTGTCCGGACTCACCTGTCCACCTGGCTGGACCCTTCTAGGAGTCGCCATGCCGCCACTGCTGCAGATTCTGCCGCGCTGCTCCAGGGTGCCGCTCCAGATCCCCCGCTGACCACTGGCAGGGAGAAAGAACAGTTAGTTCTGGGGGTTGGAGAGCCAAGGAAGCTGGTGCACCTGGTACCCTGGCTTGACACACACACCCCGACCCAGAACTGGAAGCTACCCGGAGGGGCACAAGAGGGAGCCGCCAGCAGTTCAAGCAATGAGACTCACCTGTCCACCTGGCTGGACCCTTATAGGAGTTGCCAACCTGCCACCACTGCAGATCCTGCCACACTGCTCTGGGGTGCCACTCCGGATCCCCCGCTGACCACCTGCGGGGAGAAAGAACAGTTCATTCTGGGGGTTGGGGACTTGGGAGCCAAGGAAGCTGGCACACCTGGTGCCCTGGCTTGACCCCCCCTGGCCCGGAACTGGAAGCTGCCCGGGGGGCACAAGAGGGAGACGCCAGCAGCTCTGCCGCGGGCCATGGACCAAAGGGGAGATATTGGCCTATTGAGTCATTGTACTTGGGGTTGAAGGGGGGAGGAGTTGGGAAGAGTTGTTGGGAAGGTTGGGGGATGTTGGGGGTGGTTACGGGAGGGGGGAATGTAGCCCTGGCACCAACCCCTGGTGGCAGCAGGGGAAGGGATCAGGAGGGGGACCACCTGGTGGCAGCAGGTGGGGGATCTCACCCAACTCCCTGTGGCAGAGGGAGGCTGGGTGGAGAGGAGGTAATGGGTTAAATGCTGGCCTCTGGTGGCAGCAGGAGGGCCGGTTAGAAAGGGAGGTTAATGGGGTGAGGGAGGAGAGGAGGAATGGATATGGGGAGATGGGAGGAGAGGGGTTTGTGGGGGGGATGCTGGAGGATCTTGGGCGAGCAGCCCAGGAAAAGGGGTCAGGAAGGAGTGGATGGGGGAGGAGGAGCAGCCATAGGGGTGGCTGTGGGGCATGGATGGTATGGTCCTAGGGGATAGGTGATTCGCACTCCTAGGGGACCGAGGTTCCTGGTGGAGGTTAAGAGAGTCACCCACCCCCCTCCCCACTGAGGGTCTAAGGTCTAAGAGTCTAAGGTCCGCCTGCAAAGGGCTGCTGCTGCTAAATGCAAGGTTCGTAGTGAAAAAGGCCCCAGTAATTCGAGATCTGGTTTTGGATGGGGCAGCGGACCTTGCATGTATTACGGAAACCTGACTGGACGAGGAAGCGGGACCAGTTTTAGTGGACCTCGTTCCAGCCGGGTATGCCATGCAACACCAGCCCCGCACAGGGGGCTCGGGTGGTGGTGTAGCTATTGTTTTTAGAGAGGAAAGGCCTGTTAGGAAATATCCAGTCTGGGAGATTCCAGGTATTGAGGCTCTCCATGTGGTGTTTGATTTGGCTGGGGGCTATCTCGGGGTGCTGCTGGTATACCTGGCCCCTTGCTGTCTGACAGCATCGCTTGCCACTCTAGTAGAGCTGGCCTCGGAGGTGGCGCTGAACTCCTCCAGGACTTTGGTCCTGGGGAACGTCCATGCCCATGCCGGTCTTGTAAGAGCGGAGCGAGAGTTCATGGCCGCCATGGCAACCATGGACTTGTCCCAGGTGGTCAACTGCCCGACCCACGTGGTGGGGCATACCCTCGACCTGGTCTTCTGCTCTGGCCTTGAGGTGGGTGATCCATTAGTAGGGGATGTGAGGGTCACACCCTTGTCATGGATGGATCATTATCTCCTACAGGCCAGCCTCTCAGTGCACCACCGCCAGAAGGGGATTGGACCAGTTAGGTTGGTCTGCCCTTGGAGGCTGATGGAACTGCAACGGTTCCAGAAGGCTTTGAGGGAGTTAACCTTAGACCCTAACAGTCACTCTGTAGATGAGCTGGTTCAACATTGGAACATCTTGATGGAGGAGGCCATTGACAGGGTGGCTCTGAGACATCCCCTGCCTCCGTCTTGTCACCGCAGGGCCCCTTGGTTTACTGAGGGGCTGCGGTGTATGAAACAGGTAGGCAGGAGACTAGAGCAATGCTGGCATCAGATTCACTCTGAATCTGACCGACTTCTCCATAGGGCCCATTTGTGGTCCTATGTTGACGCTGTGAGGACAGCAAAGAAAGAGTTCTTTGCTGCCCTCATAGCGTCTGCAAAGTCGTGTCCAGCGAAGCTGTTTCGGGTGGTGCGGGGGCTGGTCAGTACGGCCTCCCTCCGCCTGGACGGGGACTTGTCCCATGCCCGCTGTGAGGAGTTTGCCATCTACTTTGCAGACAAGATTGCTCAGATCCAGAGTAACTTTGACACCAGGTTGGAGGCAGTAGGTGAGGAGTGCAAGGTTATGGAGGCACCATCTGGTTTACCTTCTTGGGATGAGTTTCAGGAAGTGATGCCAGCTGATGCGGTGGATGTCCTAGAATCTGTTAGAGCCACCAGTTGCGAATTAGATCCATGCCCGTTGTGGTTGGTGAAAGCCTCCAGGGAGACTTTGGGGATGGTGCTGGTGAGGGTAGTCAGGGGAGATTGTCACCCAGTCTCAAGCAGGCTGTGGTGCACCCCCTGCTGAAGAAGCCATCCTTGGATATGGATGCGCTCTCCAGCTACCGACCTGTCTCTGATCTTCCCTTTTTAGGGAAGATGATTGAAAAGGCATTGGCGATACAGCTCCAGGCGCATCTGGATAACATTGGCTTCCTTGACCCTTTTCAGTCTGGGTTCCATCCTGACTATGGTACGGAGATGGCACTGGTGGCCTTGGTGGATGATCTCCACCAGGAGATGGGTGCAGGATGTTCAACATTTCTGATCCTGCTAGATCTCTTGGCCGCTTTTGATACAGTGGACCATGGGCTGCTGCTGAGATGGCTGCGAGACCTGGGGGGTTTGGACGGGACTGTCCTTGGATGGTTCCACTCATTCCTCTCGGGGACAAGCCAGCGGGTGGTGCTGGGAGCTGAAACATCAAGCCCCTGGGTGTTGACCTGTGGCGTTCCACAGAGTTCGATTCTGTCTCCACTATTATTTAATGTGTATATGCAGCCCTTGGGGGAGATCGTGAGAGGGTTCAGGGTGCGTTGTCACCAATATGCTGATGATACTCAGCTGTACCTCTCATTTTCAACTGACCCAGGACCTGCTGTCTCATTACTTTCCCAGTGTTTGGAGGCCGTGGTGGATTGGATGTGGCAGAGCAGACTGAAGCTCAATTCCGACAAGACGGAGGTGATAGTAGTGGGCAGGGCGAGGGAAGTGTTGGCTCCCCTTATGGGGGGGGGGGGGTCCACCCTCCTGTACACCAGCAGGTTTGGAGTCTCAGAGTGATTTTGGATGCAAACCTCCATTTGGATTGACCGGTGGAGGCAGTGGCTAAAGCTGCTTTTCGCCAGTTGTATCTGGTGCGGAGGCTGCGTCCGTACATTTCCGGGCCTGACTTGGCCACCCTCACCCATGCCTTCATCACCTCGAGGCTAGACTTCTGTAAAGCGCTCTACGTGGGGCTTCCCTTGACAATGGTTCAGAGGCTGCAGCTACTGCAGAATGCGGTGGCCCGTCTCCTTACAGGGACTGGTCGGCGGGAGCACATAACTCCTGCGCTCCGTACTCTGCACTGGCTGCCTATAGCATACCAAGCCAGATTCAAAGTGTTAGTGCTGACTTATAAACAGGGCCCCGATTCTTCCGCGGAATTTTTAAAAAAATTCCGCGGGAGTCAGGGGCCAATTCTGCGCCTCGGTGCGATTTACCATGCGGGGGGGGGCTTGGTTTGCCTCCTCCTCCCCCCGCACTGGTAAACCCTCAGGGCCTCCCCTCCCCAGCTGCCGGGGCTTGCCCTCCCCAGCTGCTGGGGCGTGCTTGACTCCCACCCCCCAAAAAAAACCCAAAAGGATTTGTCTTACCAGGGATGGCAGCAGCAGCTGCTCCGTCCAGCGCGCTCTTTTCCTGCTCGTACTTCCTGGCCCCTCCCGACGGGGCCTCTCAGGGCGACGCAGCCGGATGACGTCATCTGGCTGCGTCGCCCTGAGAGCCCCGTCGGGAGGGGCCAGGAAGTACGAGCAGGAAAAGAGCGCGCTGGACGGAGCAGCTGCTGCTGCCATCCCTGGTAAGCAAATTAAAGGGCCCTGGCAAGTGGGGAGGCTGGGGAGGGGAAGCCCCGAGGGTTTGTTCATTCCCCTTCCCCCGTAGAATCTCCTGCCCCGCGTCCCCGCAGCGCAGGCTGGAAATTCTGTGCTGGGGTAAGCGGGGCAGGAGATTCCGCGGGGGGAGGGGAATTCCGCGGGAAATCTGCGATTCGCAGACCCGCATTTCCCTCGGGGCCCTGCTTATAAAGCCCTGCACGGTCTTGGCCCTTCATACCTCAGGGACCGCCCCACCCTATGTACCTCAGAGCGATCCCTTTGGTCCACCGGGGGTGCCTTTCTGGAGGTCCCCTGGGTAAAACGGGTGGCCACAATGGAAAAGGCGTTCTCAGTGGACGGGCTGCGACTCTGAAACTCCCTCCTGGAGGAAGCCCGCCTGGCCTAAGGTCTGCTGACTTTTCGCCGAGCCTGCAAGACCTGGCTATTTGCCCAGACTTTCGGAGAGGGGGGTGGGAGGGTGGGGTAATTGGGGGCTAATTTGGAGGTTAAGATATTTTAAACATTGTTGTGGTTTTAGTGTTTTTATTGAATTTTATTGATGTGTTGTTTTGGTTTTGTAAGCCACCCAGAGATGTCCTAGGCATGAGGGGGCAGCTAATATAAATATAAATAAATAAATAAATTCCATGAAATGTTCCGGATCTGGCAGGGATTTTGAGCTTTGCCCCACAGATCCGGACAGCTGCTGCAAAATCCCATATTGGAGTGAAAAGAGAGCAATTCTTCTCCTAACCTTGGGATATATGCCACAAGGAGTGTCACAGGAGGTTGTCAGTTTGATTCTTGCAACTCCTGCATGTGCTTCTCATCCTCTTTCAGCTCAACATTCTCAGCTGAGAAACTAGGAGCTGCTCCTTCATTATTTTTTAAAGGAGGCTAATGGACACACAAGGGTACAGGGCAGACTGGTACCCAGGTCTCCTGGCATGACAGCTACAAAGCTTAGCTACCCACCCATGCTTCTACTGTTCTGGCAGCATTACAAACCACCGTCTAGCTTCTGTGGCAATATACAGAGTCTTCCTCGTAGCAGCTAAATTAAAAGCCGTAATTAGCACTTCCTCTTGTAGCTCTGTTAGTAGAACTGGAAATGTTGTAATTTCTTAATTTTTGTTATAAATACATTTTAAAATTCAGTTTTCACATAAAGTTGTGAGAGAATCCACAGTCTTCATCTGTCAGAGAATCCACACATTAGATGTGTCTGGCAGGTGAAAGGAGCTTTATGCTCAGAGGAAGAACTGCATGCATGGTACAGTACACTTGGGAGGGATGGTGTGGGACCAAGATGTTTCGGGGTGTGTGGTGATAGAGCTTTGGGAGACTGGAAGGGCAAGTGTTCAAATATGGCTTATGAGAGAGCTTATTTTATAGACTTCTTGTTTTGTTTTATGTTGGGTTTTATTTTGAAAAAGACTTTTTTCAACAAAGCCTCAAAATTGGGTAATTGGCTAGCTTTAAATTTTGTTTAAACCCACACATGCAAATGATGACTTGCATTGTCCCTCATTCAAGTGTCACTGTCCAGGGATTGTGAGGTATAATAGAGAACGTTGCTCTTTGATTCCTTTTCTCCCTTCCCAAGCTGCTGGGGATGGGGATTTCATTTGGGGTGTCTACTGCGGCACCCTTAAGTTTGAGGGGGTTGGAAATTCCTCTTTCAAGAGACAGATGGGATGATCCTACCCCTTGCCCCGCTCCTCGTACACTAGTGGCAGTTTGGGTAATGAGGCAAAATCTGAATGAAAATAAAGCTGTTGTGGAGAAAAGATTGTAGCTGAATTTGGCGGAACTGGGTAGAAAAGCAGCTGTGACTGTTTTTTCAATAGTGCAGTTGTAGTGCGTCTCCTGCTGCTTTTCCTCCCCTTTTTAACCACACTGCCTAAAGTGGTTCCGCAAGATAATTAGATTAACATACCGATGCGTTTGTCCCTGTGGCTTTGAAAAAGCAGCAGCAGTGTTTCCCATAAGACAAATAGAATTTGGTTAGCAAATTTAGGTTAGAGAGCAGTCGACCTATAATTGGAAGGCTACAGAGTTTGCAGGGCTTTCATTAATACCGTTGTCCTATTTCCAGAGTTGACTTAACCTTGAATTGAGCTTTTTATTTTACCCAGGGAGATAGAGTAATAAAGAACTCCGTGGCCTAAGATGCTAAAATGATTATGTCCTTTTGATTCAGGTTCATGAAAGTTCTGCTAGTGCAGCAGCTTTGTACAGCATCGACTTAATAGAAATACCGTTGTATGTTAAAGTTACAGACAGAAGAAGAAATGACAGGAATGGAAAGGGAAATGCTTTCACTGGTGTTTGAGTATGAATACTGTGGCAGTAAGACGATTGATCCTAATCTAGTGGTTCCCAAGATTTTTGTTTGTGACCCCTAACTTTCAAACTTTTATACAATCTGTGACCCCAGACAGCTACAAAACCAAAATACATCAAATCGCATAGGCCCTTTTTACACAAGACACATGCACTCAAGTCATGCCCGCTCAAGTCTGCTGTGACGGGTGAGTGGGGGGTGCCTGCACGCTCCCAGGACCCAGGCACCTCCACCTACTCCACCCATCGCCCCCGCATGGAGCAACGGGAAAATGGAGGTCGCTCCCTGCAGGGGCACGCATGGGGGATGTGTGCGCGCCCATGTACACCTGCCCCCCACCCCCGCAGTGGCATGCACACCCATCCCCCACCGCAGCCCATGTAAAAAGGGCCATAGAGAATGTGACCCATCTGCAAGTTGACCCCAATAGGCGTCAACTTGTACAGTTTGATTTTAGGTTCCTCTCCATCTGGGTGCCCAGAATTGTGCACACAACTGTTCTTTGTGCCAATATTTACACACAGCAATTCATGGTCAGTCAGTGGGTATGGGAGGGGGCTTACTGGTCCCAGGGGACACCAGGCAGAGAAATCAGGAGCAGCTTAGTCTCCCAATGCTGCACCTACCACCATCGCTTAATGTTCCACAGATCTGGAGGCAGTAGCAGAAGCAATGACTGGGAGGCAACATCGGGAGCAACCTACAGTCAACTCCCTGCGACTGCTTTTCCTGGGAGCAACAAGAAAAGATGCAGCAAGGAGCAGACCAGGGGTTTCTCTTGTACCTGCATCCCTGCTTTTCCCAGTGGCAGCAACGGAAGCAGCAGTGGGGTGACGTAGTGGACCAAGGGAAGCCTTGAGTCTGCTCCCCTCTGCTGCTTTTGGTTTCTGTCCCCAGTCTTGAAGAGCCCTGAGCAACAGCAAGTGCAGCACTGAGTCCTTCAACACTTCTCCAGTGCTGTTGGCCTTCACAACACACCTTATGACAATGTTCCACAGATTAATTGTGCATTGTGTGCATGTGTCCTCATATATATATATATATATATATATATATATATATATATATATATATATATATAATAAAAAACTTTACAGGACGGGCACAATTCAAGGTGCTGGTTCTAACCTATAAAGCTCTAAACAGCTTGGGCCCCAGGTATCTGAAAGACTGCCTCCTCCCTCATGACCCTTCGTGGCACCTGAGGTCAGGTGGGGGTACCCCTCTTGCAGGTGCCATTTCCCCGTGATGTTTTTACTATTAGGGCATGCAGGGAGGTATTCTCCGTATGCCCCATGATTATGGAACTTTCTCCCCTTGGAGGTCCACCTAAGCCCAAGCTTGCTCATCTTCCGGAAACAATGTAAGACCTTTCTGTTTGGGCAGGCATTTGGCAGGCAGGGATATTATGGTGGGATGAGATGGGGGAGAGGGCTAGGGGTGGGATGGGTGGAGTGTTAAGAGGATTTATTTATTTTAATGGCTTTTTAATTACTTTCTTATGATTGTAAGCTACCCTGAGCCTCTGCGGGAAGGGTGGCAAAGAAATAAAAAATGACAAAATAAATACATAAAATGTTGCTATTTAATTCTGCTGCTACATGCTCCAGTTTGCAGACAGTTGTGAAGGCCTATGACCTTACAACAGGCAACTGCCCTATGTACATGATGGTCCCAGTAGCTTCCATGTGAGGTGTAGCATGAAAGCAAATCAGCTGCCATGGACCTATACTTTGGTGGTGAGTAGATGTTATGTTAACCATTCACTTGTGAGTGATTACCATTTCATCTCAAAATACCCCTCTGCTCTGAACCTTACCATTAAAGATGGGGCTAATTCAGCCCTACTAGAGTTTACCCCACCCTCCAAGTGCAGGACACATTTTTCCAATAAAGGGTGTGTACAGGATAAAAATAGGCTGGATCAATATACAAGGTCTTTACAAAAAGAAGCAACCATTTTCCTGGCGTTTATTTCCTAAAGTTGGATACCTGTAGTACTGTATCTGGTACCACAGTGTGCTAGAATGTTGGGAGTATAGAATTCTAAATCTATTTAAAATCGGTACTGTTACCATAGTTACCTTAGTGACCATGATGGTGTACAGCATAGAACAGTTGCTCCATAGAACAACATAGCATAACTGCTTCTTTTTGTAAAGACCCTTTATTAGACAGCAAGCAGAAGTGGCACATAACACATTCCTTGCTTGCTTTCTCCTTCAAATGTAGCACAAAATATAACCAGCCATGTACTGAGGGTGCTATGGCACCGGGCTTGTGGATTTAGAAAAGTCACGTGGGCCACCATTGAAAACTGCCGGTCGCGCATTCTTTATTAAACCACATTGATAAAACCTCAATATCAACTTTTCTAATGGCGGATTATTTAAATCTGTGAGCCTAGTGCAATGTCTTAAAATGGGCTGAGTGTTAGGAACTTTAAGATGAATGTGTAATGACTTTTATTATTCATATGACTGCATGCAGAGCGGTACACTTTATGTTGTGTATCTCATACTGCAGGGTGATTGATAAGGGGGAAAAAAAAGAGTATTCCATCTTCAAATGAGGAATCCAGCATGCTAAGCAGCAGAGGGAAATTAGAAGAACTTCACCGTAAGTTTTAAATCAGAATCTGAATAAAACTAGCTCTCTTTATTTTGAATAAAGAGAAATGGGCAGATGAAAGACAAATAACCATGAAGAGAAAGGCAACTATTGATACTATTAGACTGACAGAATAACAGAGATTATCTGTGATTTACTTTTCTCGTCCGGGAGAAGAAAAGGGCAAATCTTTTGACTTCTTTAAAGTCAGTCTTTTTTTATTTTCCTCCTTCAAACTTGAGCTGCTTTACAAAATAAAATTTTTTCCCCTTCATGCTATACGTCTGTAGCAGCATAAGCATCAGACAGCCTGCCTCTCCACAAATAGTTTATACGAGATTTCCCCCATCATAGTTTAAAGGTGGCTTGCATGACGTTTTTTGTTTTTATGTAATAAGCTATGTTTGTTAAATGTAGACACAAGATTGATGTTGCCTTTGTGGAATTTCAATCTCATGTTCTTTGGCATAAATACACTGTATATGTGGTAAGGATGTATTAAGAGGAGCTTGGATGTCCATAGGCATTGGTGAATATCCAAATTAACCACTTAAAATGCAGACTATTTTCAAACATATGTATCCTAGCACTCTGTCTCTAATCATGGCCAACTATCAGATGCTTCAGAGAAGTGTACAAACAGGTCAGAAATGGAGTGACCCATTACCCACTGTTCGTTCCTGGCTTCTGGTGAATATCTCATCCCTGATTATCTTGGCTAATAGCTATTTATGGGTGGATGAATGAATGCTATTTATGGATGCTTTTATTGCAAAATAGCAAAATGTACAGCTCAGCCAAAGCGTCTTACTTCATGCACAATCTGTTCAACCAATAACTTCTGAACAGTTTTCACAACTATTATAGGTACAGTGAAGGATGTGTTCATTTCCTATAGTAGGGATCTCTTAAAACACCTTCGGATGTTGAGGTTTCTCCAGAGCCATAGAGGAAGAGAGTCACCTTGTGAGGACAGAACTGCTATTGGGTATTTTTACACACACATTTCTCCTGCATGTTTGCTGTTACATCCTGAACTTTCTGTGTGTCTAAATCACTCACCCAGATCTTAAACATCTGGCTCTTTGAACTTCTGCATAGAACTTCTCCCAGAACTTTTGTGTGTAAAAAGTTCTCCTGGTAAACTGCTTTGCTCCAGGCAGCTGTGGTTACTTGGTTTCCATGGCAGCCCCTCACGTCTACAGCTGCGGCTACTTTAGACTGCCTCAGGGCAGTGTTTGTGTGAAGAATGCATCCATTAACTGCCTCAGGACTGTGTATATGTGAGAAGAATGCATCCGGAACTTACTTGTGGACTTGTACACCCAGATCAATATATAGCCTGTATCCATTCCAGAAATGACCCTCAAATCCCATTGTTTTCATAGCTTTTAGCAGAAACCCAATTTCTATGCCATCGAAAACTTTCTCCACATCTAGGAAAGCCATTAAAGCCTGTATTTTGTTTTTATTGATATGACACAAGATGTTAACTGCTTTCCGCACGTTGTCTGACCTGAGTCTCCCATCCAAATCAGGTCGGTTTTATCCTGGGATCAATGATTTAATGCACTTTTTTAGTGCCTAGTAGCAAGTATTTTAGTGAAGATTTTGAGGTCAGAATTTAAGAGAGAGATGGGGTGGTAGCTCCCACATTCCTCCTTTGGCTTAATCTCTTTTGGGCACAGGGTTATGTGTGCCTCATAAAAAGACTCCAGGAGTTTAACGTCAGCTATTATTTTGCAATAGACTTCCCATAGAATTGTGACTAACTCATCTATAAATGTCTTATAAATTTCACCAGGTAGGCCATCAGAGCCACATGCCTTTCCATTTGGTAACGATTTAATGATTTGCTTAATTTCTTATATACTAATCTCAGCATTTAATTCCACTATTTGTTCTCTTGTTAAATGTGGGAGCTTGATAGATTTTAAGAATTCATCCATAGCTTGGTCTGGTGGAAAGACGAACTATATAATTTATGATAGAAGGACCTAAATGTTTCTTCAGTATCCTCTCATTTGGATGAAAGAGTTCCATATTGTTTTTTTTATCTGGGTTATAGTTGATTTCATTTTTGTTGCTTCACTAGCCAGTTTAAGGCTCTGTCCGCCTTGTTGCTTTTTTCATAAAATAGGCCCTTTTTACCTAACTGTCTTACCGTGTGGTCAATTAAAAGGGAGTTGATCTCACCCTTAATTTTAATGATTTCCTCCATGAGGAATTTTGTAGGCTTGGTTTTATTAAGAGCCTCTAGCCTTTGCAACATGTTGTACAGCTTTTTAATATGCTCCTTTTGAACACCTCTTCTTATGGGAGGCTGCTGTAATAAAGCTTCCTCTCATTACTGCCTTCACAGTGTCCCAAATAAGAAGTGGAGAAATGCCTGGTGGTTTGTTTATCTCTAAATTGCTATAAATCATCCCTGATTTTATCCCTAATGAGTTCATCTTTTAGCAAACTCCTTTGTAGGTTCCAGCAGGTAGGGAGTCTAAGCTCATTATTACCCATTTTAATCTCAGTGACCACTGTGTGTTGATCAGAGAACACCACCAGTAGTATGTAGCATCTCAGGCATCTCCTTGCTATCGGATCATTACCAAGGATATTGTCTATTTTTTAATAGGAGTTATGCCTGGCAGAATAAAATGTATATTCTCTGCTGCTATTATTTTTGAGTCTCCAGAAATCTTCTAGTCTTGTTCCCTCAGCAGTCAGACTGATCTCTTTTTGTATCCTATTTAGAGGCAAATTGCTAAATCTGTCTAGTGTGGACAATGGGATTTTGAAATCCCTGGCAATAAATGTTTCCCTCTCCCCTGTTCTGGATTATTTTAAATACTTCCTTAAAGAATAATGTAGTTTCCAAGTTTGGGGCATAAATATTAGAGAGAGATATTTTTTTATTCTCAATTCAGCCTTTCAGGCACAGGTAGCGCCGGTCTTCATCTGTTCTTCTAGTTTAAATTAACTCCCTTGTGGAATCCAATCAGAACTCCTGTATGTTTTTATATATACTCCTGTATATTTTTATATACTCCTGTATATAAATCTGGTTGAAATGCTTATTTTTCAATCTATATGTGTCCTGCTTAATTAAATGTGTGTTCCTGTAGGAAACATATCTCATAGGGATGGGACTTTCAGTTCAGTAAGAACCAAAAGTACCCGATAATGGCTACATCGGAATAATCTGATATTTTGTTTCTTTCTTGGTATTGGCGGTATCAGATCTTTTGCATTGTTTTTTTAATCGGATTTTTAACATTGCAGGTTTCCTGGGGAAAACCACAATGTTAAAAATCTGATACTGAGAGAACCAAAAGAAAAACTGATACAATGAGAACCGAAACCGATATGAAACTGAAACCAAAATTTTGCCCAGAGTCCCACCCCTACTCTCAGTGATTAATTTCCAAGCCCTCTTCCTTTTGAGTGGGCAGTTTTGTCCCCTCACATTGTGTGATAGTACTTTAAGTGACTGCAACATCCCAAACAGTAAAGTAGCTGACTCTCTTGCTGTTTTGCTTTTTACTTTTCATTTGAGTATTTATCTTCCTTAGCTTTAATATTTTCCTTCCAGAGCATGTACCAATTATGCTTGTGAATACAAAAAGCAATAAACATTTCCCCCCCTCCCCCCACAACTCATACCCACCCATCCCCTCCTTCCCACTGCCCTCCCAAATAAAGAGTTCACCTTAACACAACATGGGAGCATAGTGCATGCAAGGAAGGATTTTGTTTCCTCTTCCCTAGACATTGATTTCTTCTTTTCTGCATGCCCTAGACCAAGGCAGACACCATTGTGCCACAGAACAGGACTTCTACTCCCCAAGGGGCACTTTGCTGAAGAACATGATGCAGAAATTAACTAAACTTTTAACCACTTACCCCACCTCATAGAAAACCCGATTAGAATGGTTTGATATTTATAACATATAATTAACTGTAGTCTTACAGCCTTTTATTCAGTTCAGTCCAAGTCTGTAGACTTAGTCCTTCTTTTTCCCAAAGAGCAGGCTGGCTGCCCACAGACATCTCATGGCACGGTGCCATGTTCTTGCAGCTCTGGGTTGGAGAAAAGAAACTTAATAAAATCTTCTTCTTTTGTAAAGAGGCATTTCTTTGTCGCGCACCCAGAAATGAGACAGGACACTTTTCATGGATTTAAACATGGCCGCACCCTTTATTAATCCAAATTACACAAATTGAATAGGTGGGGGGGTGACATCGCCTATTGCGATCCGGGTCCAGTATCACTATAAAACATTAAACCTTGGCCAAGGTCTCTGCGTAACCTTGATAACCTTGGCACAACAATAACTGTCCCCCCCACCCTTTGTCCAGCGCAGGTCGCACGGCCAAAAGGTGTGGGGCTTAGTCCCTCAGGACTTGAGTAAGGAAAAGGGGGTGTCCGGCGGTGGGGGCCATACAATGCCGTACCACCGCCCAAAGTCACTCCTTCCCAGGGTAACCAACACCTCACTTGCCATACTCTGCATTGCATTAAGTGTGGCTTCCCTATCTCTTAAGGAGATGACTCCTATGATTTCTTAACCTATATCAACACAATACTGGACCCCGCCACCACCAAGGAACTGCCGAAGCCTTTGGACGGGTCCGGCCCCCCCACTACCTAGTGCAAACGCCTACTCTACCTAATACTAATAACTATCCTAACACCCTCATAAGCACCGTCCTCAGTGTTTGGAGGTACAAGTCATTAACAGCCGAGGACAGGTGGACTCCATCTTCCCTAAATAATCCCAATTCCTTATGAGAATTCACACTGTGCCTAATTGTTGTCCAACCACTTTCCCCGAACCATTTTCTAATTTCCCTATTTATAGTCTTTCTCGTCCTATCAATTTTCCTAGGCGGAATCCCGACTCCCCAACTAACCCTTTCCACTAATTCTGTCCAAATTACTTCCACCCCTGGCAGTACCTGTCTTACTTCCCCTAAACCCTTTTTAATGTCCCTAATTAACCGCACCCCTTTGAGCTTTGGCAGATCATTTTCGCCTAAATGGATTACCAGGATGTCAGGTCTCCTGTCCCTGGCGTGGAAATCCATGGCAGGGAGCAGCTGTTGCCATTTCATGCCACTCCGCCCAAACCAGTGGATCATGGCCTTCTGTGACAATCCCAACTGAGACCCCCGACCAAGGTTTTTCGCTGCCTTTGCTGCCCAGCACACCAGGCTATGCCCCATGATCCAAATGACCGGTTTCTGACTCATGATGGAATCTGTTGAAAAAACACATCATGGGTTAATTGTTTCAATAGATCGGCGCCTGCTGCACATACGTGCGGTAAGCCTTAGATTGCCACCGACCGATTGCCTGGATGTTCCTGCCTGGCAGCCCCATCTGGGCTGCAAAGGTCACTGCCCCGATTCTTAAGGAGTACGACCCATACTCCCTGTGCCGGAGGTGAAGTTTGGCCAGTACTGTCCTTAAAACCCAAACAAACTGATACCTAGTGACCGGTGCTCTACTGGAGTGGCAAAAGAATGGGCCCTGCATGCTTGGTCAGATTGCCAAATAAGCCCGGAGGGCCCGTACCAGGCATAACATTTCTTCCCCTGCCTGGGCCAATTTAACGGTACGCCCATAACCCATCTGGTCAGTTTTGGATTTTTTTAATTGCACAACTAAGTTCTGGGTACCCAGTATCACGTCCTGAAACATTACCTCCCTGTTTGACCTGTCCCTGGCAGATGCGACCACCAATTCACTGACCTGGAGAGTCCCCCAAAATGCCAGCTTAAACAGTACTGCAAAGAGTTTAACTTCAAAGTTACTATAACAAACCATTTGTAATGTACTAACAATCTGAACAAGTAATGAGGGGGTAATGGGCAATCTGGAGTCAGAGCTGATGGGCTGCTCGCGTGCCCATAAAAGTCGTTGGGTGAAAAATCCCTTATCAGGTCGTGGGTAACCAGCTAATTGACTCATGAAGCCCAATGCTGCAAATTTACCTGCGATAGTTCTTGGCGCTAATCCCTCCCGCCTTAATGCCATGGCAAACTGCAAAACCTGCGCTTCTTGAATTGAGAAACCCAGGCTCCATCTGCGTTGGACCCTGAATTCCTGAAATGACAGGAACACGCTGGCATATGCTGATCTGGTCCGAGGGGCCAAAGAACCCTGCACGGTTCTATGATCCAAGGTTCCACAATTCTGCGGGGATGGGTTCCGGGTTCAGGTTGGCGTGTGGAGCGAGCTGCTGAAAACGGTCCATCTGGAGATATGCAATCTCCATACACCATTCCTCTGGCCACCGGGCCGCACACCACCTACCTCTAAAGTATGCACCAAAACCTAGGGAACCTGCTGCATCCGAGTGTACTTCCAGCTCAGCTTCCAGTAGAAGCTGGTCCCTCCATACACTGACGCCGTTAAAATCATGTAGGAAGGTGAACCATACCCCCAGGTTGTGCTTGATCTCCTTTGTGACCCTAACATGATGGTGGGGCGCTGGGTTACCCGCCAGTTTGCGATACAATCGAGACAGGAATGCCCTGCCGGGTGCAATGACCCGGCAGGCAAAGTTCAAGCTGCCTATTAATGACTGCAATTGCCTGACCGTGATCTTAGTGACATTCCTGAACTCCTCAAGCTTCCCGATTAACGCCAGATTTTTTTCTGCTGGTAAACATGAAACCCCCTCAACTGTATCTAACTCAATCCCCAGATAAGTGAGGGAAGTGGGCGGCCCCTCCGATTTCTTCTCCGCCAAAGGAATACCCAAATGACCTGCCACCCGCTGGAAGGCAGCCACTAATTCAGGGCACTATGAAGTGCCAGCTCGGCCGACGAAGAGGAAGTCATCCAAATATTTTGTAATGCCTCCCCCCGTCACCGAGCCACGTACCACCCATTCCACCAGGGAGCTGAAACGCTCAAAAGCTGAGCATGAGATCGAGCATCCCATGGGCATGGCTTTGTCGTAATAACATTTTTTCTAAAAGTGAAAACCCAACATCAGGAAGCTGTCAGGGTGGACAGGCAAGAGGCGGAATGCAGATTTAACATCAGCCTTCGCCAGTCATGCCCTGCCTCCGAATTGCCTGACTAATGCAACTGCCGTATTGAAAGTTGCATAGCGAACGGATACCAGTTTCTTGGGGATTCCATCGTTAACCGAATGGCCCCTCAGGTATGATAAATGATTAATTAAATGGAACTGGCCCGGGGCCGCCTTAGGCACTACGCCTAATGGTGAAAATACCATATTCGGAAATGGGGGGGCTGGAAATGGGCCAGCCACTCATCCCTCTGCCACTTCCTTCTTTAGTTTATCCTCCACTACCATCTCCATCCCCAGAACTGACTTCAAATTGGGTGGGACCCTAAGCTGTTGCACTCCCTCTGCCGGTATTCTAAAACCCTTTGTGAAACCCTTCACCATGTATTGGACTTCAGCCCTGTTCGGGTGAGCAAGCAGGGCAGTCCTCAACCTGTCAGCCCTAACTGGCGTTGGGGCCCTTTCCCGTAGGTCTCGTCCCACTACCACCTTGGTTGGTCCCTCTGCCACCTGATGCTGCTCCCTTTTCCTTGCTCCAAGCCTTAGGGCGGGGGCAGGCAGCTGCTGCGTGGAACCCCCCACATGTGGAGCAGGTATGACGAAATCTGCATGACGGGCACAAGCACTTGTCTGTCTGGGCAAAGTCCAAGCACTGCCCGCTGGTTCCAGCGGTGGACTGCCTCCCCCATGCTCTTAGCGGGTCATTCACGGGGGCCAACCCCCCTTTTACTAGCCTGTGCCCACTATCCGCCGGGGGGGGGGCCCGGTGGCATCGCTCATGCAGTTGAGCCACAGATCATGAGCGTGCACATCCCACCGGAGCCCCGGGGTGAATGATGCCCTGTGCCTGAATGCTTCATCGTATCGAAGCCAGGCACTGAGTGGGCTGGTCTCGTAGGTCCTCCGAATTATCTCCCCATATTTCAAGAGGGTAGCCCCTCTTTCGGGGAACATCTCCAATTGGACCCCATGGAAGATGGATTACGCTGCGGTCCAGTTGGACCAGTTCCTATCCACACGGGGCCGCTTGTACTTCTCCTTCACCTTCACCTTCTTCTCATCCTCCTCCCCCGGATCCATTATTGGATCGCTGAAAAGGAGGGCGAACAGGTCAACGTAGTCATCCCGCCATATCTTCTCCCTTGTGGCGGGCAACAGGTGTTCACCTATTGGTGCAGATAGGTCCACATACGAACCACCCATGTGAGGGGGGACGCTGGTACCCTTCGTTCGATAGACCCCCTTGGCTGAATGGTCCGGGGGCCCAAACTTGGAGCGCATCCTGTGCCTGAAATTGCCCGGCACCTGATCCGGCAGCAGCCGTAGGATCCGCCGCCCGCTGAGGGGCCTGACACGGCGGACAACCGACTTCTGGGGCAGCCACCTGGACCCAGCCCCCGTTCCACCACAAATACTGTGGTCCTCTTTTGGGGGGAGGGGGCTTCAATCTCCCCCCAATGCCCCGGCTGGGTGGGAGGCCCTGTCAGCGATCATCCTCGCCATTGAGTATGGGTAAGCCTCATACCCCTGCATGCTGCATTGCTGGGCAGTAACATTGCCCCCCCCCCCGGTTCCTGTGATTCCCTGTCCTATCCCTTGGTCTATGGTGGTCCAGCTCTGTGTTATCCCCATACCTGCGTCGACTCCAAGACTCAGGGGTGGCAGCGCTCGCCTCGCATCCCTCTCTGCTAAAGCTCATTCCAATGCCTCCACCCTTGCCAGGATGTCAGGCTCCTTGAAACCTGCCCTCCCGCTGCCGTCACCGCCGCCTCTCCTGTAGCGAGACTGATAAGAAGGATCCCCTTCTGTGTCAAACTCATTGTCCATCTCCTCCCTTTGACCTCCCCCCTGTGCCCCCTCACCCGTCTGCCCTGGGCACTCCTCAGTGGGAAGCTGTGCGGCCAGCCTAGCACCCCTTTCCATGACCAAACGGGGGACCTCCATGCTGGTAACATCAGAGTACCGTGCTGGGGGAACAATTTTTATTTCCCCCCCCTCCTGGGCTGCCCCAGTGGTGTCCCCTCTGAGGTCGGGCGCTACTGCCCATCCGGGCCTTGCTGGCTGCTCTCTGCCTCCAAGAGGGCTCTGCCAGCCACTTCCACCACCTGGCATGGGGGGCCCTGGCTTTGGCCCACCTCCATTCGGCCATGCTCCTGGATTGATCCCTGTCCCTGCCGTGGCAAGGGAGGGGGGCACCTCTCCGAAGGGACCCCCTTTCTGGGCTTGCATCCGCCCCCCAAAGCTGGGCTTCGCAAGCAGCCAGACACTCCAGAGCTGAACTGGTGCCCTGAGGAGCCTCCTTGTCTTCCCCCTTTTCCCCCAGCTTCTGCGCAGGCTGGGCTTGTCCCTCAGATGACTGAGCCCCACTCTGGGCACCTCCCTTCTGGTTGGGTCTGGGGCCCTGTTTCTTCCCCTGCCCCATTACTTATCCTGCCACTAGGTAGCAGCTCTCCTCAATCTCTCCCTGCCTGAGGGCCCCAGCACAAGGCGCCAGAACAGGCCGGTCAATTTCTCCGCGCTGCTAACGTGTTCCCTGCTCTCAGGCCGGTCAATTTCTCCGGTCAGTTTCTCTGCACTGCTAACATGTACCCTACTCTTCACTAGAATGAGCAGGGAACAGCTTCTAGGCAGTGCTGGTCCCCATGTGGCCCAGCACACCCAATCAGGACTTGACAATTTCGCGCTCAGCGAGGGGTTGCCAGGGGCAACCCCCACTTGAGCGCAATCCCTCTGCGGCGCTCTGCAAGAGCCTGCAACAAGCTGAAGGCTCTCTAACTCTTTCCCTACCCCATTTCATGCAGGGGTGGGGTGCGCCAAAGGCCCCTGCTGCTGGAGATCCGGCAGAGGGCAATTCCTTTAAACTGAAAAGCAAGCCAGATTTGTTGTTGTCTCCCAGATTCTTCAGGTACTTGTGCCAAATTTTTCTTTTCACCATGCTCTCAACAGACAGAGCTGAAAAGATCCTGAGCTTCCCGCCATTGAACTCCAGGCCCTGAGCTTTCCTGGCCAGTCGGAATATCAGTTATTTATCCTGAGACTTAACAAACTTAACAATCATGGCCCTTGGTGGTTCATTTTCACCTGGCTTTGAGCATGAAGATCTATCAGTGTGTTCCACGTACACATTCTTCAATCATTCTTCTTGTGGAAATAATTGTCTAATCAGCTCCACCACAAAAGCACAGGGGTTCTTAGCTTGTGCACCTTCTTTCAAGCATATGATGTGCAAATTCAGTCTGCGACTTCTATTCTCCAAGTCCTCACACTTCTCTGTGAGGAAATCTAACGAGGCTTTCAGGGTTTGTATAACATTCTGCACCAACAGGCCATTGTCTTCCAGGCTGCTAACCAGGTTTTCAGCGGCCTCAACCCTTTTATTAGTTGCTTCTAGGTTTTTGGAGACATCCTCAATTGAGGTTTTCATTCCCGTTATTTCAATCAGCATAGTCTCCCACTCCTGTCTAGCTTGCTGAAAATGGCTTTTTATTTTGTTGCAGAGATCTGCTATCAAAGCAGGAATCTCTGACTGAGAGAATGTTTTTCCTGCCTCCCTGGCTGCCATATTGCTCTCTTCTCTGCCAGCCTCTGAGCTTACTGGGAAATTAGGAATCTGCTGATAAAATCTTTTGCTAGAAGATCTTTCTTGGTTTTGGTTTTCCAGTTTGGTCATCTTATGTTCCCACACCTTTGGGTTATATTCTGAGGCCTGATGGGGTCCCCAAAACCTGCTTTTTGAAGGTCTGGGTGGTTCACAACATCCCCTGACAAAGTTTCACAGAAGGGGTAAATAACAGCAGCTCCCCTATTCACTTGCTTTGCACCACTCTGAGGTTTTGTAAGCCTCTACCATTGTTACTCATTACTTTTTGTGATGAGTCGCATTTTAAAAAGATCATTGCTCTGTGGACCAAATGGTAGACTTGCATAAAAGGTGAAAATCTGTTGGTGTTGGGAGGAAATTGGGCATGAAGGAGCAAGGAAACAATTAAACAGGGCTATTTAAATGAGCTGGGGGTGGGGTGGGAGGACCAGCGTGGGAAGGAGGCAAGTAGAAACGGGACTGGTGGCATAGGGAATGAAATGGCTGGGGAACAAACTAGGAGAGCTGGGTGGATGTTTTAGAAAGAGACACATGCTGAAGCTGAAGTTAATACACTTTGTGAATGTTGCATTGAATTTTGCCTGCTTTGAATTGGATCCAGTGAAGTGATACAAACTGCTATTCAATTCCTGCTTTGTTTTTAGAAAGAAATGTTTGGGTTATTTCATTTATTTTATCAGGCTATTTCTCAGGCAATATAGGTTTTGCTCTGGATAATGATAGAGATGCACAGGAAGCTATGGCTTTGGAGGATTTGCAGTGTAATTTGACCTATTTATTTTATTTATTATTTATTTAAAATTTATATCCCGCCCCTCCTGCCATTTAGCTATGTGTGCATCCGATATAGCTCTCACTGATAGTGAATCCATGTGGTATACTATGTCACCTAACAGTACAAGCCCTGCGTCCTCCTTTCACTTGTGTTGATTGCCAACTAAACTGCTATGGACACTGAATAACTCATTGTCCAAAGTGTAACTGCTCATTGTCCAAAGCATTCAAAACTTGACTGATTAGATGGTTAAAGGGCAAGTGTGGTGCTGTCACTTCAAAGTGACATTAGCAGGGGAGGGCAATTCAGAATGCTAATACATGAGAAATTACCAAATAAATCTGCCACAAGGTTGTCTAACTTCAGGAAGGGGGAACTATGCAAAGATGAGAAAGTTAGTTAAGGGAAAACTAAGGAAAAATCATCAGTCAAAGGCCTGCAAGAGGCATGGAGACTACTGAAAACTACGGTCTGAGACACCCTGATTAAATGTATACCACAAGTTTAAAAAAGAAAAAGAAAGCAGGAAAAGATCCAAACAAATACCTGCATGACTAAATGGTAAAATTAAGGAGGCTATCAGAGCCCCCCTACAAAAGAAATTGCCTTTCAAAAAATGGAAATTATTCCAAATGAGGTAAATAGGAATGAGCACCAGGGCGGATTGATTTAAACCAAGGAAATTCAAATCATTGATTTAAATCATGATTTAAATCAAGAGAAGAAACAAATTTAAATCATTGATTTAAATCAAGTTTCCCATGGATGCCTACTTCACAGATATGTCCTAAACAATGGTGCAAATCTGATCACTAAAACATGATAATTTAGAAGTCAATAGAACATTTACACCATCGAGGAGGGGTATAGTTTGCATAGTTTTTCAGATAGCTTGATTTTCATTTTTCATTAATTTTAGGAAATAGTACATAATACATGGTTTATTTAATTGATACTTTTGCTCATTATCTGTGTGAAGCTGCAGAGACAAAGTGAGTACATTAGGCATGTTAAGAAGTAAATCACACACAAATTAGCATGTATAGCATATTTTATTAAACTAACCCTAATTTTAAGAAGGGCTCCAGAGGTGACCCTGAAAACTACAAACCCGTAAGCCTGATTGTAGGGGTGGGACTATCAGTATTGGATTAATCTGATAATGCCAATAATGGCTGGTATCGGATTAATCCAGTAATACCGATAATGGCTGTTGTTGGAATACCAGATTTTTAATATTGCTGGCTTTACCGGATTGTTTACGTCGCCGCCATTTAACAGCTGCCGCAATGTTAAAAAACCAGTAAAATCCGCAATGTTAAAAATCCGGTATTTCTATATTGATAAATCCGGTATCGGGAGATCTGATACCAATAAATCTGATATCCAGTAATCCCCCTGAAGTCCCACCCCTATATTCAGTACTGGGCAAAGTGGTGGAGACCATTGTTAAAAACAGAGTTACTAGGCATATTGACAAGCATGATTTGATGGGTAAAACCAGTGTGGCTTTAACAAAGGAAAGTCATGCATCACTAACTTATTTGAATTTTATGAGATTGAGCATGTGGATAGGAGAGATTCAGTTGACATAGTATATTGAATTTTGAAAAAACTTTTGACAAAGTCCATCACCAGAGCCTCCTGAGCAAACTAAATAGTCATGGGATCAGAGGAAGAGTTCTCTCATGGATTGGTAGCTGGTTAAAAGATAGGAAACAAAGAGTAGGAATAAATGGTCATTTTTCAAGTGTTAGAGAGGTAAACAGCAGGGTGCCTTAGGGGTCCATACTGGGACCAGTATTGTTTACCCCTTTTTCCAGATCATTAATGAATATGTTAAAGAGCAAGGTGGCTAAATTTGCAGATGGCACCAAATTATTCAAGATAGTTAAGACCCAGGCAGACTGTGAGGAAGTACAGATCTCATGGCTTCTAGTACCATCTGTATGCTGATGCCCAACTCTCTCTCTCTCCACCCCCCTCTCTCTCCCTCTATCCAGTCTCGTCTCACTAACTGCTTCTCTGACACTTCTGCCTGGATGTCTCATCACCAGCTTAAAAGTAACACGGCTAAAACCAAACTCCTCATCTCTTCCCCCCCAACCCAATCCTTCCTCTCTCTATTCCTTCTCTGTCTTCGTTGGTGGAATTTTGAATCATGTGAGAAGTTCCCTGAACTTTAATACATTTTTTACTGTGGTAATTGATCACATGGTAAGGTTGTCAATACAACGTCAATAACACCCAGTACTCTAGAATTGTTCCATTCCCCTGTAGTAGGTAACACCTGTTCCCCATAGTCACCCATGCCTGATGGGATGTAACATGTAGTGCTTGTATAACTGATATGTATGCATTAAACATACCTGTACATGTACCTAGACATGCACACACATGAGAGGACATACACATGGGGGTGCAGGCGGGACAGACACACACACACACAGGGAGACAGGGACATGCACAAGAGGGGACGCGCATGGTTTGCAGGAACACAAAACCTGACATGGGGGCACAGGGGGATGAAAACTTAGGGGGAAATGGACAAACACACACTCTCTATGGGGCTCAACCACAAACAAGGGGTGTAAACACACACACACACACACACACACACGAGATGGGAGACTCTCACAGACAGTGATAAAGAAACACACATGGAGAATGTACTACCAGAGGAAGTGAGAGAGAGAGAGCATGGGAGTAAGACACACACATTCACATGCACAAGCAGAACCCTGTGACCAAATGTTGCTTGCTGTACCCACCGTGATGTAACAGCCATTGGCAGCTGTGCTCATACGCCTGCCAACGACCACCATGTTACTTGTTGCGGCATGCGTTGATGTCCATTACCACAAAGCCAGCATAGGAAACCTAGGTCCATCATCCCAATAGAATGCCAAACATGTTAATGGTGTCCAAATGAATGGCTGTCCTGAAAGGAAACTACTCCAAGGCATCCGTAACCCAGAAGCCCAATGAGTCGATAATGGTTGCATGTCTGGACCCAATACCTGTACACCCTCAGGCTGGTTACATCCCAAAGGACACCACTACAGCCAAAACCTGTGATTCCCATCCTCTGTTGGTTCAGCTCTAGCAGTCCAGCCATTATAAACTGTATCACCTGACAAATAAAATGACAGTATTCCACACCACTGCAGCCCTCCATGCAGAATGTCTAAACAATATTATTAACTGTTCCCATATAATGAGTGTTAGAACGGCTGGACTGAATGGAGGAGCGTGTGAGACTCGTGTGTCCAAGCAAGTATGTGCTAATCACCTGCACATATCGTTCTGCCACTAATATCGAACATTTATGTCAACTAATCACCGTGTCAAAAGAAACTATTCTATTAGTGTTATGGCAGCACCACCCAATGTACTCATACATCACCACACACTGCCACATCAGATATCACTATGTTTCCCCTGTCAGGACCCATTAACAGAACACAACACCCTCCTCCCCCACGGTTCCCCTATCCCTACGAATAGCGCACACCATCCCAAGCAACAGGGGCAGGACCTTCTCTAATGATCCCCATTCCCACCTATGGGTGGTAGCAGCCAACGTGATAAGCTTAACGTGGCCATTAATGGGTTCCCTCAGTCCCCCATAAACCAGCTCCCTGCCGCTATCTGATAGATCAGAGCATCTGCTAATAAGATGCAAGCTACCACGTCCAGTGGGACAGCTAATTGTCCCCCCACAGTGATCCAGCATTTACCTGGATGTCCATTAATGGCTGTTACCATGGCTGGATCTATAAAGTGGTTGGACCTGAAGCGGATTATAGCAACTCCAACACCAATATAGTTAAAAGGTCCAGCTTACACAAACCCCTGCCCTGGGATGACCGGATCTGTGGATGAGGTGTTGCTACAGCAGTGCGGTCTACACTGTTGGAACTACACAGTGATATCCAATCCCCATCACAGTACCATTGATAACCAAAGCCCTCATGTGCCATGTCAGAGACATTTCATGATGGTCTAATAGACCACAGGGCACCTTGTACATAAATACAGTAAATGTTATATCCCAAATCACTTGTTGTACAGTGGTCAAGTGGCAATGCACGTGTATACTGATGTCCATATCACACCTCTGGGCGGAGTTACCGCACAACACACTATGGCCATCATCGGGTAAGGTACACTTGGCTTCCATCACAGTATGGACTGCAATTTAGTCAAGGTAATTCCAACGTACATATAGCCCTACACATGACCATAGAAAATGATCACAACACCCGATATGAATGCTAATCATATAGGATTTATTAATCACATAGACAAAGACCATCTCAAAAAAGACATAGTTGAACTAGAAAAGTTACAGTGAAGGGGGACAAAATTATCAAGGGCATGGAAGGGCTCCCGTATGAGGAGAAGCTTGGTAGGTTGGGGCTTTTCAGTTTGGAGAAGAGATGACTGAGAGGAGATATGATAGAGGTCTATATAATTATGAGTGGTGTGGTATTAATAAACAATGAGCAGTTATTTACCCTCTCAGCTAGTACTAGAACTAGGGGACACTCCATGAAACTCATGGGTGGCAAATTTAAAACAAATAAAATATTTTTTCACTCAGCGTAAACCTGGGTTGTAGAATCTACTGCCAGAGGCTGTGTTAAGGGTCAGTTCTATAGCTGAGTTTAAAAGAGGTTTGGACAAGTTTCTGGAAGATAGGTGCATTAGCAGCTATTAGCCAGACAGGATCAGGGAACATGACAGGAGCTCGGGAAAAACAACAGGGAATGGATCCCCCATTGTGACCTGTTGGGTGCCTCTCCCAAACCACCGTGATTGGCCACTGTTGGAGACAGGATGCTGGGCTAGATGGACCATTGGTCTCACCCAGTGTGGCACTTCTTATGTTCTTATGGTCAGCCATAGTCCAAAGGGAGAACATCTGAAATGGCTCATTCAAAGAACAACCGTTATCCAGTGCGAACTGCCAGTCGAAGTGGAACTGATGGAAAGCAAACCTAATTGGTATCACACGGCACTATATGGCTAGAGATCATATCCACTGGTTTGACACAGTCCACTGTGTTCTAGTAAAAAATTGGCCCAGGATTCGTGTCAGCACCACGTTGGTTCCATTCTGTATGAATGTTCCATTATCAGATGTCCTCCAACAACGGTAACCAGTTGCTGGTCTTGCATATGCCCAGGTGCTGAATATGGGAGCTGCCCACCATTCTGTGCATTCCCTCTACTATCCCTCCCCTTCTCCTGTCCTCCCCACATGGATAACTACCATAAGACATGTCGCTGCCCCCACTCAACCCTCCCCTACCATTACCAACCCCTGTCCTGGCACCACTGCACCACCTCTTCTCCACTTGCTGTGCCAGGGCTATGGTAGCAGTGCTGCCTGTCCCGTTCCACTACTGGCCCTTGCTCCCATAATGTGCGTTGCGAGACCCGCTGTATTTGTGACGCTTCAACTTCCTGCGCTGCCACTGACTAACCGGAAACGATTCTGCCTACCGCCCCCTTTACTCCTGGAGGCTTCTTAATTAGATATGTTGCTGCGCAGGCTTCTTTCACAGGTAATGCTTTGTGTTCCATGCCTCCAGGTTTAGGGGGGAGTGGTGGCAATACTGATGTGCACAGCTATGGCACATATGGGATCATTGATGCCCTCCCCCCCCCCCCACATGGGTCCCTAACCACATGTGCCTCCAGTCCCCTTGATAGCTCGGTACCCGACTGTGTCTTACTTGGATATAACTCCCAGCTGGTATATATGCTCTAGGTATATGCTGTCTATCCCTCACGGTACCGCTATTACAGCCACCTGATGGGGCATCAGCACTAACCGTTAGATGGATGTTGTCTGTAGTAATGACATATATGTTCTTTGTACAGGTGTGCTTCCCTCTGGGGTGCTATGTGGTGATCTGCATGGCTGTGTATAACGCATGGGCAGTGTGAGTGAGTGCACAGCTGGTGGGGACATTTCCTGAAGCAACAGGCCTGGATGTTTGTTTATTTATTTATTTATTTATATATAATTGCATTTGTATGCTGCCCCCTCCTGCTACAAGCATCTTGAGGCGGCTAACAACATTTTAAAGCATATAATAAAAATTCATTAAAATCAACATTTCCCAAGATTAACACCCCCCACAAACAACAATAAAACCCCACCCTAATCCAACCCACCCATCCCATCTCCCTCAGCAAAGGCCCGACGGAACAGCCAGGTCTTACACTTTTTACAGAAAGAAGGGAGGTCAGCGGTCAGGCAGACCTCCAACGGGAGGGAGTTCCACAGCCGTGGTGCAGCCACCGAGAATGCCCTCCTCATGGATGACACCCAGGAAACCCAGGGGACCCCAAGAAGGGCACCCCTGGCCAACCACAGAGGTCGAGCTAGAATCCGGAGGGTGAGGTGGTCCTGCAGATAGGTGGGGCCCAGGCCATTTAGGGCTCTAAAGGTCAACACCAAATCTTGAATTGGGCCTGGAAGACAATTGGCAGCTGGTGCAGAGAACAGAGCACTGGAGTAATGTGCTCGCGTTGGCCAGTCCCCTTCCGGAGACGAGCCACCGCATTCTGCACCAGCTGCAGTTTCCCGACTGTCACCAAGGGTAGCCCCACGTAGAGCGCATTACAATAGTATAATTGTGAGGTAATAAAAGCATGGATGATTGTGGCCAGATCCGAGTCCTAGACATACGGCCGAAGCCGATGTACCAGGTGTAATTGGCAAAATGCACCCTTCTCCACAGCTGCCACCTGGACATCGAGGCAGAGCTGTCGATCTAGGAGCACCCCCAGACTACGGACCTGGGACATGAGAGGAGGATGGACCTCATCAATGATGGGGCCCCATCACTCCCCCGGCTTTCCCCACAACCATCAACTCCGTCTTGTCAGGATTTAACTTCAAGCCATTCGCCCTCATCCAGTCCCCCACAGCTGACAAACACTGGGGAAGCACCGAGACTGCCGGACCTGCGTCTGATGAAAACAAGAGATATAGTTGGATATCATCAGCATATTGATGACACCTTACGCCAAATTCTCTAACAGCCTCCTCCAAGGGCATATACACATTGAACAGGAGCGGGGACAAGATGGAACCCTGTAGAACTCCACACATGAGGCCCCATAGAAAAGATGAATAATCACCCAGCACCACACGCTGGGTTCTCCTGGCCAGGAAAGAGCTGAACCATTCAAGAACAGCCGTGCTCATCCCTGCCTGGTTCTGCATTCGAGTCAGCAACAACTCGTGATCAATGGTATCGAATGCAGCAGAGAGGTCTAACGAAATCAACAGGGTTGAATGACCCTGGTCCAGCTCTCAGGAGAGGTCATCGACCAAGGCCACAAGCACAGTCTCTGTGCCATAACCCGGATGGAAGCCAGACTATGAGGGATCAAGGAAGCTGACCCGGTCCAAATGCTGCTGAAGCTGTCGAGCCACCACCTGCCCTCAAAAGGTTAAAAGGGAAGGTTAGAGAACAGCCGATAGCTGATCAGGGCATTGACGTCCAGTGATGGCTTCTGGAGCAGGGGCCGCACCATCGCCTCTTTGAGGCGATCTGGCACCCTGCCCTCCTAAGGGAGGCATTGATGATCCTGGCCAGCAATGGCCCTAATGTCTCCCAGCTAGCCTTAACCAGCCAGGATGTGCATGGATCTAATTCACAATAGATGGCTCGAACAGTCCAAAGAGCATCACCCACATCTGAGGGCGACACATCTTGAAATTCATCCCCTAAAACAGGACAAGATGGGACTTCGACTGTCTCTGGCTCACCCACTGTTAAAAGTGCTGCGTCAAAGTTGTGGCGGATTTGAGCAATTTTATCCACAAAAAAGTCTACAAACAAGTCACAGCGAACATTCGATAACTCTGAATCCAGGCAGAGGGAGGCTGGACTGGCCAGCTCCCTCGCCACCTAGAAAAGCTCAGCCGGACGGGACTTAGTGGCTGCAATGAAGGCAACAAAGAAAACCTTCTTTGCTGCCCATACTGCCAAAGCATAGGTATGTAACCAGACTCTTGCAATCGGCCAAGTTCAGTACGAGTGTGACACCACCGTCGTGCTAACCATCACCCTTCTCACTTCATCCACTGCAGCTCCTCCGTATAACACAGGAATCTGCATTGTCGGCGATTGGGGAGCGGACATCTGGGAGCAATATGGTCAATGGCCTTCATCAGCATAGAATTCCACAAGACCATGAGGTCATCGAGTGAACGACCATCAAAGTTAGAGGAAATATCCCATAGGGCAATCCGGAACCTTTCTGGTTCGATAAGGTTTCGGAGGTGAACCAACCTAACTGGTTACGCACCATTCCGGAGACTGGCATGCACCAGGATATAGACCTGGAGGAGATAATGATCTATCTATGACAAGGGCACTGTTGACACCTCCCCCACTAATGGATCCCCTGCCTCAAGGCCGGTGCAAAAAATCATGTCCAGGGTATGTCCTCCAACATGTGTGGGGGCCCACTACTCTATGAGATAGGCCCATGGTTATCATGACAGTCATGAACTCACGCTCCGCCCCCCCAAAACTGGCATCAGCATGAATATTGAAGTCTCCCAGGGCTATAGCCCTGGGGGACAGCAAGACCATCTCCGATACCAGTTCAGTCAGAGTGGACAGGGAAGCTGCTGTACAGATGGGTGCCCGGTATATAAGCAGTACCCCCACTCTGACTCCGGCCAAATCCAACACCCGATGGAGGCCTTCTATTCCCATGCTAGGCACAGGAAATCTCCACAAAGACCAAGTCTCCTTAAAAATAATGGATACACCCCCATCCCGTCCCTCCAGCCGCGGCTGATGCTGAACAGAGTACCTGACTGGAACAAGTTCAGCCAATATAGGCCCTGACTCAGTGTCCATCCAGGTCTCCGTAATACATGCAAAATCAGCTGCCTGGTCCAGCATCACCTCCCAGACCATAGTTGACTTAGTGGCAACCAACCTCGCATTCATCAGCATCAAATCAATGCATGGGGCCCTCTGATCAACGATCACCTCACCACCTGACCAGGGGCTATTGATTGGGACAGATATAAAACATCTGTCCCATCTCACCAATCTAATTAGCCTTTTGGAAGGACCATAATTCCCCCAGCCCATCATGACCTCTGTGACTGCACACACACACACACACACACACACACACACACACACACACACACAGAGAGGTCTGCCCTCCCAACCCCCCCCCCGAGACCATCTCACCAGCCCCCCGAAGGAGAGCCTCCTTCCAATCCCCCCATCCTCTTCTGCCACTGGAGGATGCCCTCACTCTCACAAGGGTTGGACCCCTCCTTCACACCAAGGGGGTCAACCCTTCCCTCCCTAACCCAGTCCCATTGCCCTCCTTTCCTATAGGGCAAACAATACATCCCCCAACCACCTCATCCTCTCCCCAGAAATTATTGTCCACCCATGTTACTGTCCTCCTATCCCTCCTGGTCCTGCTAAGGGCCACTTTTTGCAGTGACCCTTAGACACGTGGCCTGTGGAAGATGCCTGCAGCTCTGCCAAGCAGCAGGCCTCTTATCTCCCTCCCCTGGTCCGAACGTCCTGGGAAAGCCCTGGCCCCACCCCCCTCTTCTCCCACAGGAGAGGAGGGGCAGAGTGTCACCTGGGGCCTGGGCCTAAGGTCAGGCAGCTGGAACTCCCAGAGGAGGGGCGAGCCCAGTAAAGGGCTCCCAGCCCCTGCAGCAGCAAGCAGGGGAGGCAGGCAGCAGGTAGCAGTGCGGTAGGTGGTTTAACTGACTCCGTCAAGCAGCAGGCCTCTTATCTCCCACTCTTGGCCCAAAAGTCCTGGGAAAGCCCCACCCCCTTCTCCTTCCACAGGGGAGGAGGGGCAAAGTGTCACCTGTTGTGTAACAGAGGGTATCTGTGAATGTGTGGGGGTAGGTAGGGGGAGGCTGTTGAGAGCTTGGTGTATAGAACGCTGTGCTGGGTTCTAATTCCTATCTCTGCAGTATGTATTGATTGACATGCTACTACCAGGCAGATGCACCCCTGACCCTGGCAGGACTCCGCCATCAGCTCCGCCAGGGCTATCCTCCCCCTGGTGTTTTTTCTGGCTGCTGTGGTTGCATGCAAGCGGCTTGTGAATGCTGAATGTGGCGCATGGGTAGCTTGAGTTGTGGGTCGGCAACTGTCGGTTTCACTCGGCCATCCCCCCCCCCCGTTTACAATAGCTGCAGTCACCTATGCAGTTTTGGTATAGGATGGCTACTATACCAACCAAAGGATTTATCGGGGGATATCACACTCTAGTTTGTTGCAATTGACATTCTATTGGACACTGGTACATGTATAACAAGCCCCTGCTGTTCCCCTAATAGCTGTTAGGTGTTATTGAGTATGTATTACATATATCCCCTGTTTGTTATCAGTGCTATCATTTACAGCAGGTTTTCTTGTCATATTGGTGTACTCAGCTATTGGTGACATTGCACTTGTGATGTGCTATGGTGAGGGTATGGGGTAAGGGAATAGTGCCGTTTTACCTCCACCTATCTCGATTCTGTCCCAAAATCCAGTGACTGCCTCCTCCCTGATCACGGTGGCCACCCTGGCCTTGGGTGCTTTCAGTTGTTCAGCTGATGTTGTGCTGTTAGCAGTGGCATTATCTGCTGCAGTACCCAGTCTTGCTTTGACCTGCCTGGTCATGTCCCTTCACTTGTGCTTGCACACGGAGGGGGTTCTTGGTTCACAGCCAACCAGAACTGTTTCCTGTTATTGACGGTCTGAGTCGCACTGTCCCTCCCCATTGATGTCTTTGGATTTTCTGTTGTCTCTCCCACACGGATATGCATTTCATTTTCTGTCCATTTCGGCTGTCTGCGTCTCCCGGTGCAGGTATCATTACTGACCGAGCGGGTGGTTGAAGAGTCGCTTTCTGTGTGATGGTGATGGTGTGTGATTATCTTGCACCGACTGGGGGAATACTCCTGGCTGTACAGCCTGTTCCAGCCATGGCGCTGCTTGTTCCTTTTACCTGATTTGGGACTCTGATTATCTCCTTCTGACTCAGAACTGCTGCTCAATCTTATGGGATGGTCCATGCCCATTATGACGTGGTGTGGAACCGGAGCTGGTGATGGCTAATGGATGCCCTCTGTGGACCTTCGTTGTCTTGGTGTGTTCTATGGCGGTAGCCTTAATTTGTACCTCTGCTCGTGGGGCTGCTTATTTCATGCACCTGTAGCTTTCACATAATGGACTGTATGTAGTTGGCTGAGTGACTGCTGGTTTATTAGATCATTGGGTTTTCTGTTTGTTCCTGGGCTCGAGCGTGTTATGTGTGCTGTGTGTTTTGGGGTACGGTTTATGTAGCTTGATGTTTATTGGCCAGGTGGTGGGACCTTACTGTAGGTGTAGTATATGTGTGCTTTTACTGTAGGTGTAGTATATGTGTGCGACCTTGCATTTTTGTGCTGTTGGTATATGTGTATGTACTTTGCTGTCCCTCTTTAACCTCGCTGTGTGGTTATTGCTTCCTGTGGGGGTTTTGCACGGTGGGGATGTTCCTTTCGTGTTTGTGATGCCTCCGTATGACGATCTTAACTTTGCCCTACTTGTTGTTTGGGCTCTCTTGGAATGTTGTACTCACCCACGGAGGGTCCGTATACATCCCCGGATACATGCTTTTGCTTTATCTGATTATGAATGCTTATTACGTTATCGTTTGGATAGGACAACTATTGCCCATTTGTTCAACCTGCTGCTGCCGCACTTGAACCCTCGCAGAGTGGATCAACGTATCATCTCACCCCTACAGCAGATTCTCATTGCTCTGCAGGTGCTTGCGATGGGTTGCTTTCAATGTGTGGTTGCTGTCACTAGTGGGGTTAGGTAGGATGTTGGTGGCCGGTGATCTGATTGTCTTCCTGGAATCTGCAGATGATGTAGTGAGTACCAAGCTTGGTGTCCAGGAGATTGCAGGTTTCCCAAATATTATAGGGGTGATAGATTGCACGCATATACCCATTATGGCCCCTCATGATGGTGAGGAGTTGTGTAGGAACAGGAGGCACCAACACTCGCTCAACTTTCAGGTCATTGTATCTCATTGTGACCTGGTAACTCATGTTTGTGCTAGGTTTCCTGGTAGCGCTCATGATTCCCGCATATTCCAACGATCAACCATCCAACAGCAGCTTGAGCTCATGAACCCAGGTGATGGCTGGCTCTTGAGCGAGTTTCTGAATATATATTACCTGTGTTAGTGGGTCTGTGTTTAGCTATTATGGATACCTTCTTAGTAGTGTTGATATTTCCCCCCACCCCCACCATGTCACTCCCGTGATCTGTGTTAGTGCCTCTCCTGCTCACCTGACCACAGCTATACATCTACCCAGGTTTTTACCTACCTAGCTGGTGTGTGCTGCCTTGTGAATGTGCCCTGTTTCTGCCGACCACCTACCGTCTTCCCCTCCATGATACCTGTGTGGATATTGCATGGTGGTCATTGCAGATCACACCAAGCATCACTCATACTGTCTGACTCCTCATGTCCTTATGATTGTTGTCACCACATATTTCCCCCCATTCTTCCTATTCCTCCTTTCCTTTCTTTAACTGTGCTTTTGCATGCACCCAAACTCACATCCTTTTTTACCACGTGACCACCCTACCGTCCTTCTAACTGATGCTCTTTGTTCATATATTTTTGTATGTTGGATGGGTATATAATCAGTGTCATGGAGGTGTCTGGTGTGCATGTCAGTACTGTTGGTTGGGTGTGTCACCTGTCTCCGGATGCCTTACCCTAATCCATGGGGGGCTGCGGAAGAGGCATTCAGTTTGTCCCATTGCAGAACATGGAGCGTCATGGAACGTACATTTGGTCACATGAAGATGCGTTTCAGGGCCGTACTTGCTTCCAGTGGTCAGATGCTGTTCTGTCCTGCCAAGGCTGCACAGATATTTGTATCTGTGTGTGCGCTTCACAATCTGGCTGTGTTCAGGAACATTTCATTGCTTATGGAGGATAGGTATGGTGACCTCCCAATGCATCCTGGGGGTCGCCGCGTGGATCATGCAGGCTTGCCTGATGACCCACGGGGTATTATGTGCCACCGACATGATACCAATAATTATTTCTAGCTTTGTTGTGGTCACTATATTTATGTATTTTGAGGTTTGGAATTTAATGGGCATCCGTCCTTGCTGTTCACGACTTTGCACTACTGGCAGTTGACTTGCTGTGTAGCACTTTGGGTCCTTATCATATGTGGTGCTCTATACCGACCTGTGTTTATGGGAGCAGTGGGCGGCGGTGTTTGGCTTTGTGCTGTCACCACTGTTGATGATCACCATGTATAATGATTCACCCTGTATTCTGTTTTATCTTCAATGTTCTGCATTTATATGTTGGCGTGTGCTTAGTTGTATGACTGATGGTGGTTTGTGTGCATAGTTGGGTGTTGGGCTTTGACAGGGTATGATTTGTAGCCAGTCACTGAGGGTAGTAACCAGTGGATTGTGGTGTTTTTAATGGACTGGGGGTGGGTGGTGTATGGGCAAGGTGTCTCGGAGAATTTGTGGATTGCCGTGCCTACGGGGTCACAGAGATTGGCATGTGGTGTCCTGGGGGGTGGGTGGGTCATAGCATTGTGTAACCTGCATTTCGTGGGGTTAGTTGTGTGTATGATGTAACCCTGCGGATGTCTTGTCAATGGCTGCTGCGAGCAAGAGGTGCAGGGCCGTGTTCGTGCTGTGCAGAGGACTGGCACTAAGCATGTGGCTTACAGGTTGCTATGGGGTGATTTGCTCTGCCTGAGGGCACTGTTTGGGGGTGGTTGTGTGGGTGCATTGGGGGAATGGGGGCTTATGTTGTGCGGTGTGGGACTTGGAGGTTTCTTTGTGTTCTTTGTGACAGGGATGGTGTGCGAGCAAATGTGGACTAGTTGTTTTGCTGTTGGATAGGAGGTGGTCAGGGATCTGGCCCCTCTACTATTGCCTTGTGGCCTGTCATTCCATTGATGCTGTGGTGGTGTGGTGGGGATTGGTGTTGCAGATATGTGCTGGGGCATGTGTGTGGGGGTGGATGTGGAGTGGTTTGGGGGGGATTCCTTGGGTATAGGGTCTATTTGCGTGGGATGGGGGGCCTGGGGGTGTGTCATGTGGCTGTCTTGCTGGGCTGTCTTGCACTCCCTTGTTGTGGTGGGCTGCTGGGTGTGTGTGTTTGTGGGTGATGGTTGGGGTTCTGTGTAGTTTGTGGACTAGGGGTTGTTACTGTTGTGTGGTTGCTAGTGCCTCATTTATGGTGCATTGGGGGGCCTTGTGTTCTTTGGTGGCAGCACAGAGGCGTTTTGGTCCCGATCATGATCCCAGAGTAACTCCTATATTGTTTTATTTGATGTGTGTGTACTGGCTATTTGGTCGTGCTCCTCTTTAGGTGGCCTTTTGGGTGTTTTTGATCCATGCTGGGATGGTGCCCTGTCTCCCATGCGTGTTTTGTTATCATTTTACTTCCTTCCCATCACACTTTTGTGTCCACTTATTTTTACTGATGTTCCTTGTTTGGGGCTTCTTGATTACTCGGTTGCTCTGTGTGGCTTGTGAGTGTTACGATGTGCTGTTTTTATAGTTATTTTATGTGGCATTGCAGTTGTGGGGTTGCATTGGAGCCATTGCTACCTTTCTTTATCATGTGTGTCTGCTTAGCTTTGCTTATCTGGTCACCTTTGTGAGGCTTGCCTCCTCCTTTGCATTGTTTTTGGTCCTGCCCTCTTTTTGGCCTGATTAGTTGGTGGGGCTCCTATTCCCTTGACTGTATCTGTGTTTCCATATGTCTGTTACACCTCTGGGGTGGAGGGCTCTGGGACCCTCCTTGGGGATTTGTTTGGTATGGGTGATGTCCGCTAGTACAATGGGCTGGAGGACTTCATGGGGTTGCTATGGGGATTGGGGTTCTGGGGTACAATAGGGGTTGGACATGTGGGGGCCAGTGTTGGTGGGGCTGGTGGATGGGGTTTGCTTGGTTTGTGTTACTGGGGGCCCTTGGTGGGGGTGCTCTGCGGAGGGGGTGGTCTCATGGGTGGGGGTGCTGGGATGCAGTGGGTGCTGGGATGTTTGGTGGGACTGCACTGGTGAGGGGGTTGCATTGCTGCTGTTGGCAGTGGTGGCTGTGAGGGGCTCTTGGGGACTGTTAGGATCATGGGGGCCGTGGTGGGCTATTTGGGAGGCAACATGGACTTTGGGGTTTTTTATTGGGGTGGACCCTGTGGCTGTTTGGGGGATGTTGCTTTGGTGTGGCACATGGTTTGTCTTGCCAGGGGTGCTTTGGGGATCAGTGGCTGTGGTGGGCTTGGAGTGGGTGCACTCTGGGATGGGTGCTACGGGGATGTCGACGGCATTGCTGTGGGGTACGTCTGCTATGAAGGCCTTGGTGGGGTGTTCTATGAGTTGCTGGGGTTTAGTTGCTGTGGCTGCTAGGGGTGCCTTATCTGCCTTCCTGGGGTGCTTCTTGGAGCTATGGGAGCCTGTGGTGGTTGTACTGGGGTTGGTTGTTTTTGGGGGCCTCTGTGGTGGTGCAAGGTGGGACAGTGGGTGTTTGTTTGACTGTCCTGCCATGCTGCCCTGTCAGCCAGGTGTCCATGCCTTGCTATTGGGGCTGGCACTCTACTGTTTGTGACTGGCTTGTGCACTGAAGGGGGGCATTCCATGTTCTTCTGCCTGGTCAGACCTGGCATACTGGTCCGCTGATGCTTCCAGTGCCCTGCTGCCTTGTTTGTTTGTGGATCTGGTGCTGTTTCATATCCCTGTGGCTGCTTTGACTGTCCTGGTTTTGCCTGTGTTGCACCTGCTTATGGGTCCTTGCGCTGCCCCCCCCATTGGCTTTGTTGGAGTGGGGGGTGTTCCCGGTCGTGCTTATTGGGGGTGTGGCCTGTGCAGTGGTGGGGGGGTCAGTGCCAGCATGCTTGCGCTCTGCTCCTTTTGTCCGCCAATGGGAGTGGCTCTTCCAACTCTGCTACGCCGGTCCAGCTGGCTGTGCTGGCACTTTTTCTCAGCTGGATTGTGGTCTTAGACGACAGAGCCATAAATGCTTACTAGTTGGGGCTTAAACCCCAGGGTACTGGTAATTGGGAGTGGTTAGTAGGAGGTGGGTCACACCTCCATGACTGTACTTGTACTTCTTGCAAATCACTGTAGCCGGCCACTGTCAGAGATCGGATGCTGAGCTTGATGGACATGGGTCTAACTTACGTTCTTACGATATGTTGTTTTCTGTCCCTATGCTTTTAGAAATCTTGTGCCAAAAAAAAGCCATTAAAATCAATTTTAAAAACCTGAAACTGCACCCAAACCACCCCTACACCTCCCACCCAATCCCATCCCACCCTACCGTTGCCTACCAAATGCCTGGACAAATAAAAAGGGCTTGCATTGTTTCTGGAAGATGAGCAGGTTTGGGCTGAGGCGGACCTCCAAGGGGAGTGAGTTCCATAATCACGGGGCAGCTACCGAGAATGCCTCCCTGCATGCCCTGTCATAAAAACATCATGGGGAGATGGCATTTGCAAGAGAGTGTCCCCGACTGACCTCAGGGGCCGCAAAGGGATATAAGGGAGGAGGCGATCTTTCAAATATCTGGGGCCCAAGCCGTTTGTTTGTATATGCCCACCGTTAAGTTATTTTAATTGAAGTAGCCTAGAGATATGGATACATAAACAATGCAAAGTGTCTTTGAAAAGTTACAATTCACAAAGGGAAAGTTTAAAATTCTTTTGCAGTACAAACCATGTGCAACTTGATTTTGAAGCATTTTTGTGTGGGTACCGTGGACCTCAAAGCGGATTGTCTATGAAAGTGTTTTCTTAGTGAAATGCATATATTGATTTCTAAAAAGTTGTATTTGCTTGTAAACCCTCATAGCCTAAGTATGTCAGAAGCAACAGTCTTGTACAATAGTAACTTCTCCTCATTTCAAGGCGTTCCTTTCTCCACAAACACACAACATTTTCCTTTATAAATAAGAGTAAACATCAAATGCATCTTTCCATCTGATAGGTAACACAATTTTTAGGATGTTGTAATTCAGAAAAGCACTAGATAGCTGTATAGAATGATGGCAATTATACAGTGACTTTTAAAAGCTGCTGAAAAGTTCTTAGCCATCAGAGTCTGCAACCATTCTTAAATTGATTTCTGTATGGCTATGTCCAAATTCTCTTCCCTGGATTGCAAGGACTGCCATAGAAGAGAGGACCAAGTCTTTATTCTAATAACTGAAGGCCATGGAATGCCTTTCTAGTAGGACTTGATTTTCTGAAAAAATTAAAGGTTTTGTTACTTGAAATCTAGGGCAACATATAAGCATAAGAAGGTATCATACTGGGTCTCATGGTTCATTGAATCCATCAGCAGTAGCCACCTTTGGTCACTTCAGAGAAGTACACAACTGGGCATAATAAAATGTTACAGGAGTTTGAAAATCTTGGTAAAAATTGCTTTTTCTGCCTGTTTCAGACACTTTTTGTATTCGGTCGAAAGCGTACGTTTTGAAAATTTTTGTGAGGTGAATGCTGTTAGAGAATTCAGGGGTGCATTCTGTTATGTTCTTTTTTATTTTTCATAATCCATCTGGTAGTTTTAAAGTTGTAATTTTTTTGATTCCCCATATTAGTCAATGGGAGAGTTCATAACATCACACGTGTGCAGTTTGTGTGTCCAGCTACTCTTTGCTGTCTGACCCTTCCATACCATGCATCCAGGCACGGGGTGTGTGTCAGTTGGAGTGAAGGGTTCGTGGAAGCTGGCACAGGGAGCACTTGGCATGGGGGACACTGAGAAACCTGCACAGAGGCACTTGCGTGGGGGGGTGGGCTTGCAGCAGTAGGGGGTGCAGGTTGGGGTGGTTCATCTTGTGTATTCACCTTTCAAAAAAGCAAGGAAATTATATACTCAAAAAACCTTTGGTTTAGAAGAGAGGTTAAGGCCCTTACAAATTCAGTCATGCTCCAGAAAGCATGGAAATTGTTAGTTAAAGCTTCTGCCTTAACCGCCATGCCATGCAAGCATTAAAGATGTTGTGCAGTCTCACATATTGTGCTCGCTTACATCCTAGGCTCCATGCACTCACACTTTGCATTTGTCTTTGAGCCCCAATCCTCTTCCTCTGCAGGTTGGTGCCAACACTGAAGCTGGGAACAGGAGGGGGTGAGGGAACAGCTTGATGCTCCCTTACCCCTTCCTTTCCCTATAACCTTGCACTTGGGTTGAAAGCTGAAGGGTAAGTGGGATTTGTATGTATTGGCACAGGGCAGAAAGCTGTTGGGAGGGGTGTATGTTTGTGGAAAAGCCCAGACCCCCTTCTAATCCACTAACCCCCACTCTCTTTACAGAGTAGGGATAGGGTGTGTGTGGAATGATGCAAAAATTGAAGAGGAGGTGGAATAACAGGGAGGAAGGCATTAGGGAGAGGAATTACAAGGACGCAGCTATGGGAACTGGGTTGGAATGATAGTATTCCCCATGGTATCCTATCGCTCTTCTGAATGATTTATTTCACTCAGAACCTTGTCGTTCTACTTTTGTCATGGCATTCCTCCTGTCATTCCACCAGTTACTAGCTGCTGCAGCCTATCCCCCTTTGTCATTCCACCATTCCAGTCACTCTACCTGGTGCCTTGCTCATTATTGTCACACTCCCTTGCCCTCCAACTCCCAAAGATGCACCTCTTCTTTCACAGTCACTTAATGGGATCTGAGAATGACAATAGGATTTATTTCCAATTTGGCATTGGTGGTGTCTCCATTCCTTCCCATAGGCATTCCATTGTATTAATTTCAATACGTACCAACTTTAAATTCTTTTAAAACATTCGTATAGCACTGTCCCCACCGTCAGCATTGCCCCCAACCTGCAGAGGAAGAGGATGGGCTAAAAGTGTGGGTGCATGGAGCTTAAAATTTAAGCAAGTACAACATGTAACGGTGTACAATGTCTTTACTGCTTACGTGATATGGAAGTTAAGGCACAAGCCTTAACTAACAATTTCCATACTTTTTGGCACATGATTGAATTTGTAATGTCCCTAATCTCTCTTCAACTGAAGGTTTCTTGAGTATATATATTTCTAAAAGCTATCAGGCAACAGAGACTGCATGTTGATTATGTTCAATTATGGGATTTGGATTTGCTGAAACAAACTTTGTTTTATATGTATGTAAGTTTTATTATTACTATCCTGTAGTCAGGTTGGTTGCACACTGTGGACATGCTTCAGTTCCCCCAAACAGGCACTAAAATCAACCAGTTTAATTAAGTCCTTCCTGTTTTTATGTTTGGAGGAACTACAGTGACCCTGTGCTCTGAGTGGAGTAGAACTGGACCACTGTTCTCGGAAGCAGACGAGGTTACATTAAGCTCCAAAAATCCTATTCTCAAGGAGTAGGATTCTTATAAATTATAATTCCCTCTCCTTTTGCAAGAATATTAGTCTGTTTGAAAAACACATTTGTAATATACACACATAGATAAAACCGCAAAGAACTGAATCCACATATTTTGCCACCAAGTAGAGAATCCTATCTCTGATTCTGGTTGGAATCGGGTGCTTCTGCATATGTAAGAGAGTTTAATTAAGGAATAACCTGCTAATCAGTGCTCATTGTGCATGATCTAATTGGTTTCTTTGGATCAAGAAGACATGTTTTCTGTCAGCTGAGAGAGTAGAAATTGCTATTTTTAGGGAAGGTCAAGTCTTCATTTTCTCACTCTTGACAATGGGTGTCTTTAGACAGATGCGGTATTGGCCACCCTTGGACCTGCTATGGGGGTTCACCTTCATGTGCAGCCCTGCCTGGATCCATTTTAAATGGTCTTGGAGGCTGCCGTGGTCCACCTGCATGGCTCCCACCTCCCACACACCATAGAGTTGTGGTTGGATCGCCTGATGCTTTAGGCTGCCCCCCACAACTCTGTGGTGGTGTCCAGGCTAAGAGCAGAGATGCAGCAGCCATCCGCCGAGCAGACAGACCACAGCTCTGCCTGGGACTAGTGCCCCGAGTCTGGCTGGCCCACTCTGCTGGCGGTGCTCCTGGATGCTCCAGAGCACCCCAAGCAGAGCTCGTCTGGATCAGGCAGTGCCTACTCCACTTCTGCTCCACCTCCCCATCTGGTGGCCCACCTTTAAACAGACAGGCCTCCCAGGGTTGAGGTGGAGCAGAACCAGGGCTGTGGTCCGTCTGTTTACATCCATTGTTCTTTTAAACACACAAAGCAAATGACTTAAAACTTGCCATTATCCTGCTTATAGGAAGGCTTTTTAAATACACTCCGAGCTTTTTGTATTTTTGTGTTAAGAACGTTTGGCTGAGAGGCAGGGGAAATTATTCTGCCTGAGTTAGCTAGGGGGCCTGCAGGTCTCTATATTTCTTGACAGATGAGAAATTTTACCCCTGCGATTTTGTGGACCTCCATAAATTGCTCCAATGAATATTTTATGTTTACTGCTTTGTTTATACAGTGCATATATGTTTTCAGGTTCTGTTTTATAGTCCCAGTTAATGAGATGATTTAAGAGTTAAAGAGACACTGATGCCTGAAGAATCATTTTGCAAGCAATCTCCTTAACCTGCATTACTAATAACACATTTTAGCTATAAAAATTAACAATTTAGTTTTAACAGTTTACACAAGGACAATTTACTTGTCGTTTTTTTTGTTCTCTGTTTATACTTTGTGTTTCTTTGTAGAATGAAATCCAATGAAGTCAGTTTAATCCATGCTTTATAGTCTCTTTCACATTCAAGTTCTCCATAACACAATGATTGGGTTTTAAACATTGCAGGCATGAGACTTTTCTGGCTAAAATATTTTAACCAAAATATCATGGAAACTTTTGTAGAACCCAAAACTGAGGATATGTATTCATTTAAGACAAAATTTTAAATCTTATCAGATATTAACAGACTATTCCAAGCCACTTTACCTATTGATTCAAGATGGCCACTGTCCTCCTATCCCATCATGAATCCTGCCCAGCAGCATACTGTGTCCAAGGAACTGATATGGGAACTGACTGCTACTAAAGGAGCCCATTACAGAAGGATATCCCATAGTCAGATCTGCTGGGTGATTTTTACTCTAAACATAGAGTACTCCTGTATATTTGTATGAATGCTATATGCACAAATTATGATGTGGATCACAGTGGCCTGACTCTAATCCACATCATAATTAAGGGTCAGCTATATCCAATTGAAACCTGAGGCAACAACCAAATTCCTCCTCATCCCACAATCCAAGGCCATTGTGTGGGCCTCACTCTAGGTAATACCCAAGAGGATTGACTGAGAGTGAGTATATCAACCTGCTTATATAATTCCATGCATATCAATGTGATTTTGTACCATTAGTTTGAGGGGTGTTAGATTAATCTGGGAAAACTGGATTTTATGTCAGGTGGGGAAATAAGATTAGCTTTGTCTATCTTCTCACTTATACATTATGTTTTAAGGAGGAATTAAAACATGCCCCCCCATACCCAGCTTCCCCACCGCAGATCCTCTCACCCCCATACTTCCTGCTTCTACCACCCTAGATAGCAAGCTTGTTCATGTGTGTCCACCTGGCTCCATTGTTTGTTCCCCAAATGTGTTGTATTTCACTTCCTGTTCCTTCAGTCTTGCCTCCCATTAGCGCCCTTCCCACTTTTGCCATACCATTCGCCCAGTTTCTTTCCGTGCTCCTTCCCCAGTCCTGCCCACCAGCTCCTTCCCAACACCTACAAATCTGCATATTTACTTATATGCAACTGTATGCAATTGTACCTTTGGCCCATAAAGTCTTTTTACAATCCCACCATGCTGCAAAAGTAATTGAGTATCACTGTAGTAAAGCACAAGCTGTTGTTTCATCTTGAAAATAAAAGAGAGGTTACACGACGTCATGTTCAGTGAGGAACGTAACACAGGACTCTGTCATAGAATCCTAGAATCGGAAGGGACCTCAAGAGTCATCTACTCCAAACTCTTGCATTTAATCAGGATGACTACAGCTACTACGTCCCTGACAGATGGAAGCTTCTTTTTGAAAACCTTCAGTGACAACGATCCTACGACCTTCCTAGGCAACTTGTTCCACTGCCATACAGCTGTTAGTGCTAGGAGGTTTGGTACATATCATGTTGAATAAACACACTTAGTTCAAAGCTTTTATTTTCACCTCCAAAAGATATTAGAATGAAAGGTTTATGAAGCTGGCATACTATTGTTTTCTAACGCTCAACATTGACCTGAGAAAAAGTAAGGCAGAATAACAACCTAAATGTCTTGAATGTGAAACAGCTGGATGTGCCATCTCTTGATGCAAATGTTTCTGACCTTTATGTTAAGATTGGGTGCTAGACTGAAAGTTTTGAATTGGGGGCATGTTTTATAGTATGACCCGGCCCTTCGAAAGTGAGAGCACTCTAGTTACCAATTAAACCAAGCTGAAATGTTCTTTCATTCTAGCATCCAACATTTAATAGTGACCTTTCCAAAGCTGTTGAATAGCTTGAGACTGTTTAATAAGGTTAGGAAATGTCTGTAATACTGGGAGGTTTTAAACCACTAACTTGTAATATGTTAACCAATAAAATGCCATGTCCCTGATTTGGCCTCTGAAAACTTGCAGCATTGTCCGGAGGGCAAACAGGTTCATTCTCTCTCTGGGCTGGGAGGTTCTCTGCTGCTGCCAAAACACACAAACCCACTGATTCAGTCCTATTTATGCGGATGACTCATTCAGAACTCTGAATAGTTTCTCATTGCCTGGTTCCTCTTGGTCCCTCAGATTAGAGAAGCTGCCCATGAAACTCCCCCAGTCCACTCAGATGCAGTATGCTGCATGCACAAATGTACTCTTGCGCCTCAGACAAGGAACAAACCAACTTAGCTCTATCCTTCCTTACACAGGGATGAATGGATCCTGAATTTAATTGATATTCTGAACTGCCTATAAGAAGAGTGACCCCCCCCCTCTTTCCTTCCATTTAATTCCTTTTCTGGCAGCTTCCAGGCCTGGCTAGAATGCAGCATGCTCGGGGCACATTCCAATGAACAGACGCTTCCATGTAGTTAATCCTTATATCGCTATTTCTCCATAGTCATTCACACATCAAGAGACCTAAACTGAAGTTATTGAGGAATAGGACGAGAAGTATGTGGCTGCTTTTACACATGACAAAATGGGTTCTTATAAGTTCTCAAGATGACACTGGATGTTATAAATCAGCCGCCCTGACCTGCCTGTGGCAGGATGGGTGTGAGGTATTCAATTTTAGAAATAAATAAATGAAATAAATAAACGTTTGAGTTTCGTAAAGTGCAAACGCACTATTCCCCTTTTATGCAGTGAGATCTCTCAGCCTTGTAAGAGTCGCATCTGGTGGGTCTTACAAGGCTGCAAGATCTCACTGCATAAAAGGGGAATAGTGCGTTCACACATTACAAAACTCCAGCATTTATAACACCCGGTATTATCTCAAGCACTTATAAGAACCCATTTTTGTCATGTGTAAAAGCAGCCTGTGCTCCTGAAAAATGAAGAGTTCACTTTCTACTCTGAAGTAACTGTAATGTGAATGCTTTAGTGTTTGTGTAACATTGTTTGCAGTCTCCCCTTAATAATCATGCAAAGTAGCTACATCCATTTCCACCAGCAGTGACAATGGTACCCAAGAGGAGTGGTTATTTGAGTGTAATTAAATTGTAGTAGTTATTTCAGGTTGACATTGTTCATCAGAACGTGCTCTCAGTAAGCAGCCCTCTGCCTCCAGGCTGATGGAAACCTTTCCCAGCTGCATACCCAACATATCCATTTTCAAAACGCAATCCATTATATTCCCAAAATGCAGGCACGTATCAGCTCAAGAGTTCCAACCAAGTGGAAAATATTAAAATAGTTGTATGCATATAGTTTTCAGTGCCTATTGGAGTTGGAAATAAAAGCCCTGCACAGTGGGGTGGCATGCACTGACCGTACCGTAAAGCAATATGAGGATCCGAGGAACAAGGAAAGTGGGAAACCTTCACTGGTTATTTCTTTGCTGAAGGGTCTCACTTAGTTGGGTGCATATGGTCTGATAGAGCAATAAGGTGATATTCATGCATTGCATACAGACTAAGATTAGTTCTTCATCTCTTGATGCCACCAAAGCTGAACTAGCAGGCTGAAATGCCCTCTTTCCCTCTCAGAAGTAGCTGCAGACTTTCCTCCTAAACAAAGTAGCATTTGTATTGCAAATCATGTTGAATATCATCAAGCAAGCAAAACCTAATAAAGAACCTCACACAGAGCGGAAGCAGCTGTTATCTTGAGAGTTTCACAAAAAATGTAGCCTCTTTACCGTGCCATCAGAAGTACTGCTTATCTGGTCTGTCTTAGTTTGTTGAACGGGAAGAAAATTTAGGTCATGCACTTGGTCCGTCGGACATTACAGGTCTGTGTTCTTCACTAAACTGAAAATGATTTTTTTCAAATCAAATACTTTATTGCTAGCTTAGCTGAAGGCAATCGCTAAAGAATATTTCCACAATCAATGTAACAATACATTCAGACCGGGTCAAACCAGGTCAAATCTTCACAAAGAAAGCTTAATTTGTATAATAAACTTAAAACATAAAACCGTCTCAGTTCACAATCTTGACAGTCATGGTTCAAATCCAGATTCAAGCTCAAATTCAAACCTAAATTCCAAGTTTAAGTCTGAGTTTAAACAATGGTTATCAAGTCAAAGTTTTCACACAATCTATCATCTAAATTCATCCAAACAATCACCGAACACTTTCGAGAAACTTGACTGCCAGAGTAAATTGCCCAAAGTCTGAGAAATTCAAGATTGAGACCAAGTGTCATTAAACAAAACAGAAGCGACCATAAATCAAGGTCAACAATTACATCTGGTAATCACCTGTTAACCAGTAGGATAAAAGCTGGCATGATCAATGTAACTTTATAAATGAGCCAGCACTGTTGGTTGCCGTGAAGTGCAAACAAATATAATTGTAATTAAGTACCATGATCCAATTCCATGTAGTGGAAGGTCAAAAATTGCCCCCGATGGTGAAGGTGGTTTGGAGGAACCCCGCAACAGCACGCGTCAGGTTCAAGTCAGTGTCTTCCAACATAATTCTGGTTAAAGTGTGACCAGACGTCCCCGGATAATGGTCCAAAAAAGGGGTTAAGTATCAAGCTCGCAGTTTGTCATAAAGGTGGCAGCTAATCAGAATATGCTCGACTGATTCTACAACCTGGTGGCCAAACCCAATTTAGATATTCGACCCTCTTGAACCCTAGAGGGAAAGGAATTCAGCCTGGCACATGAAAATAAATATCTGGGCCTAAAAGTCTGCAAAGTAGTGAGGTAGGTTGCCATGGCTCCCTGGGCAGGGGCTATACTCAGTCCCTTAAGAAAGGGGTCTCCCTTAATCGGGAAACTGCGTGCTGCCTTTCAAAATCCCTAAATCTTTGGGTTAGCTCGGGCTTGAATTGAGCCCATATCTTAGTTGATCTATAATCCCCTGAGAATCCCATCTGGGGAAAATGATTTTGAAAAAATAAAAAGTTAAAAGCCAGAAAACACATTGTGTGCTGATAATCTGGATGCAGCTTTATGTTCTTTGATTTAAGACCATATCTTCATTGTATAATTTAATTTGTAATTTGACCTGCAAAGACTCTACTAGACAGTTAGAGGTTGTTTTCAGGCCTATATACTGAGCTGGTCAGAAAATTGGTGTAGAAATAGAAAAGGTACAGAGAAGGGCAACAAAAATTATAAGGAGCTTGGAATGACTCCCCTATGAGGAAAGGCTTGATAGGTTCGGGCTCTTCAGCTTGGAGAAGAGACGACTGAGAGGTATGTGATAGAAGTTTCTAAAATCATGTGTGGTGTGGAATACATAAATAAGGAATAGTTATTTACCCTCTCAGATAGTACTAGAAATAGGAGGACACTCCATGAAACTAACTGGTAGCAGATTTAAAACAAACAATAAAAAGGATTTTTTTCACTCAATACACAATTATAGAGGTGTGCACCAGGGACCCATGTCATTATTCATTTTTGTTTTTGTTTTTTAAATCTTTCATATTCGTTTTTGCAAATATCAAAATTTCATTTTCATTTTTGCTTTTGTTTTCGATTTCCATTGGTTTCAATGGAAAACACAGTTTTGGCTGTATCTGTTTTGTTTTTCATTATATGTAGATGAAAATGGAAATCTTGTGTGCCAAATTTCAGAAATAATGGATAAAGGAATCCAATTTTATAAGCAGTTGAATTATGTTGTTTTGAAAAAAATCTACATATACATTCCTGGCTGTAACTTCTTTGTCTCCAATCTAATGTGAATGAAACATGACAAGATTATACCCCTCCTCAAGTTTACTATCTATGACAACTGTCAGAAAGATTGGATAAAGGACCCTGGTGGGATAATCAATTAACTTATAAATGTATGTCTGACTATAACATCTTTGTAGTCTAACCAGTGTACATGAAATTTTACAGGGCTGTATGTCGCACCTTCATGATCATCTCTGCCAAATATTGGAAAGATGTGATAAAGGGTCCCAATTTTATATGCCTGCACAGTATATGCAGAGAATGAGCCTATGCCTGGGATTCTCTTATGTGTCACAGTGGTACAAGATCTGTTTGTGATGCCAGTTGGCCAGCAGAAATGTCAACTAAATATCCTCATCTGCTGTGACCATCCCAACATCGTTCCCCCACTTGTTATTGGGAAGTTGGAACCAGCTGTTTAGGAAAGAGCCTATAGAGATTCTTTTATGTCCTCTGTCACAGTGCTGCAGGATGTGATTGTGATACAGCTGCAAAAAAAGGCTAATGAAATTTTAGAAACAGTCTCTCCAAGTCAGGGGAGGTAATAATTCCATTCTATTCAGCACTGACCAAATCCCATTGGAGTAGTGGGTCTAGTTTTGTGTGCCTCATTTCAAGGAGGATGTTGACAGATCAGAGTGGGTTCAAAGGAGGGCAAGAAAGATGGTAAATATTCTGGAAAGAAAGTATTATGAGGAAAGTTGAAGGAAATGTGTCTGTTTAGTTGGCAAAAAGTAGATTAAGGGGAAACATTATAGCAGTCTTCAGATACCTTAAGGTCCTGCCACCAAGAAGAAGGCAGAGAACTGTTCTTCATTGCTACAGGGGCCAGGACTAAACATAATGGGCTCAAATTACAGGAAAGCAGATTTGGTTAGATATCAAGAAAACATGTTGAACAGTAAGAACCGCTTTGCTTGGCAATGGAATAAGTTGCCTAGGAAGGTAGTAGGCTCTCCGTAACTTAAGGTTTACATAAAAAGGGGGTTAGACAGTTTTGTGTTGGTGATGTTGTAGTGGTAGTCCTCATTCTGTATCTAAGCAGGAGGTAGGTCTGGGTGACCATGTGAGGTACATTCCAACTTTGACATTCTGTGATTCTATGATTCCTAATCTTTAACCTAAACCTACCCTCTCATAATTTAAACCCATTTCTTCTTGTCCTTTCCTCAGTGGCAGAGGAGAGAAAATGGTCTCCATCATGTTTATGGCACCCATTTAGGTACTTAAAAACCGTCCACAAGTCCTCTCCTCCCCACAACCTTACCACACTGCTTATTCTTATTTTCCCTAGACTAAGCATGCCCATCTCTGTCAGCCGTTTCTCATATGCATTGCATTCTGGACCCTTGATCATCTTTATTGCTCTCTTCCAAATCCTTTGTAGTTTATCAATATCCTCCTTGAAATGCAGAGCTCTAAATTGAACACAGTAAAAGATCTGACTTGCGCTAAGTATACACGTACTATAACTTCAACTCCTGTATATGATGATTCTGTTAAATTAGGCCCTTTTCAAATGGGCGCAAGTGCATGGGTGGATGGGTGGGTGCTGGGGTGGGTGAGTCAGTGGTGTGTGGACAGCCTGTTACATGGATGCCCACCCATCTGCATTGGGCACCTCGATTGTCCCCAATGCCTCCATGTGTGGGTGATGGGTGGAGGTGGATGGAGCACAGGAGAGCATGCGCACCCCCACCCACCAGCCATGGCAGTCGCATGGACACCTACATGGGCGCATGGGGGGAATGTCTGTGTAAAAAGGGCCATAGACCCAAATGTTGTTGGCCTTCCCCTCCCCACAGCTGTCACCCTGCTGATTCATGTTCAGTTTGTGATTCACAAAACTCCCAAATTTTGAGGGGCCAATTCTTCTGTCAAGGAAATTATATCCCATCTTGTATTTGTTAATTTTATTTATTATTTTATTATTTATTAATAATTCCCTATGTTTACATTTGTCCTTGACCTTTGTTTTATTTTTTAGCCCACATCTCCCATTATTATTATTATTATTATTATTATTTATTTATTTAGCATTTATATAGCACCACCGATGTACCTGGTGCTTTACAAAGAATAAGATAGACATGGTCCCTACCCGAGAGCTTACAATCTAAAGACAGGGGGAGGGGAGAACAGAGGGAGAGACAAGGGATGCAACACTCATGAGGATGCGAGAGCTCAGGTACATGTTCTTGGCTTGGTTACAGTAAATTGGGAGTTTGCAGATAACAGGTCGGGGGTAATCCTGGGTGGGGATGGTCAGCAAGTGTTAGGAACGGCGGAGTGGAAGAGGTGGGTTTTGAGGAGGGACTTGATTTATTTTATATTTATTTTCTAAATTTTTTACCCTGACCCTCCTGAGAACAACTCGGGGCGGCTTCCAACAATAAAAAAATACATATAAAATACATATAAAACAATTTAAAACACATCAAAACCTTGACTTGAAGGTTTGGAGGTGTGATGGGTGGGAGCCAGGCAGATGAGGGCAGGGAAGAAGTTCCAGGCGTGCGGGGCAGCGAGGGAGAAGGGACGAAGGTGGTTGGGGGAGTAGGGGAGGCGTGGGAGGGTGAGGGAGCGGATGGAAGAGGAGCGGAGTGCTCGAATAGGGGTACGGAGGGAGATCAGGGCAGAGAGGTAGGGGGGAGCGAGGTTGTGAAAGGCTTTGTAGGTGAAGACAAGGAGCTTGTGCAGAATAGCTCTGGGGTCACATAAGATCATTTTGAATTTTAATCCTATCCTCTAAGGCGACAGCAATTTGGTTGCATCAGCTGCAATTTTAAGTATACTGCCCATCTCTGTATCTAAGTTGTTAAGGAAGGTTTTGAACTGTTCTGGGTCCAGGACTGACTCCCATGGAACTTTACTTGATATCTCTTCCAGTTTTGAAGTTGACCTGCTAACTATTACTCTTTCAGTATGATTTTTTTCCAACCAGGTTTGTGCACACCTTGTGGTTATTCTTTAGTCCTCAGTTCTCCATCCTGCTTGCTTATGTATTTATTGTATTTATTTCAAATGCCTCACCTATCTATCCCCCAAAAGACGAGCTCAGGGCTTTGAAGAATGCCTAAATCAAAAGCCTTTCTGAAGTCAAGATATATTACGGCCAGATCCGGCCTTACCTAGGGGAGCCTGTCCTGGGTCCCGCTATTTTCCCTTCTTTTGGGGGCCCTGCAGTGGTCCTCATTTTCACCAGGGCAAGGTGTGGGGCCCCAGTTCCCTCCCGGGGGGGGAGGGGGGACACAAACATAACCTTCTAAGGCCCTGTGGCATGTGCCCTAAACGAGGTGGAGCTGCTAGGGGGGCCCAGATTTTATCTTTGCCCTGGTTGTTGCAAAATCTAAAGCCTACCCTGAGTGATTATGTCCACTACATTCCCGTGCTCTACTTAACTGGTTACCTTATCAAAGAAAGAAACTAAGTTGGCCTGGCATGATTTATTTTTAACAAATCCCCCAGCTCCTTTCTTCTTCTTCTTCTTCTTCTTCTTCTTCTTATCAGCCAAATCCCCCAGCTCCCTGTCAGCCAAAACATGGCCATTAGATGAAAGGGAGGCCGGCACTAGCCAGCTGCAAGGCCAGCACAGCAACACCCAAAATGATAGGGAGGGGAAGAAAATGTGCCTCAATCCAAAAGGTCCAAAGACACACCATGCACACCAGAGACTCCTCAAGAGATCAAACCACACAGCTGCAGAATGGGCGGGGGGGGGGAAATGGAGAGAGCCATCAAGGCCCTCAAAGCCGCTGGAATGACAAACATAACAAACATGTCCATACACTGTCCATGTACGGGGCAAGGAAAGGCAAATGGACGGTGTCCCCATCCCCCCCATTCAACAGACATCCATGTGACCCTGTCTCAACACAGCCCATGCGGTGAGCAAGCAATAAGGGGACCAGTGACAGGTAGAAGGGAACATCACCACAATGGGCAACACAACAGCACAATCCGATGCAGGTGCCAAGCAACAACCAATCCACACAGACATCAAGTGAACACATAGGGCTTGGACCAAGAGCCATGGGATGGAAGCCTGCATGGAGAGTGGGCACAGATACCAGTGCGAGGGGTCCGGCATGCAAAGCAGCCGTAAAGCAGTCCAGGCAGTGATTCAGCAAGCACACACGTGATTCAACAATATGACCCCAGGTCTGCTCAACGGGATGTAGGTACAGAGTGGAATTGGGTTCGATTACCCCCAAAAGGTGTTTAACACCTTGAAAGTAAGAGGAAACCCCAATCACATAGGTGTTGCGGTCACAGAATGATACAAGCTGTGGCTGTCCAGTAGCCGTTGCCCATCATGGCAGAAATATAGGAGCGAGGTAAGCACCCTTGAGTTGATCCACAGCCCCAGACAATGCACAACCGATCATAACATTGACCAATAAGAGAGATACACAGGCACCCGGGCTCAAGCAGCACGGAGACGCAAACAAAGACACACCAACACATGTAAGCATACTGTACATCCAAGGCTCACTCTATTGCAACAGCAAAAGCACTTCCTCCCACCCCGGGAAGCCCCCCTAGCATTTGGGACCTGGGGAGAGTCGTATCATAGCTGGGTAGCTGAGCCTCCAATGATAACTAAACATTACAACCCCACCAATGGTCGCATTAAGGCATATGGGGGGCCAGAGTCACACCACAGAATCCCCGCCCCCAAAAGGGTGGCATGTAATGGGGGCAGGAGCAATGGAGGATTGAGTACTGGCCCTGAGGCTGCTAGCTGTCTAAATGGGGCTTCAGATGGGGGTGCCACTGAGAGATGATAGGGCTGCTGGGGTGTGTGGAGGTGTGGTGCAATAAGGAGGGGCAAGGGAGGAGTTGCAATAACCTCCCTCCACTCCTGGACACCTGCGACGAATACATGGCGGGGGACTGTACTATCAAGCCATGTATACCTCTTGCACAGCCCATAGCAAAGGGGAGGAATGGCAACCCACCAAGAGGGGGACAAGGGCTGGAGGACCAGAGGGAGCTGGGAAGGGGTGCAGGTGGAAGGGGTACGGGCACATGGATGTAGGAAGCAATGGTAGATAGGTGGGGGGCAAAGGTGATGAGCAGCCATAAGAGGGGGGAAATTCATGGGAACGGGGAACAAGCCCCATTGCACACCCACCACATTCAAACACACACAAGCACCATCACACACATCCCCCTTCCACACACAGACACACACAGTCCCACTCGCTCATACCGGTATGGCTGCAGCAACGGTGCTTCCCTCCTTCAGGTCACAAATCCTGCTGCACACAAGCCGGGAAGGTTCCCTATGTGTACTGTAAGCAGACAACAGTCCCCAGCATGCCACACTGGGAACATGGCCATTCCAGGCGGCCTTGTATACTAGTCAGTAATGCAGGGGAATACAGTCCCAGCACACCAGAGAGAGTGAACAGCTCTTCAGAGTGATAGGAAACATGCCACGGGACTCAGGAACCACCTCACACCCAGGGGGTCTCCAAGGGTTCTCCAAGGGTTCCAGGGCCAGACCAAAACACAATGCCCCCCAGTGCAAATCCCGCTAGTACACAGCACAGGACCATACACATAGCCATCAATCAATCAAATGTTATTGTGAAGCCAAAAGGCTATTACAATATGAACATACACGTAACAAAATAAAATACAATGTGACATAATCACTGAAAAAGTCATCCAAAGTAAAGTAAAAGGAAATATTCCATGTCACTCAGTAGTGCTCAGACGGGCTTTCCTAATCAGCATATAAATATAACAAAGTTTTGCAACTGCTCTGGACATCTCAGAGTCTACATGGTTAAGAAGTTCCTTAGTCAAAACCCTCAAATCATGGGAGCCTGCAATAAACATACCTAGAAGCTCCCGTCTGGGCCCACTAAGGGCTGTACAGTGAAAGAAAATGTGTCTGCTGGAATCAGGTTCCTGCAGATCACAAAGCTGGCATAGCCTTTCATGTCTAGGAACTCCCTTCTAGCGCCCTTCTAGCATGGCTGAGGGATAAACATTACACCCAAAGCAGGTGAAAGCCCTTCTTCGCTCTGAATCCAGCCAGGAATATAAGTAACTAACGCCCAAACAAGGGGGACTAACTACAGGGTATTCTGGTGCTACTTCCTGAGCGGACAACAAAGCCCTCTCATTTTGGAACTCCTGGTCCAACAGTCTCCTCCGTATAAGGGATAGAGAACCAACAAGGCCCACGTGCCTTAGGGATTCACACGAGAATCCCAGGCGGTTGCGTTCCACCTCAGCCGAACGTGCCCAGGAGCTATGTAGCCCCTCAGCCACAGCCAGAAGAGAGGAATCCTGGAGCGGAAATAAGTGAACTCTCACCCAATATTTCAAAAGCAACTGCAGGGACCTAGTCCTAATGGATAAACTTGATGTCTCCAGTCTCAAAATCACCTGCGGGGTTCCCCTAGTGACCTCCAAGGCAGACTGCAGCACCTGGTTTTGCAGGGATTCCAACCTGGATAGAAATAAAAGGCCCCAGACAGGGAAAGCATAAAGGCATTCAGTGATGACTTTAGCTCTAAAGAGCTGCAGAGCCGGCAATACTAATCTCTCCCCACCATTAAAGAAATGACCAAGAATAGCGGCCAAAGATCTTCTGGCCTGAGCCACCACCGCCTCCATATGAGGTTTCCAGCTCAGGGAGGATGTAAGGATTACTCCCAAGTACTTGAACACCTTGCAGCCAACCCAACAGGTCCCGCTATGTGGGAGCCAGCACCAAGTGATCCCAGGAGGCATCATGCCAGATAGCATGATAAGCCCCCACTGGAGTGGTTAGCCAAGATGTCACAGAGCACGACATGCAGATGGCATGTGAGCCTATGGAACCACCCTCTAGGTGTTGGATGTTGCACAACAGAGCTAACAGCACATTACTGCAGCGATATGCAACAAAAACTTTTTCAAATACATCAGAAGCAAGAAGCCTGCTAGGGAGTCAGTTGGGCCATTAGATGACGAGGGAATAAAAAGTGCGCTCAGGGAGGATAAGGACATTGCAGTGAAGCTGAATGAGTTCTTTGCGTCGGTCTTCACTGTGGAGGATTTGGGGGAGGTACCCACGCCAGATCCTTGCTTTGTGGGCAAAGAATTTGGAAAGCTGTTACAAATCAATGTGACACAGTGCCGGCCTGAGGCGTGTGCCACCGGCACCCAGGCACATGGCCCCACAGCTAGGGGGGCCTCACGCCACCGCCACGGGTTGGAGTCCTGGGTGGTATTCTGCTGTTTGCAATTTCGCACAGCTGTCAAGCCGCGGTGGGGGCGGCAACTTTCTATTTAAAGCAACGCACGCTTCCGGGTTGGTGTGACTGCACCTAGTGTGCACAACTCAGCATTAGTGCAGATTGAAAAACTGCTCAAAGCAGCTTCAAATCGCTCCACCAGTTCGCATAATGCTGAATTGTGCACACTAAGTGCGTTCACACTGATCCAGAAGTGCACTTTGCTTTAAATTGAAAGTTGCCACATGCCGCCGCTGCCGCTGCTCGGCAACTGTGCGAATTAAGAAAACAGCAGAATGAGCCTCCAGGGAGACAGGGTTGGGTCCGGGACACTGCTGGATCACCTCTCCGAAAAGCACGACGAAGGTAGGGACTGGGGTGGGGGAGGCGGCCCCAGGTTGGTGGCTGTGGCGTCCCAAGTTGCCCGTGGGATCGGGAGGGTCTGCCCCCACCCCACTCCAGCAGCAGTCAGGCTCCCCCAGCCTGCACCCGCATCCCACTGCTTCCCTCTCCCCCTCCCAGCCTGCACCCAGATCCCCCTGCTTCCCCCGCTCCCCCCCACAGCCTGCACCCAGATCCCCCTGCTTCCCTCTCCCCCTCCACAGCCTGCACTCAGATCCCCCCACAGCCTGCACCCAGATCCCCCTGCTTCCCTCTCCCCC
>QEPC01013374.1:450513-488131 GCA_003113815.1 Sphenodon punctatus
CATTGATTTCAATGGGGACACAGTGCCCCATTGAAATCAATGAAATAAAACCGGTACCGGATACCGGATTTAATCCGAGAATCCGGTTCTTTGAGAACCGGAAACCGGTAAATCCGGTATCCAGTAATTGCCCCGGGGTCCCACACCTAGTATTTACATAAGGGAAAGAGGGGAATCACAAATTCTTACATTTATTCCCATTCTCTACCAACTTTGACATGCCGACTGAAAATATTTAGAGGAAGGGACTGCCCTATTGATGATAGGTATCTTTATTCATGCATATCTCACACACGTTGGCTGTTTTTAGATGGGACAGGCTCCACCCATCCCCTATGGACCTAGGCACTAGGGATGGGTAAACAGAATGGAGTTCAGCAATTCGGTTCAGTTCGGTTCGGTTTGAAATTCGAGTTCGGAAATTCGGTTCAGTTTGAAATTTGAGTTCGGTTCAGAGGTTCAGTTCGGTCGACCGAACAGACCAAGTTCGGTTGAATTCCAAACTTCCAAACCAAGTTCGGCCATTCAAACCCAGGTTTTTTGGTGTGTGTTGCCACTAGGGATGGGCGAACAGAACGGAGTTTGGAAATTCGGTTCAGTTCGGTTCAGTTTGAAATTCGAGTTCGGTTTGGAAGTTCAGTTCAGTCGACCGAACAGACCAATTTCGGTCTGAACTTCTGAACCACGTTCACCCATCCCTACTGGGCACCCATCTGAAGGCAGTGTGGGTGGAGGTGCACTCCCATAACCCATGCACCTCCCACCCATGCCCCCACAGAGCAACTTGGGTTTTTTCCCATTGCTGTGTGCAGGGGCATGGGTGGGCAGCATGTGGGTGCAGCTGCACACCCAGCGCACACCCATCCCCTGCCAAGTGAATGCGTGACCCCCACCCCTCATTGGAAGTGCACTGTCACTCCACCCAGTGTACATGAACTCATCTGGGAGGCAGGTCCATCCAAAAATGGTCTTTGTTTACAATTCGTCTTATTCTTCATAATCCTTGACCTCTTTACAAGGGATGGGGCATGAAAACCGTGAGCCTGGGGTTATAGCCCAGAGCCCCTTTCGGATGTCAAGATGGAAAGACTTCCCGAAGTGTACTGGTGTTAGGCAAGTCCAAACATGTTACACAATGCATTCTGTTCCCCTCCTGGAAAGCAACTGAATTTAAGCCCTCTTGGTAAGTGGGGGGGTGGGGAGGTAGGAAATCCGTGACCCCAGGTTCATGACCCGTGACCCACTTCGGATATCGAGACAGAAAATCTTCCCAAGAGTGTCCTAGTATTAGTCAAGTCCAAATAAGTGCCACAGTATATTCCATTCCCTTCTTCGAGAGCAACTGAATTTTGCCCTCTTGGCAAAGGGGAGACAGGAAAACCGTGAGCCTGGAGTCATGGTCCAGAACCCCCTTAGGATATTGAGACAGGAAATCTTCCCGGTAGTGTCAGTGTGTTAGGCAAGGCCAAACAAGTTCCACGGCACTTTCCATTCCCCTCTTATCCGAACACAATGGTGGAATGTTGACACGGAAAATCTTCCCAGTAGTGTCCTGGTATTAGGCAAGGACAAACAAGTGCCACAGCACATTCTGTTCCCCTCTTGGAAAGCAACTGAATTTTAGCCCTCAGCAAGTGGGGGAGGAAGGAAATCCATGACCCTGGGGTCATGGCCCAGAACCCCCTTCAGATGTCGAGACAGAAAATCTTCCCGGTAGTGTCCTGGTGTTAGGCAAGGCCAAGCAAGTGCCACAGCGCATTCCATCCCCCTCTCTGATAGTAACTGAATTTTAGCTACTTGGCAAGGGGGCACTAGAAAATCATGACCCTGGAGTCATGACCGGGAACCCTCTTCGGATGTCAAAACAAAAAATCTTCCTAACGTTGTCAGGCAGTTAGGCAAGAGAAAACAAGAGCCATGGTGTACTCTGTTCCCCTCTTGGAGACAGGCTGAATTTTGTCTCCTAGGTAAGGGGAGGCAGGAAAACCGTGACTCCAGGTCCATGGCACAGAACCCACTTCGGATGTCGAGACAAGAAATTTTCCCGAGACAGGTAGTATCCTGGTGTTAGGCAAGGCCAAACTAGTACCATGGCACATTCTGTTCCTCTCTTGGAGAGTGCCCAAATTTTGGCCCCTCGACAAGACCATAACCCCAGGGTCATAGCCCAGAAACCCCTTCAGATGTCGAGATAGAAAAATTTTCCTGATGCTGTCAAGGTATTAAGCATGTCAAAACTTGTGTCATGCCGCATTTCATTCCCCTCTTAACCCCCTTCAGATGTCGAGACAGAAACTCTTTCTGGTAGTGTCATGGTATTAGGCAAGGTCCAACAAGTGCCATGGCAAATTTCATTCCTCTCTTGCAGAATGACCGAATTTTGCCATCTTGGCAGGAAAACTGTGATCCAGACCCCAGGGTCATGGCCCGGAACCCCTTCGGATGTTGGGATAAAATATCTTCCTGATACTGTCAGAATGTTAGGCAAGGCCAAACAAGTCCTATGGTGCATTTCGTTCCTCTCCTGAAGATCGACAGAATTTTGGCCCCCTGGCAAGGAGGGGCAGGAAAACTGTGATCTGCCTGAAGCAAATTCCGGTCACGGCCAGGAACTCCCTTCAGATGTCGAGACAGAAAACCTTTCTGATAGTGTCAGGGTGTTAGGAAAAACACAACAAATCCCATGGCGCAGTCCGTTCCCCTCTTGGAAAGTGATACATTTTGCTATCTTGGCAAGTGGGAGCAGGAAAACCTGGGTCATGGCCCACAACCCCCTTCGAATGTGGAGACAGAAAATCTTTCTGATCATGTCAGGGTGTTAGGCAAGGCCAAACAAGTCCCACAGCGCATTTATTTTGGTTTTGGAGACTGACCAAATTTTGTCATCTTGGCAAGGGAGGGCAGGAAAACCATCATCGCAGGGTCATGATTCAGAAGCCCCTTCGGATGTCGAGACAGAAAATCTTCCTGGTAGTGTCAGAGTGTTAGGCAAGGCCCAACAAGTGCAGTGGCGCATTCCATTCCCCTCTTGGAGAGTGACCAAATTTTTCCATCTTGGCAAGGGGGGGCAGGAAACCAGTGGCTCCACGGTCATGGCCCCAAATCCCCTTCGGATGTCAAGACAGAAAACCTTTCTGATAGTGTCGGTGTTAGGAAAGGCCCAACAAGTGCCATGGAACATTCCGTTCCCTTCTTGGAGAGTGATACATTTTGCCATCTTGGCAAGGGGGAGCAGGAAAACTGGGGGGTCATGGCCTGGAACTCACTTCGGATGTCGAGACACAAAATCTTACCGGTAGAGTCAGGGTGTTAGGCAAGGCCCAACAAGTGCCATTGTGCATCCTGTTCCCCTCTTGGAGAGGGACCAAATTTGCCATCTTGGCAAGACCCCCTCCCCACCCCCACCCCCTTGCCTGGAAAACTTGGCAAGGGGGGGGCGGGTAGGAAACCTGACCACTTAGCTCAACTTAGGCCACCATCCCTGTTTCACCAAGGGATGTAAACACAAATGACATGATTTAACCTGTCATGCTAAAGGACAACTCGGGGTCTGGAGGATGCAAAACACACACCTGGGTGGAGTAAATCCAGACCCTTGACTGACCTGGAGGCTAAGGTCATCACCGTGATAAGAGCAGAGGCTGTTATCAGATTCGATGGCCGGGTAGAGGTGACAGGTTGTGAGTGTTTATATCCATCCCATTAACATTAGCAGCTGCTAAATATATGTCTGTTTACATGTATGCTCCTTGAACCCAATAAATGCAGACCGCTGATGCAATCAGGTGGGGAACCATGTCACAGTCTGTGATGAAACGCAGTAGGGGGTGCTATACAACGAAGCCACCCGCCTTACTGGGTTACGTCTAAAAATCGTTGCCACCACTGGGAACCAGGAAACTAAAGGGATTCACACCTTCCCAGATATGTGAACCCACAACACAACTCTGGCTCTTTGCTCACAGCTCCCCTGGCACCCATCTTGTTGAGGTCAGTCACCCTAGAGTCGCTCTCCATTGGCAAAGCTGCAGAAAACTGTGTGTCTTGCAAGGACTCCCCTTTGTAGGTATGAATCCTTCTAACCTTTAAAGGTACTAGAGGCTTTCTCTTTCCAGCCGCTGGTCTTTTTGTCCAGGTACAGATACGTCTGTTTTACAAGACAAAAGAGATACTTCATTGGCCAAAAGCAGAGCAACAGGTCTGGCAACAAGGCTAAGGTAAAAGGCTTTGGATAACGAGAGAAGCAAACTTAAAATAGAGCCTCAGATCTTGGGGATCGGATGTCCCCTGGTTTGGTTAGCTGCCTCCTAGGACTGAGGGTAGAAAGGCAGTTGCTGGTACTTACAGGCTTCTTCTCGTCACCTGTGCAGGTAGAAACAAGTGAGGCACGTGTCTTGGCTCCCTGCCAGCAGCGTGTTGCAGTTTGGAAAGCAAAAGTCAGAGAGGGAGGAAGGGGTGTGTCCTGGCTTTTTAAGCTCAACCCCTTCAGGAATCGCCCCCAGGTAGGGGTTTCTCCAATCCATTTGAAGTGCGTGAGCTCTCTGACCTGTGATGTCACTTAGGTGAGACATCATACTGATCCCTGTCCTTGCTTTTGGAGCATGCCCAGAACACTTGTCCTCTGACCTTGCATTTGTCCAGGTCCTGGTTTTTTTTTTGATAGGGTGTAGCAGAGTGTTTGTCTAGGGTACTCTGGTAGGGAAACAGGGGAATTTTGCCACACAGTGCTCCCATCACAAAACAATCACGGCCAGCAACATGTATCTGGAGGCCATTGAACGGAGGCCATGGCACGTTGGTTCCAGAATATGCAAGCTGAAGGGGTGCACCTATTATGGAGAGAGGGGGCCCAGGTGAGGCCAGGATCCGGACCCCATGGGGGCACTCTGCAGGTGGTTCGATCATACCTTAGATTGCAAGCCCACTGGGCAGGGACCTGTCTCTGAAAATCTGTGACTGAAAAACGCTGCATACGCCAAGTAGCGCTGTAGAAATTATTATTAGTAGTAGGCTCTGCCTACTGCATAGATAGAACTTGTCCTGCTTCTGCATAGAGCAGATGCCTGGCTAGACAGCCACCGTAGCAAAAAGTCCAGTAAAGGCTGCTGGGTTGAGGTGACAGGGCTAGCTAGGAACCTTACAGTGTCCTATACAGACGCAGGAGAAGAAGACCACTGCCAGAACAAACAGCCGCTCCAGGCTTTCCTACTGCTATTCTCCTGCACCAGGCAGTTTGAAGTATCTAGCCAGCCCCCTCCCCTGGCCCAGCAGCTAGCCCAACAAAGCTATAAGGAATAGTGCAACTGTCGCACTACTGGGTGCATACAAGCCTCTTAAGAACATAAGAAGTGCCATACTGGGTCAGACCAATGGTCCGTCTAGCCCAGCATCCTGTCTCCGATAGTGGCCAATCATGGGAGAAGCACCCAACAGGTCACAATGGGGGCTCCATTCCCTGTTGTTTTCCCCCAGCTCCCGTCATGTTCCCTGATCCTGTCTGACTAATAGCTGCGAATGGACCGATCTTCCAGAAACTTGTCCAAACCGCTTTTAAAGTCAGCCTCTGGCAGTAGATTCCACAACCCAATTATACGCTGAGTGAAAATAATATATATATCTTGTCAAGGATCAACCCAATAGACCTGAAATTCTTTCCTTACCAGACTGGATTCTGCAAGGTAGGGAGAAGGGAATGGAGGGTAGCGAGATACCCAGGGAAGAAGCACCGGCACATAGATGCTTTGGTGGAGTGCAACTGTGGGGAGGGCCCCCTTCCATATGTGGTCCTGGGTATAATCTGTGTGACTCTGAACGAGGCTGGGAAGTTAAAGTTCAGACTTTTAACAACATCCACGTGTGTTGCCTTTTTTTTTTTACTACAAGAAACCGCCACGCAGACACCAGGTTTTGGTGACTGGGACAGTTTCTATTCATGGATTTTTGAAGTACTTTACAAAAAAGGTGGTAAGAGCTATATATAAACTCTTCCATTAGTAGAACTTCCATTAAATTGCAGTTCAAGTTTAGCTACATATTTACTGCTCTGGTTTCAAATAAATAACCTAATTTTATTACCCTATCTTGAATTTTTTCCTGCAGTTTAAGAAGCCAACTTGATTTTGATAATCCAACTGATAATAGGCCTTGTAAGCCCTAAAACATCAATCTTTCTTGGGTATTTCTAAGGCTCCTCTCACTTTGGTTTCTAAGCAGCTTCTTACAATCTCTAGTTTGCATCTACTCCAGGGTTGAAGTAACTAAACATGGGCTATCGTTGCCTCTCTGGATCCTGAAACTAAATAAACAACTTGCCAAGAGAATGAACAATCTTGGCACTCTGAATGGGTTCACTTTGAATTTTGAACCTTTAAGTTGAGCTGTTAATCCTATATGACTCTAACCAATTTCATGGTTGCAAGCCTGAGAGGTTCAAGAATAAACTCAGTTCTCACTTGAATCATGAAACTGGTGTAAAATTAATGTGACTATTAAAAAAATCTTTTTTTTTTTAAACCTAGTTTCCTATGGAAAGGATCTCATGCAGTCAACCTGTGCATACAGCCTTCTCTCACTGCCAATAACGTTTGATTCCACAAGTCAGTTTCAACCAAGCTTGACAGAGAGGCAGAAGGCCAAAGGTAAGGTGTCAGGACGCTGCTGGCCTTGAACCGATGTCCCAGGGGGTTCCCAGCATAGCCACCTGACCCATGGTGCCACTACGACCTCCGGACAGTTGACTTGATTCTGGGTGCTATGACTGGCTCTGTGCTTCAACTAGGCCACTGCCCCTGCACATGGGATTGACTGCTGGTACTATAAGAGACTGACCAAAGGAAGCTGGACAGAGCAATGCCTCTTCCTGTGCTCTGACCTGTGTGTCGCTTGTTTAGTTTGTGTATTGACCCCGTTCCTGTCCCCTGTTCCTGGACCTCTTTGGATCCGTCTCTTGTCTGCTTCCATGTGTGAAGCAGATTCTGCCTAGTACTGCTTGGACCAGCCTTGTCCTGACTCTGCTTGAGCCCAGTCCTGTAAGCCCACACACTTGCTCATGTCCTGGACTGGGGCCTGGCAGTAGGGATCCACATTTTTTTAACAGTAGATGTATCTCAAAGGAAGGTATGGCCCTTTTTGCAGCCAAAAAGTCCTGTTGACTTTCAGTGAGCATTGTCTTCCTATTTTCAAAAAACAACTACAAAAAACCCCCCACAAAACTCCCAGGTTTCATTAATTTGAATGTTGGCTGCATGGAACCACTTGTCACTTCTAATTTATAATGAGGCTTTAGCGTAAGCTCAGAGCACACTATCTGACTGACCTCTGCGAATTTCAGTTGTGAGATTTTCAATCGTGTTTGTTAAAACTCCAGGCGCCAGGAGCATCCATGGGAAAGTCATGAGGGTTGTCAGCTCTCTGTGCTAAATCCAAACTCCAAGAACTGAAGGGGGGCTGGGGGAGTCCTATGGCCTCTGTCTGTCCAGTTGTAGCACACATTTGTATTACAATTGATGGTACTGTTTGAGGGGCAGAGTGTTAAATAGTAGGGGAAAGCCAACTCTCTCACCCAAGGCTGGGCATGCCGACCAGTGGGAGAAAATAGGTAAGGCTGAATTGCAGCAGCTCCAGTGTCAAACTGACACACTCGTTAAAGGTTTACCACCTCCACCTGGAAGGGGTGAGACCATATTTTTTTTGGGGGGGAGTAGAGGTAAGCAAAGGGGCTGTCACCCCCTTTTTCTGTTGTAACTCCACCACTTATGGAGGACTGTGATGTCACAATGGGACAGGGCCACCCCAGAAGAGGTGGTGCAAAGAAGGAGCTGCTGCCTCCCCTTTCTAACATACCCCCACTTTTTGGGGAATGGATCATGTCAAAAAGGGGGTGGGAAAGTCCCCATGACCTACCTCCTTTCTGATTTTGCTGCCCCCTGTTGGTCCTGGAAGCCCCAATTCCCCAGGTTAACCATGGTCCAGGATGCTCCTGGCTGATCTGGTGAAATCTAGGTTTCCCCCAGAGGCCCATAGAGGTGTCAACCCTAATTATAACCTAGCATAGACAGTGCTTTTGTAGGCTCCATGGGCAGGATTGGTGCATATAGCTCTGGGGCTTGAGGGGCCTCCAGAATCTAGGGTGAGCGCAGCATGCTGGCCAGGTTTATCTTACCAAAGGTGGTTCCTCAGTAAGTTGGTTTTACATCACCTTGTGTGATGGGGACTCAACTCCTGTGCATATGACAATGGCAGTCTGTCACCCGGTGGTTGATATTTTGGGTACTGATTGAAAAATGGTTCTGAAATATTCAGTTTGATTTAGGCACTGGAAATTCAATGAGTATACCCGTTTTTGCGGGTACTCATTCCAGCTCTTGTTATGGTGTTACTGTGGCATGTAATATGCATCAATGGATTACTTTTAATTGGGAAAGCATCACCTGAATGGGAAAATCATAGCAATGTTGGAAAGAAACTAGTGTACCCAGTCCTGTCATCACGTATTGTACCAGAGGTAAATGTATTACTGTTTTCCTCTATTAATATTATCAACCTTAAATAGGGTATGTTGTAGCTATCCTGCCTCTCCAGAGACTGTAATCTTTCCTGAGTTTCACAGTGGTCCTGTCTGTTGCCTAGATTCATCGGTAGGAGTATTTAATCACTGTTTGCTTGCCAGACATCGGTGAGCCAATTGTCCGGGTGACATTTGAAGAGCGTGACTGAGTGGAACAACCTTTTTCAATTGGGAGGAACATTCTTGTTTGCAGCAGTCGTGTGCAGCCTTGAGGTTTTAAAGGGCCAATAGTGTTGGGACTAAATATGTCGGATCACTGGGCAGGCGAAACCAAGTCCAAGGGTGTGACATCAATTCATCATTTATGTTTAGGTTTTTCTGGTCTTGTATTTTAGGAAATATGCTCCAGGCATTTAGGCGAGAGCAAGCACCTGCGTGGAACACACAGAACAGAGAATGGTCTTGTTATAGTCACTGGAGCTGATCCCAAATACTGCGTGCCACACAAACCGTGCGTGCAGACCTCATGCACACCCATGCTGTCGGAATTATGGTGTGCACGCAGGTAATGGAAGGGATTATGCTGTCGGGATTATGGACACATGCGCAGAATGACTACTCTCTTCCAAGATGGCACTGACACTGCCGGCACCATTTTGGAAGAGGGCTGCACAGGTTCATAATGGCCTCAGTGGCCATTTTGTGCATGGGCAGTGAAGAAGTCAGAAACCTTTTTCAATCTTCAGAGTTCCGGAACCGGCGTGGGACCTAGAAGGAAAGAAGAAGAAAAAATATTGCAGGAATCTAGAAAGAGAAGACCCAGCTGCCCAGCAGAGGTGCCAGTTCTGAAGCCAGAGGCCGGGCCTCCCTGCTGCTGACTGGGGGCAGGAGCTGGCTCTGCTACCAGATGGCCAGTGGGACCTAGAAGGAAAGAAGAAGAAAAAATATTGCAGGAATCTAGAAAGAGAAGACCCAGCTGCCCAGCAGAGGTGCCAGTTCTGCTGCCGGTGGCTGGGTCTCCTGTGCTACTGGCAGAGCTGGCTTCCACTGGCTACAGAGGAGACCCAGGCACTGGCAGCAGACCAGGCACCCCCGCCGGCGGCGGCCATCACCCCCACCCTCCGCTGGGACCTGGGACCACAGGTAAGATGCTTTAGGGAGCTCGGGCAGGGGGGAGGGGTGTAACGCCGAGACCCAGCAGATGGGGGTGTTAGAGGTAATTGATCCCCACCCCTACCCTCCGAGGCCAGGGGGTGGAGGGATGCTTCACTAATCTATTGGAATTTTTTGAGGGTGTAAATAAATAAATCTCTCAATAAGGGAACACAGAAGCTTCTTACGTGCAACAGAAACTCTTCTAATTTCAAGCCTAAATGTATTTATAACTGGCCTGTATCCATTAGTTCTTGTACCCACACTCACCTTTAGTTTGAACAAGTTTTCCCCTTCTATTGTGTTAACTCCCCATATATAGCATTAGCAAGCCTGCATCCAGGAGTACTTTTGGGGGGAGGTAGGAGAGGAGCAACAGGGCAGAGAATCTCTCCTGCCCCTTCTCTGACATAGCCCTACTCCGTGGAGAGCATTGTGATTTCACAATACTTGGAATGGGGAGTGGCCACATAAAAGGGTCAGGAGAGTTCCCCCTCCACCACCACCACATGTTCCAATGGGTGGGCAGGGAAGGGGCGTCCATGTGACAGCCAGTGCGAGTGGGCCCATCTCCAAGGATCTCCCACGCACGGAGGCATTGGACAGAACGGAGGTGCCTCCATGTGTGGAGATGGGTGTGCGTCCATGTGATGGGCCGCACACGGGCTGCACGCTTGCTGCGGCACACACCCACCCTCCCGCACCACGACTCCTCCCGGGCCCATTTGAAAAGGACTTCTGTCCACCCTTGCCACACACACTTGATGCAGTGGTGGCACTTGAAAGAGGGTGCCCTTAGGGGACATTATGGAACACATGTTGGAGGTGATCTTTTAGATATGGAAGCAAGGAATCTGTGAGAAAGAAACAGTAATAAACCTACATCAATTGGAATATTAAAGGAGGATAAAAAAAATCTCCCACCCCCAAAAAATCCTTCTTTTTTTGCATGGCTTCTAAGAACAGTGCGCCATCGATGCACTCTCATAGTGGAGCCACCATACAAACCTCCATCTTAAACAAGTGAGTCATGGTGTATGTCTCTGTATGGGAAAGTAACAGAAGATCCTCTATTGAGGATGACAAAACCCTCTGTAAATTGAGAATGGTGACAGGTTTAAATGCCCTATGTCCTCAAACCAGAATTGAAATTTAAAAAAAAAAAAAACCACCACCCAAGATGTTGTCCTATTAGATATTCTGGTTAGAGCAAACTTCACAATGTCAGATCTACATCTATCCTGGAAAAATTCAGCTTATAATGAAAATGGTAATAGACTCTTAACTATACTGTAACAAGACCAGCATTATCAAAATGTTGCATTGCTTTGGAAAATGTTAAGTTGGGGCATATAAATAATTTAAGTAATTTCTTAAAGCCAAATGTCTGCAAAGGTACAGGGATAGCATATAAATGCTGGAATGCAGGGGTGACTGCTGGAGATGTAGGTACAGAGCAGTGAACCATAAGAAATGCAAAGTGAATCGCACAGAATGCAAGTGGCATTAAAGAAATGTATCTCGACTTCTAACCATTGAACCCAAACATGTTGTACATTATGCAGACTGCTTAGCAATTTGCATAATTATAAACTCCCCTCAAAACAGTAAACATTGCTGCAGACTTCACTAGCACAAGAAAGCAACATTAATATACACTGCTGAATTGACTTTTTAATTTTTCCAGGGTCTATATGCATGCACAAGTCCTGAAACAGACAAAATAAGGATTTTAACAACAAATAATCCAGATTGGAAAGAAATGGAGCATAAAATAGAAAGCTCCATCCTTAATTTGGAAAGCTTGTCTTTGTGTTTTGAAGCTGATGTTTTCTGTTGGAGTTACATACTTTGGCTAAAATTGTCATCCTCAAACTGTATTCCATTAAAATACAGACTGTTATTTTTTGCAGTGGGTTTAGAAGAAAACATAATCATTATTGCTCCAAATTGACCGACAATCTGATTACGTTGTGGCATTCTGCTGTGTGTCTGTGGGGCACAATAGTTGTATTAATAATAGAATAACAATATGTAGCTGGAGACTGTGGAAGATATGCCTTGAGAGGTCAGAGAGATGTGTAGAAATCCAGATATGAATATGAAAAAAATCCCAGGGGACCGAGAATGGGGGAGGGGGGGGGAATGCAGCAGCTTAAATGTGAAATGATACGACAGGGTTTCATTCTGTATCCCTACTTTTCTTACAACTGAGAGGAAAAGTACAGACATTGTTCCCATTTTTAAAAATGCACTTTGGTAATCAAGCTTAGAAAATCTGAACTGAATTTCTTTTACCAATTTTTTTCCCCCCTTATTGTGTTATTGTAAGGGGCACAGGATTTAGCGTGTCAAAGATGTAGGTGGACAGCAGGGCTGGGATTGCTGGGTCAGGATCAGTAAGAAGGGAATGAAGGCTCAACAGAGCCAGGGTAGAGTGGGACTGAGGAGGAAAAGGAGTTTGGAACAGAGCAGGACTGAGGAAACCAGAATTGGTGCAGGACAAAACCAGGAAAGCGGGTCAAACCCAGAAAAAGTAGGAGAAACTGGAGCTAGACAAGGACAGCAACTGGAAGTGAGTGGAGTCGGAATTTCCACCCGGCTTCCTGTTGGTGCCATCCAGCCTGGTAGTCAAGAGGCATGGCGAGGGGTGTGGCCAGATTGGTGCAGAAATATCTCTTATGGGGAGGACTGGAGACTCAGGTGACTCAGGTGGTGATGCTGCAGACCCAGCCACCACTCTGGGAACCCCAGTGTGGCAAGGGTTCAAGTCCTGGGTCCTGACAGTTATTGAAGTACATTTTCTTTTGTAGTGTAATACATCACATATGATATAGGATAAAGTACTGAAATTTGTGTTGAGAAAAATAACCTGAGGTATTTTAAACCTCTTAATAATTAGACAAAAAGGACTGGTTTTAATTTGTGACTTTCCAGCTTTGGCAGTGTGTACTTTCTCTCCGCCAAATCCCCCCTCCAATCCGGCCAATTCACTCTACTGAAACTGCTGTTGCTAAGATCACCAACAATTTTCTTGTGGCTAAATCTAATCACCTCGACTCCATTCTTGTCCTCCTTGACCTCTATGCTGCCTTCGATACTGTTGACCAGTCACTCTTGCTGGACTCACTTCACTCCCTTGGCTTCCGTGGCTCTGTCCTCGACTGGTTCTCCTCTTACCACTTTGACCTCCTACCTCTCAACCGTTGTCTCTTGCCAACTCCACCTCCTCTTTTCCCCTCTCAGTTGGTGTTCCACAAGGCTCTGTTCTTGGCCCTCTCCTCTTCTCTGTCTATACCCTGTCCCTAGGCAAACTCATGGTTTCCAGTATCACCTCTATGCTGATGACACTCAATTCTATCCCTCTACTCCCTCTCTCGCTCCATCTATTCAAGCTCACCTCACCAGCTGTCTCTCTGATATCTCTACCTGGATGTCTCAACGTCAGCTCAAATTATACATGGCTAAAACGGAACTCCTCTCCCTCCCCACCCCATCCTTCCTCTCCCTCCTCCCTGTCGATCCTTATTGATGGGGTCACCGTCCTTCCCATCCCCCAAGCCTGTAGCTTAGGCTTCATCTTTGACTCACCCCTTTCTTTTAAACCCTTCATCAACTCTGTTGCTAAATCCTGTCGCTTCTCCCTCCATAATATTGCTAAAATTCGCACTTTTCACTCTGGGTGTCTTTAGACATAACATCAACGGGTGTCTGAATGTGTGTTTTGACCTTGATATGAACACCGGTTTGGTCCTGTGCTCACCATGTGGTGCTGCTTAGACACACAGTTCATCTTGGGGCAAATCAGTGTTTTGCTTGCCACTCAATCTCCGTACGCCAGTGCTGCTGCCTCATTCCCCGTGTTGTACCTGCTAACATGCCATGCAATATCATTAGACGCAACGTTGGCCACATGTTCAGCCGGAACATGCAAATTGTCCTTTTGGTGTAATAGTGTTCACATTGAGTGTTCAGCGGGTGGCCAAATTGGTGTTGGGATTGTTATGGTGCTTACACACAACGGTCAAACACGTACTTAGGGGTTTTGACACCCAGCCTTTGTTACATCTAAAGACACCCTCTGTCTCCTCTGCCAAAACCCTTGTTCACACTCTGGTCATCTCTCGCCTCTATTACTCTAACTTCCTTCTCACTGGCCTCCCTCGCTCTCACCTTTCTCCCCTTATCTCCATCCAAAACTCTCCTGTCAGGGTCATCCACCTTGCCCGTCGTTTCGACCACGTGAAGCCCCTCCTCTCCTCTCTTCACTGGCTCTCCCTTCTTGACCAAATCCTGAACAAGCTCCTAGTCTTCACCTATAAACTCTTCACAACCTCGCTCCCCCCCTACCTCTCTGCACTAGTTTCCCTCCTTACTCCAGTCTGTGAAATCCGCTCCTCCTCTGTCCCCTCTCACCATCCCATGCCTTCCCTGCTCCCCTAACCGCCTTCGTCCCTTCTTCCTAGCTGCCCCCCATGCCTGGAACTCCCTCCCTGCCCACATCTGCCTCGCCCACTCCCTTCATACCTTCAAATCCCTCCCAAGATCCACCTCTTCTGCTCTGCCCTCCCCGACTTCTTGCTTCCCTCACCTAGCTCCTGCTGATACCCTCCATCCAGTATAATCTGTTACCTGAGGTCTGTGTACTCATATCTTCACCACACGGACCAGTCAGCCATCATTCTCGATGTAACCAAGCCAAGCACGTGCACCTGGGACCTCACATCTTTGTGAATGTTACATCCCTTGTCTCCCCCTCCCTCCCCCCATCTCTCAGATTGTAAGCCCTAGGGCGGGGACCGTGTCTATTCCATTATTTTGTAAAGTGCCAGGTACATTGCTGGTGCTATATAAATGCTTGCTAATAATAATACTAATAATTAATAAAACTTCAATCCAATATTTGTGTAGCAGTTGCAGGGATGCTCTTCATCTCAAAGGTTGCTCTGGCCACGTGCAGCCTCTCCTATCTCCACTGGCTCCCTCATCCTGAGCGCATTCTGCACAAGCTCCTTGTATTCACCTACAAAGCCCTTCACAACCTCGCTCCCCCCTACCTCGCTGCCCTGATCTCCCTCCGAACCCCTGCTCGAGCACTCCGCGCCTTCCCCATCACCTCCCTCACCCTCCCATGCCTCCCCTGCTTCCCCCAACCACCTTCGTCCCTTCTCCCTCCCTGCCCCACACACCTGGAACTTCCTCCCTGCCCTCATCCACCTGGCTCCCACCCTCCACACTTTCAAGTCCCTCCTCAAAACCCACCTCTTCCGCTCCGCCCTTCCTAACTCCTGCTAACCATTCCCACATAGGATTATCCCCCACCTGCTATCTGTAAACCTAGGGATGGGTGAACAGAACCGAGTTCAGAAATTCGGTTTGGTTCGGAAGTTCAGTTCGGTCGACAGAACTATTTGAGTTCAGTCCAAACTCCGAACTTCCGAACAAAGTTTGGAAATTCAGACCTCATTGAACTAAATGGAATATTATCTTTTAGGGATGGGTGAACAGAGTCGAGTTCGGAAATTCGGTTTGATTTGAAAATTGAGTTCGGTCGACCGAACCCCGAACTTCCAAACCATGTTTGCCCATCCCTAGTAAACTCCCAACTTAGTGCACCCAAGCCAAGAATGTGTACCTGAGCTTTCGCAACCTCATGAATGTCGCATCCTTGTCTCTCCCTCTGTTCCCCCTTCCCTGTCTCCCCTCCCCCTGTCATTAGATTGTAAGCCCTCGGGCAGGGACCATGTCTATATTATTCTTTGTAAAGCACCAGGTACATTGCTTGCGCTATATAAATGCTTATACTACTAATAATAATAATAATAATTAATAATATGATGACACTCATGCTGTGTGTTAATTGTGGAAAGAAAGCTGCTGTTTTACAGGTGCAAAGAGTTCATGCCTGTTTTTCATGACCATACTGGGAATTTTTTTCATACATTTAGCCTGCTTGCTTCCCCCCCTCCCCCAAGTAAAATATTGCAAACCACAACTGAAGGTACACTGACTATAGCATCACCATCATTTTAGTTTTCTTATTCTTTTATAGCAATTAAAATACATTAACAGACTGTGTCCAAAACCTGTTTGGGCTTGGTTTGATTGTTTAACTAAAAGCATCAAAAAGGAAATGTGACGCCAAGCAAACCTGACACTACCCACAGAGTTCCCACAGGTTTAGTCCTAATTCTTTTTAGAATATAGACTGTTTGGTCCTTTTGTTGTCTACTGGGTTCTTAGAGTGTCTTGCCATTACTGGACACAAAGTGTACTACTGAGTATCTGTATAGAAGAATGCCCCAAAACCCTCTCAGAAAAGCTTCATTTTCTGTGATGCATCACAACCTGGCTCTTTAAGGGTCGCCTGTCCATCACTCTGGCCCCAGCCCCTCAACAGCTATAACAGTAGTAGCCACAGAATCTGGGGTAGTCTGCTGCAGTTTGCCTAGGGAGAAAAAGCTTAGGCAAGCAGGCTCATGCTGGGAGCTGTCCAAGTCCTGAGGAGGAAGGCCCAAGGAAGGGGGCTCCAGCTATAGAAGAGATAGCTGGGACTTGGGGAGAAGAGATCACCAGGAAAATGGGTAAAGACTGAGAACCCAGGGAAGGGCTTGCCTCAGGCACTTGCTTTAAGTGCTGTTGAAGAACTATTCCTGTTTGTCTATGGACTGTGTGGTTCTCTTCTGCAGGCTCAGTGTGGCTCACAACAAACAGACACCAGAATTAAACCCTATTAAAAAACGACATTATACTCAGTCCCTAAAGCTCATCCATTTCCCACTGGTGGGAGGGGGAGAAGAGGGAGCCCTGTCCCACTCTGTTTTGCAGCTGGAGTCCCCCTCCCCCAAGCAGACATAGCTGATGCCAGTACCCACCCAGACACCCTACTCTCGCACTCCTCCATCTCTTCCCCCAGGAAAGTCCCATCACTCCTTTACTCCTAGCCATGCCTCCCAGGGGAGGTGGCCTGTTCACCATCCCATCTCTCCCTTCCACCCCCATTGCCCTTAAAACACAATCAAATAAAAAAGGTGTACCACAAAACTTAACAGTAACTCCTACGAAAAGACTCCTTTCCCCACCCATTCTTGCTCTCCCATGTTAATGCCTCTCATGGCGAAAACAGGCATGCACCTTAACTTTGCTTTAACATTTCTTATGCATGTTGCAGGGCTAAGTGATGTTAAAGCAGAGTTAAGGTGCATGTCTGGTTTCACCCTCTGATAGGGCACTCAAGAACGTACAGCATTGTTCATAGATTTTGCAGCACCAATAAAAGCTGTTGAGCGCTGCAGATTTGACCAATTTTTCTACACAGAGACACCATACCTTAACACCAAGAAAAATCATTTGCTTTCTCTTGACCAGAAAATCTGCATGAGGCATTTTTAAGCTGCTTTTCTGATTGCTACTGGAGTTTACTCACATTTAAGAAAGTAAACTACAGCTTTATTCAGAGCCCGATTGGGATAATAGTTTTTTCTGTCCTCTGACTTGTCGGTCTAATTGACCTAACTTGAGTGGTTTCATTACCCTGTGCTGGAGGTGAAAGGGTCTTTACTCCTGCTGTGGTTGCTTTATAGCAGAGAGAACAATATATACTCTGAAATATCCAATTTCCTCCCCTCTATGTGCAATTACAATCCTATGCCCACACCTGCAACTCTTCTGGAATCTTCCAATATAGGGCGTATGGTTAGCAATTATGCTACTGCTTTGCCAGCAGCATTTTTCCAGTCTTGGAATCCTGGTGGGTCAGTTAGATTTTGGCTGGCTGGTTTGGTTTTGCTTTAGTTGAGAGAGAGGAAAAATGATTTTAAATGGACCCTAGCTTGGCTAATGTTGGCTGGAATATCATGTGACAAAAGCCACTTCTCCAATATGAGATCTTTTCTCATGCTGAATTTCAAAGCACTGCTGTAAACAATGGAGGTTTAAATAATTCTTCCAAAAATGTTGCAGGAAGCTTTTATGTTAGGTGCTGGGTAACCTAAATATAGAGGTTTCTACCAACTCCTTTCATAATGCTATTACGAATTATTAGAATGTTCTAATGACAATTACCCATCACAGCAAAAATATTTTCTTTAAGATAAAATTAATCTATTGAGAAACTTCCATTTGTTTGAAAGAAAATTATAGCAAGGTCTGTTCTTTTCACCCCTTCCCTCCTCCTCTCTATCAGTTTGCAATCGTGTTAGTGTAAGAAAAAAGGTGGTTTATCTAAAAATGGTCACTAAGCAACTGGATAGTTCATAGTCACCCAATTTTCATATATAGATAGGGGTAGCATAAAAACAGATGACTGTAGCAGTCTCTCTGGATTTCTGAGACTTAGGGCTACAAGCTTGCTCTCTGGTTGAAATTTATTTGCAAACATGTAGCTGTGAGGAATATAACTTGCTAAATGATAAGTTAAATACCAGAGAGCAGTGTTTAAGACACTCTTAGGCTTGATCCTCTGATGCAGTCACTTCAAAGTACCTCATGGAAGATGCTGAGTCCTTGCTTTTTATTTCTGCATCTGCCTTATTTATTTTTAGTCTTCAGATCTGACATCGTTCTGTCTCCTGTCAGATCATTGTCTTGCACCTCCTACAAGGAAGTGCTGAATGTTGCTCCTGGAGTGTGCATTAGATCGTCTGGATTTACTGAACTGGGAATACCAGTACACAAGGCTATAGAGACAATGTAGTACAATGTCATCTTGTGTTGGACCAAGTATGGTTGGTGGAGGTATGCAAGCTTTTGGACCTAACATGGTCCTCACGAAATGGCAAAGAGAGAGGAATAGGTGAGAATGAGCCCCTTCCTACCTGAGTTTGGTCCCAAATATAGGCAATAGAGACAACGTAATACAGTATATTTTATTGGACTCCGCATTGTTTCCAATCACTGTATATATCTCACTACTTTGCTCAGTCTATAGTTCTAATTCCTGACTTGCCTGAAGGATCCTGTGAGGTCCAAATGTTTGCATACCTCCACCAACTGTAGTTGGTCCAATAAAATAGTATATTGTACTACTTTCTCTATAGCCTTGTGTACTGGTATTCCAGCTCCACCGACTGTAGTTGGTCCAATAAAAGATATCTGTGTACTACTTTGACTATATTGCCTATATTTGGGACCAACCTGGCAATCTTACTTTCTCTAGTACACAAGGATGTCAAACCCATTGGACTGGATGGAAATCCTGTCCTCGGTGGTACTGAGGGGTTCCCATTAAACTTTCAGTGCTTCTCATTGTAGGCTAGACTGGCCCTAGAGCTCCTCCAGTGGGGGTGAAATGACCCTGTTCTTGGCTGCTCAGCTGAGTAGGTAGTGGGAAAGAGTGTGTCCCCTCCAGCTCTGCCTACCTGCATTGTTGACCGAGCCAGGGTCAGGTAGACTCAACAGTGGCGGTCGTATTCCCAGTCACTCACCTGAACCATGAGGAAGCAAAATACCTCCAGCTGGCCCTGCCAATAAATATACAAACCTCTGTGCTCTCTCCTTTTTGCCTTTCCCTCCAATAAATCAATCGAACCTCTGCTTCAAACCAAAAGACACAGATAAGTATGAATACCGTTTACATTAATTGTTTTCTTCTGAAGAGCTCCCCCACTACGGTTTAGATCACATTTGTAGAGCACTTTGATGATGAAAAGCTGGAAAGTTGTTAAATTGGTGTTATACTGTTCTGCAAAGTGCAGTCGATTGACTGACAAAATGGGGAATATGAATGATGTTTTCCCTAATCAACAAAGAATCTTAAGTGCTTTGCTTAATTCATTGTTGTAATTTTTTGTGGTAAGGTTAAAAGGATCAGATTGCTCTGATGAACAGAGCTATTACTATCTCATATCAGGGTTTTTTATTTTTTTATTATTATTTTTTGCATTACACGCATAAAAGTGAAATAGAGAATGCTGGTTTTTGAGCATGTTTCTATCTTTCAGAAGGAACACTGGTTGTGCGAAACATAGTTAGAGAGAAAACTGATCTTCAAATTTTGTTCTCTTAAAGGGCCAGAACTTTGACTGTATGTCTTCAGTGTAACATTGGGGCTGGAACAAGTATATATTTTTTCACATATGTTTTCAAGGAGTATCTGAATTTGTCTTCATCACAAAATTCACCTCTTCAGTACTTCATTGACTTCTGGTTTTTTTGTTTTTTATCATTCAGTTCCTTTGTGGCTTTCTGTTGCATGAGGTTACAAAGATGGGATTGATCACATTCACATTTAAAAAAACAAAAACTCTGCCAAATAATAGTAGCGAAGTGACAGAGCGATGATACTGAAATAAAAATTCGAAATCCCAAAGATGGACGTGAATCTAGCTTCCTTGTTTATTTCAATAAACAAATAAGTCCTCGGAGACTGCAAAACTACTAGCTCAGCTAGCGCGTGCAGGGAAGCTGCCGTACAAATTGGTGCATGGTATACCAGTAGCAACCCCAATGCCACCGGTCTAATCAGTCACAAGATGGAGTGCCTCTATACCCCCCATAGTTTGCACAGGACACCTCCTCACAGTCCAATAGTCCTTAAAAATAATGACTACCCTGCCCTCCATCCCTCTGATTGGGGCTGGTGCTGTATGGAGTACCCAGCTGAAACAAGGTCAGCCAAAATAGGCCCCGATTCGGTGTCCAACCAGGTCTCTGTAATGCACGCGAGGTCAGCCACTTGGTCCAGGATCAACTACCAGACTGTTGTTGACTTATTTACAACTGACCTCATGTTAACCAGCATCAGCCCCAGGCCAGGGGCCCTCCAATCAATGACCACCTCACCACCTGCCTGGGGACCAGTGGGGCAGACAGGCACCAAGCACCTGTCCCACCTCACAGATCTAATCAGCCTCTCAGAGGGACCATAATTCCCCAGGCCCATCATGACCCCAATGGCTGAAGGCTCCACCCCACCCCACCCCACCCAGTTGCTGGCCCGGCTGGAGAGTGAGACCCCTCCCCCCCTCACTGGAGGGGAGGTAAAACCTCTCCTCCCATATGGATCCAACCCCCCCTCTAACTAGGAGGAAGGACCCCCTCTTAACCCCTAAGTTCCTCCCTCCTCCCCCCTCTCTCATTGGGGGTGCAGGGCATCCCTAAAAACCTCCCAAAGAAAAATCTAAAACCCTTATTCAGCAACCCACCCCCCTAAACAATAACCTCCCCCTAACCCAAACTCCACCACTAAAACTCCACTAACCCCTATCTCCCCAATAAACCCAAGCCCCAATACCACCCTAAAAATGCACCCCTGCTGGCCACCCGGTTCCCACCCAAGGACCCTTTAACAGTGGCCCTTTGGCGCACAGCCTGCGGCACTGCCAAGAAGCAATCCGCCTTCGAGTCCTCTCTCTCCCCAGGCTGGAAGTGTTCTCTTGCTAGTGCATCATGCGGCTGCTGGATGTTCGCCCCAGGGCTGCTCCACACAGTGTCAATCAAGGAAACTTGGAATGTGCCATGCAGGCAAATCAGAACAAATGCAGGACAACATGCTGCCCCATGACTGCCTCCCATGTGTTGGGGGGGACACGGGGCACCCACACAGCTGCCCCGTGCCCACCCATCTATTGAGGTTGCATGCATTTAGCACTGTGAAATTACGGGCACCACCTTAGAACATCCGGTGAGCAACCGCAACTCCATGTTGGAGTGGGGGGCAACACGGGAGGAATGCTTGACTGTTTGCTTTGGTGCCACATGGAGCCTGTGCAGGGTGGCTGTAGGGGCATGGAGCAACCACAAGCTCCAGGGGCCTCCCCTCTCGGGTATTAATAACGCAGCTGATTCAGAGCTACTGGAGTTGAAATTTGAGGCAAACCCCAACTAGGGATGGGCAAACGCAGTTCGGACCAAACTCGACCAATTCGGTCAACCGAACCAAACTCGATTTTAGAACCGAACCAAATTTCCGAACTCAGTTCTGTTCGTCCATCCCTAGCCCCAACCTCTCTCACTCCCAGCTCTCCCTGGGCTGGACAATGGGTGGAGAAAGTGAACAGGGCTAAAATTCATCTCTGGTAAGACCAGTGCCAACTTCTTCCGCTCCAGACCTACACTGCAAAGGCGGTGGCAAATGTTCTTGGAAAGGGGAGGGCTATTCCTGTCCTAGCTCCCTGTAATCAGGAAGCAGAGAATAATCCCCACCTTGCCCAAGACTGAATCTGCGGTATTGCGCTTTCTGTGTGTGATAGAGAAAGGGAGGCAGTGGCATTACAGGGCTTGCATGTGTCTCTCAAATACACCCGCCTGGTTTCCCTTGTTTGTTCCTTAACCTGCCTTCTTGGCTCCACTTCACTCCCTAGCCCTTCAGTTTTGCCCCCATTAACTTTTCTTTTCCACTGCAGTCCTTTATGCCAGTCCTGCTCCCACCAACTCTTTCCCAACATCCACAAATCTGCATATTAAATTTTATACAAATGTATGCAAATGTACTATTCAACCAACATAGTAATATCATTTTTCAAATCTGACCTAGCACGAAAATTCATTAACACCACTCTCTATACATTCTTGGAAGAATTCCACTCTGTATTGTTGTTTGGGAGTATCTAAAGTTGGGTTTAGTGCATTGCCTTTTTTTTTTTTTTTCATCTTCTGGTTTTTAAAGTTTGTGCAGCATACGTTTAAATGATTTGAGGTTCCAGTAAGTCGCTGCATTGTACATGATCTTTTTTAACACAGCTTTAAAACATTCTTTCTTTCTTTTGCTTCTTTAAGATTAAATCAAATTAACTTTGTGAGATCAGAAAGGTTTTTCTTTCAGATTTTACCAAACATTGTAGTGCTGAGAGCAGGGAATTCAACCCTGGGAAAAGATTCAGGCTAGTTACAACAGCTCTTAAATTAATGTCTGACTTTTCTATTCAACATTCCAGAGCAATCTGTAGATAAGCTCTTTAAGGTAAGAAGTGTGACTCTCAGTCTTTGGTGGTTTTACCTCTTTGGTGATAGTTTGAGTCTAGAATTTTCTTACTGTGAATGCAGTACTTCTCTAATCTAACACAGAATCATCGGTTGCATAGTGTGTATTGTGCTTTTGCCACAGACTGCCACTTCAGCTTGACTAACAAATGGCCAACCTAGCTGATCCTGTCCAAAGCTTGTGAACGTGTGTTGTTTTTTTTTTTTTTTAAAAGAAAAGTATATCAGAAGCAGGAAACCTGTCTATGGGGCCTTAAGGCCATCAAGGTTTAAAGAAGAGCAGTCGGGAAAAATAGGGCCATTGCAGAGAATTTAAATTAACACTTTGCATTGATCATCACTCAAGAGCATGTTGGGGAGATGCATCCAAAGGATCACAAATGAATTGATGTGGCAATAGAAGAGGCTTTAGAGTGAGCCTAAGCAGTAATAAGTTACCAGAACTAGGAGGTATTCAGCCAAAAGGTCTTAGGAAATTCATGTATGAGACTACAGAACTACTGAGTATGATGTGTAATCAGCCTCTTATACCAGAGGGCTTATACCAGAGGTAAAATGATTGGGGGGGAGTGATCCTGGAAATGACACGTTGGTGATGGAGAGTGATCCACTACTTCAGTACATGTAAAACTGGTAGAAACTATCCTAAAGAATCTACTTGAGACCCCATAGAGAAAAATATGCTGAAGAGTCATCAGAAAGAGAAATCATACCTCACCAGTATATTGGAATTCTTTGTAGGTGTTTACAGATGTGAGAATAAGGATGAGCCAGTTGATAGTGAAAGCCTTTAAGAAAAATATGGAGTCATGGGATACCTTGTTAAAAGTTATGAAATGAAGGGTAGATAATTATAAATGGTCAATTCTCACACTTGAGAGACAGAAACAGCAGGATGCCCCAGGGATTTGTACTGAGGTCTCTACTGTTTAACATATTAATCAACGATCTGGAAAAGGGGGCAAGCAGTGAGGTGGAAAAGATTGCAGATGATAAAATTATTCAAGATAAATGCAAATTAGACTGAAGAATTACTTTCAAAACTGGGTGAATGGACTGTTAAATGGGAGATTAAATTCAATTGCAAAGTTATGCATTAATATGCATAAATGTATGCCTAACTAAAAAATGCCTAATGAAATGTATGCCTAACTATATAAACACAATGTGGGGTTCTAACTCGGGAAAGAGATCTTTAGTTAATGTAGAGAGGTCGTTGAAACTTTGGGGGCGATTCCATGCCCCATGCATGCTGCGTGTGCACACATGCGTGCAAACTGCATGCATATCCACACGGACTGCATTGTGCCACACGAATCCCGCGTGGCATCTTTGTCGATCTCATGCGGATCCCATGCGGGATTGTGGCCAACGTCTCAATCTGCAGCAGTAGTCAATGGCAATCAAAACACGGAACTAGTAGATAAGGGATGGAAAGCAATATTGAAAATGCTATATGTGTCACATGTATAAATCCATGGTGCACACTTGTGTGGTTATGATCATCTCTCCTCACAATTGATTTAATAGAAATGGAAAAGGTACAGAAAGGGGCCTCACAAGTGATTGGGAGTACGGAAATGGTTTCTTCCATATGTGAAAAGACTCAAAAGATTAGAATTGTTTAGTTTAGAAATGAAACAAGTAGGAATAGGAGGAGCGTAATAGTGATATCTATTATCATGAACACACTGGAGAAAGTCAATAAGTGCCATTTTACTTCAAAATAAAAGAACTAGGGAGTATATGATGATACGAACAAAAGGCGCATACCTCCCAACCGCCTCTAATTTGAGGGTAGACTCCTTCTTTGGGTGCTGAATTCCACTGCTTCTATTTCAGGGGAGAGAGACAAAAAGACTTGAAGGCACCTCTTTCCCACTCAGTGAAATGCTAAGCAGGACAGCCTGCCTCTCAAGCTGAAAAGGGCACCCACAAAAACAGGTATACCCAAATCATTTGGGGCAGATCTGGTGTTAAGTAGTGCCCAATAAGTTACCCAAATTACCATTACAGTGAACAAATTGCCAGTTTTTCCATTCCTGAGTTACTGTTCCGTTTTGTGCCATCTTACCAAGTTAAGGATTTACTTTTTTTTTTTTCCTGTCCCTTTCTATCCATGTCAGAAAGATGTTAAAATTGGTTCCATAGTAAGCTGGAATTTATCGGTAAAACTGAAAGTTGGTGGGACTGATCGCATGGCCCACAGAAACCATGTGCACAAAGTGTGTGCAAGTCCATAGCGAAGACATTGTGCTGCGTGGAGGGGTTTGGGATTGCGGCCATTCATTTAGTAACAGTAACACAGTATTTTGGGTACTCGGGTATCCATCTCGGTATTCGGACACCGATCAGGTGCCCAGTGGGCTGCCTGAAATTGTAGGTATTACCTGCGAGTACACAATTTTATATCCAATTCAGATCTATTTCTGTCCTCCTTTATGCACCGGAAATGTTGGGAGGTGTGTGTTTGCATGCGTAAGTGTGGGAGGAGGCAGGGCTTATTGGCTGAGAAAGCAGGGATTGTCCCTGTGGCTGCTGGAAAGGTTGGGAGATAAAAAAGGCAGCATTTTTTCACACCATGTACAGTAGAACTCAATATGAAAGGTATGAATGAAAGGAGTTGTTGTAAAGGTTCACTTTATGAGTGGATCCATTTGTCACTACATCCAGGTTACCTCTGGTGTTTTATTTATATGAACATTTATATCCCGCACCCTCCTGCTATGAGTTTCTGCCTTCTCCATCTGAGGAAGGTGATGGTAGTTTTGATGATCTACAATGCTCTCCTAATGATTTTATCAGAAGTTGAATGTAAATGTGCTATAACCTACACCAGCCCTTCCCTATCCCAGGAGAGCATTTCTCCTATACAAGATGAGGTGATGGGATAAATTCCAGACTAAGTCATGCAGCTGTAATGCAAAAATTGTTCTGCCCAGACACACAAGTGTCTGAATGAGACTAACATTGTTTCCATGCATCTTTCTGACATGCTGCCGTTCGTCCGGTATCTATTAAGCTAAGGGTGGGAAAATTTCCCAAGCCCAAGAGCCGCATACTAAGATGTTCATGTTGCTGAGAGCCCCAAGACACTTTATACTGATGTACATATAGTCTCCAGATTTTAAAAAGTAAAAATAAATGTTCGACAAACTTGTATAAGTTATAATACAGTAGAATTTTAAAACCTCCTTTACTATTATCGTTTAAAGAACTTCTGAAGAAGTGTTTAGCAGTAAAGACAGAGGCCACGGTACTGAGCTATAGCTTGAAAATAATAAATTTATTTATTCAAATGTTTACCCCACCATTCCCCTGAGACTCAGGGCAGCTTACATAAAAACATCCTACAAATACAATAAAACTCCATTTAAAAACCTTTTTTAAAAAATAAAATAAAATAAAATAAAAAATAAACCTTGCCTCTAAACCCTTCCATCTCAACCCCTAACCCTGCCTGCCAAATGGTTTGCCAAAGAGAAAAGTTTTTACACTGTCTCTGGAAAAAGCTTGGGTTCTGGCTCTGGGGGAAGGAGTTCTATAACACAGGGGCAACAATGGAGAATGCCTCTCTGCCAGGCCCTTGTCGTACGAACAAGAGAGGCAGGTGGTACCCACAAGAGAGTGCTCCCAGCCGACTGCAAGAGTCGCAATGGAGCATCTCGAGCCATTTAGGGATTTAAAGGTCAGAACAGCATCTTGAATTGTGTCTGGAAACCTATAGGAAGCCAGTGAAATTTATAGAGCACAGGGGTAATTTGCTCCCAGTGACCTACCCCTTCATGGAGCTGGGCGGATGCGTTCTGCACCAGGTGCAGCTTCCAAACAGTCACCAAGGGCAGCCCCATGTAGAGCGCATTGCAGTAGTCTAACCCTGAGGTGATGAAAGCATGGGTGATGGTAGCCAAATTGGAATCGGAAAGAAAGGGATGCAGCCTCCTCACCAGATGGAGTTGGTGAAAAGCACTCCTGGCCACTGCCACAATCTGATGTTCCAGGTGCAACAAAGGGTCCAGAAGCACTTCAGGACTGCAACCCTGGCTAACCAGAGGCAGTTGGACCCCTTCAATAACAAGTGTCCCAATCTCCTGCAAATAACAAGATAGGCCAATCATCATCACGTTAGCCTTATCTGGATTCAGTTTCAATCGACTCACCATCTAGTCCCCAACAACAGCCAGGCATTGGGTAAGAACTGGAACAGCAGGATTTGGGTCGGATGAAAAAAAGAGTGGGTGTTGTCAGTATACTGATGGCATCTCACTCCAAACCTCTGAATAATCTTGCCCAGCGGCCTCAGATACACATTGAACAAGATGGGAGATAAGATGGAACCCTGCGGGACAATGTAAGGGAGACCCTGAGGGGATGGTGAGCTATCCCCTATCACTACCCACTGCAACCTCCCTGACAGGAATGAATGGACCCACTCAAAAGCAGTGCCGTGCACCCAGGCCAGGTCCTGCAGTCACATCCATAACCCCTCATGATCACCTGTATCAGAGGCTGTAGAAAGATCTAACAAGATCAACAGGGTACAATTCCTATGTCGATCTCCGGATTGAAAATCATCGACCAAGGCCGCAAGTGCAATTTTGTGCTATACCATGAACAAAAACCTGACTTGCATGGCTCCAAGAATCCAATAGCATTGAGGTGAGCCTGAAGCTTCTGGGCAACCACCCATTCAGTAACCTTCCTTAAAAAGGGAAGGTTAGAGACAGGGCAATAGATGGCCTAGGCATCAATGTCCAAAAATGGTTTCTTAAGCAAGTATGGGAGAGCCACAGATTTGAAGGTGTCTGGCAACCTGTCCTCCCGAAGGGAGGCATTGACAACCCCAGCCAGCAACATCCACAGCATCTCCCAGCTGGTTTTCACCAGCCAGGACAGGCAAGGATCTAATTCACAACTGGTTGCCTGTATCGCCCCAAATATTGTGTGAGTGATGCTTGGGGTGCATCGGTGGGTGACGCTAATTGAAACTGATCCAAAGAAACAGAACAAGGCCAAGCTTCTATAGTCCCAAATTTTGGGTGAAAACAGACATGATGCTAACCACCCTTTAACCACCCTTGGTGGTTATTTATGCATGTTGCATGTATTGGTGCCCTATGCAGCCCTGAAACATGCATAAATGACCACCAAGGGTGGTTAGCTTCATGTCTGTTTTCACCCTTTGACTCGGCAGAGAAGATTACTCATATTTCACCACGACTTGGGTGCTCCTATTTCAACTGCAAAGTAGTTGATAAAAATGTCACAGCGGGCAATAAATTACTCTAGTTCATGAGAGAGAGACAGTCTAGATTCATCATGTCATTCACCACCCACAAAAGCTCCAAAGGACAAAACATTGCAGACACTATGAGAGTGGAGAAGAAAGTTTTCTTCTCGCCATCACAGCCACAACCATAGTCCTTCCAAAATATGGCTTCAGCACAAGCTGAGCACCACCTACGCTCTAACTGCCTACCCTCCCACTTCAGCCACCTTACATCCTCAGTATACTAGGGGGACCTGTTCTGCTGCACTGGTGGGAGTGGATGCCAGGATGCAACCATTTTAATTGCCATGGTCAGGATGCCATTCCACAAAGTGACTAGTCATTGACAGAGCAATCCTCAAGGTCAATGGATAAATCCCCCAGAGAGTTCTGGAAACCATTTGGATCCATTAGTCTTTGTGGGCGGACCAACCTAACTGGTCTACCACCCCAACAAGTGCATAGGAGGGCAGGGATCTGGGACTTCAGGAGGTAATGGTTTGACCACAACAACATGGAACAAATGAAAAGCTAGTTCTAATGAGTAACACAGGAAAGAGCATAAGCACTGGCAAATTAGATATAAAACACTAATAAGGCAGGCCAAGAGAGAATTTGAAGAGAGACTCACTAAAGAGGCAAAAACTAAGAAGAACATAAGAACGTAAGTAGTGCTATACTGAGTCAGACCAATGGTCCATCAAGTCCAGCATCCTGTCCTCCGACAGTGGCCAATTTCTATTGCATGGGAGAAGAACCAACAGTCATAATGGGCAATCAGTTCCCCGTTGTTCACTCCCAGCTCCCGACAGTAAGAAGTTCATCCTGTAAGCTACTTGGTTAATAGCCATTAATGGACCTACTCTCTAAGAACTTATCCAGTCCTTTTTTTAAACCCAACTATACTACTGTCCTTGACAGCGTCCTCTGGCAACAATTTCCATAAGTTAATTATGTTTTGAGTGAAAAAGTACTTCCTTTTATTTGTTTTAAATCTGCCGGCAGCTAGTTTCATGGAGTGTCCCCTAGTTCTAGTACTATTTGAGAGGGTAAAATAACCGTTCCCTATCTACTCATTGCACACCACTCAAGATTATCATTAACATGTCCAATAATAAAAACTTGTTTAAATACATCAGAAGCAAGAGACCTGTTAGTCAGTTGGGCCATTAGACAACCAAGGAATAAAAGGGGAGCTCAGGGAGGATAAGGCCATTATAGAGAAGCGGAATGAATTCTTTGCTTCGATCTTCACAACAGAGGATGTTGGGGAGATACCCACACCGGAACTATTCTTTGCAGGTGATTAATCTATTCTGGAGAGCTGTCACAGCTCAGCATGACTCTGGAAGAGGTTCTTAAGCAAATTGACAAACTGAATAGTAATAAATCACCGGGACCAGATGCTTTACACCCCAGAGTTCTGAAGGAAGTCAAATATGAAATTGCAGACCTACTACTGGTAGTTTGTAACCTATCACTAAAATCTGCCACTGTACCTGAGGACTGAAGGGTAGCAAATGTAATGCCCTTTAAAAAGGGCTCCAGAAGAGTTCCTGAAAACTATAGACTGGTGAGCCGGACGTCTGTGTCGAGCAAAATGGTGGAAACTATTGTTAAAAACCGAATTACTAGGCACGTTGATAAACATGGCTTAATGGGGAAGAGTCAACATGGATTTAGCAAAGGAAAGTCATGCCTCACTAATCTATTGGAATTTTTTGAGGGTGTGAACAAGCATGTGTATAAGAGGGAGCCGGTTGATGTAGTGTACCTGGATTTTCAGAAAGCATTTGATAAGGTCCCTCATGAGAAAATCTTGAGGAAATTAAAAAGTCATAGGATAGAAGGAACTGTTCTATTGCGGATTGGTAACTGGCCGAAGGATAGGAAGCAAAGAGTAGGACTAAATGATCTTTTCTCACAGTGGATAAAAGTAAATAGTGGAATACTCCAGGGATCTGTACTGGGACCCGTGTTGTTTAATGTTTTCACAGATGATACCAAGTTATTCAAGGTAGTTAAAACGTGAGCCGGCTGTGAAGAATTGCAGGGGGATCTGGCAAGACTGGGTGACTGGGCATCTAAATGGCAGATTAAATTTAACGTGGACAAGTGCAAAGTGATGCACATCGGGAAAAACAATCCAAACTTTATGTACACAAATTAGGAGTTACCCCTCAGGAAAAGGTCCTTGGAGTCATTGTGGACAATACATTGACATTCTAAGCTGAGTTTGTAGCAGTCGTCAAAAAAGCAAACTGAATGTTAGGAATTATTTGTAAAGGGATAGAGAGAAGAAAACTGAAAATATCATAACGCCACTATATACGTCTGTGGTGCGACCACACCTTGAATATTGTGTGCAGTTCTGGTCACCCAGTCTCAAAAAAGATATTGTTGAAATAGAAAAGGTACAGAGAAGGGCAACAAAAATGACCACCCAAAAATCTCTCCCCCACTTGTTACTGGGAAGTTAGAAGCATCTATTTAGCAAAGAACCAATAGAGATTCTCTTATGTCCTCTGTCACAATCGCTGCAGGATGTGATTGTGATGATGATTTGCCAGCCTGGATGTGTAAACTATGTCTCCTAGTTGCTGGGATGCTATCCCCAAAGTCCCAGTTATGTCCCTTCTACATAAAGTTTGGATTGTTTTTCCCTATATGCATCACTTTGCACTTGTCCATGTTAAATTTCATCTGCCATTTAGATGCCCAGTCTCGCCAGATCCCCAGATATTGCTGTGTGCTGTTCCATTTCTTGTTAATGTCTGATCATTCTCAGGATAGTATCAATGCTAGTTTGGAGAACTGATGAAGGGTGGAACATTCTGTAGTTTCCAGGCATTCGTTATGGTATCTGCCTCCTTCATTGTTTTTCCTGTGTGTTGCCACCAAATGGTTGATTGTTAGAATGGCAGTAAGTTTGTCCCCTTTGAATGTTTGATCTAGAAAGCGGAGTCAAAATACACATTATCACAGCAAGCTATTGCTATTGCCATTTTGGATGCAGTTTTCTGTTTTGCCTTGTGTTTTCTGAGAATTCCTATTCTATTCTTCAGCCTCATTTGACGCAGGAGAAAAGAAACAGATAGGTCTGTAATCTGTATGCTTAGGACAACATGTCTACACTTGAAAAATCCTAGCTGGTCAGGACTTGGAAGATTATATTTCTGAGGGCCTGGAAACCTGCCTGGAATTCTGATTTTGAAATGTGTGAAGACATTTCTTAAAAACCATTGCAGATGGGTGTTGCGCTGCAGATAAGTGTGAAACAATGACACAGACGATGAAAGAAAAGGAAGCAGATGTTCAAAACAGATGTAGACTAAAGTCAACTGCTAAATCCTGGGTTTTTTTTTTGCAGGCGGTGGTGAGAGTTTGATCACATCCTCTTCTCCCCTTAATAAAAATCGGGATAGGTAAAATCAGCTCAGAAAAGCAAGACTCCAGAACAGTGTCGTCTCTTCCTCTGGATCAATTCGGCACTAAAAATAATTCTATCAGACACTTTGGACCACACTGTTTGCCTGCTGGCAGGGCTGGCATATCCATATAGACCCTTTTTACATGGACGGGGGTGGGTGGGGGAGGAAGGGTGTGGAGGTGTGTCCCTTTACATGGACACACACTAACCTCCACCCATTTCCACCCATGGGGCCTCCTGTGGTTTTCTGGAGGGCTCCGTGGGTGATGATGGGCGGAGCTGGGTGTTATGCAGGAGCGTGAACGCACCCCCACCCATCCCACTCGTTGTTCACCCAGATGAACACCCATCCCCCTCCCACCACTGGCCATTTACACAGATCCCCCCCCCCACACACACACACACACACCTGAACACCAAGAGGGGGGCAGGGGCGTCCGTGTAAAAACAGCCATAGTCAACACAGGCAGCTGCCTGGGACAGCAAATTGAAGGAAGCAGCAAACTCTGACCTCCTGCCTCAATCCAGCCCTCCTGATGGTGAATCGCCAGGGGAGGATCTGGGAGGACTGCCAGCTTCTCAGTGCCCCCAGAAGCAGGCTGTGGGGGAGGGGGGTTGCATGCAATGTGTGCGCAGAGGTTTGCCAAGGGCAGCAAAAATCCTTGTGCCAGCCCTGCCTGCTGGGCTCTAATTCCGCCAAAATCAGGTTTGGATAAGTTAAACCATCCTAGCAAAACATTTTTGAGACCCTGCTCTCTAGATCCAAATGTTCAGCATGGACAAACTAACTGCCATTCTAACAATCAACCATTTGGTGGCAACGTACCAGAAAAACAATGAGATAGATACCATAACTAATGCCTGGATACTACAGAATGTTCCACCCTTCATCTTTTCTCCAAGCTAGCATTGATGCTATCCTGAGAATGATCATACGTTAACAAGAAATGGAGCAGCACACAGCAATATCCAGCTGTCAGTGCTTCTACATCAGAAAAAGGCTTGGGAAGAGGAGAAGCTGTCATGACCGGGTTCAAACACTCATGAAAAATGATAGATGGAAATGGATCAGTTCAGATGATTCTGACTTTTTACATCTGAGGAATGGTCCTGTATGGCCTGGCCCGAAATCTTGCATACTCTTGCCAACAGAAATGGATTGAATAAAAGTTACCACCTGAATTACTTTGTCTCCATCGCTTACATTTAGAGCCAACACCATAACCATGCCGTCTCTAGATGAAAATGGTCTGTATCCAGAAACATGTGAACAAGGACTTCTCATTAAACGGTTGTGGTGGGAGAGGGGCCCAGAGCTTTTGGGGACTGAAACCCAGGACTCATTTAGATACTCATGGAGGGAAAAGGGGTGTCAAAAACAAGTGTGCAAGAATTTGGAGAGAGCGGTCCACATTTTCAAATATGAATTCTTAACTCGCAGGAACTGTAATACCTGGCTGTTCCATCAGGCATTTGGCAAGGGAGAGGGGTGGGGGAGATTGGTGAGGGTGGAGGTGGGTTTGTTCATCTTTTTACCATTATTGTTATTGAATGATTAGATTATTTTATGATGATGTTTTAATCTGTTTTATAATATTTTATATTTGTATTCATTCGGTGTTGTTAGCCGCTCCAGGCTGCCTGTGGTAGGAGGGGCGAGGTACAAAAATTCTTAAATAAATAAATAAATAAATAAAATTAAATAAATGTTGGATGCTTTTAAAATGGAGGTTCCCAACTGTGAGTTTGGGATCCCAAGTGGGGTCATACTAATTTGGGGATGGGATCATGAGCACAACTTATATACTCAGTATGTCTTTACTGCTATCTGGGCTCTCAGGACTATGTTTCAGTCACAAAATAGGGTGTGTCCGGCAAAATTTTGGGACCACAGCTTTGAAACATCAGTAAACCAAGTTAATGACCTAAAATTTTCTGAGGTGCTGGTTACATTTTTATTTAATCAAATTTATATCCCGCCCCTCCTGAAAACAAGCTCGGGGCGGCTGTTACATGAGGCTTCCTTGTCCGCAGTGGATGCTGTGTGGACCAGCCACCTTGGTTCTTAGGGACCAAATTAAGTGGCCTATTTTTCAAAGGCTTGGATGTGTACCTTTAGGCACCTTACAGATATAAGTTTGAGCCAACTGTATATAACCAGAAATCAATACAAGATAATTATAAACTGTAAATAAACCCTCTTTCAATCTTGACGTTCAGCCCAGTCCTGAGACCACTGGTTTAAACCTCTCTGAGTCTGCCCTCCATACCTGTGAAATAGATGGGGAAAGTGGCAATGGAGAAGCTGAGCTAAGGTTTAGCCTCACTAAATGGAGACCAAGTAGCAATCCTGTCGAAGGGTTATGGAACATCTATGATTGTGTAAAATCATGACCACTTCCTGTGCTACTTGATCATCCCTCCTTGTTCTCTTAATGCAGAGGGGTAGGTCATTAAAATGCAGGGAAATTGGTAAACGTGTGATTGCATTGGTACTTGACCATTGAAATGCCAATTAAGGAATAAAGGGTGAGTTTTGCAAGGGGTAAGAGTGCTTTGTGAAGGAGCCTGTAACCTTGTTTCATTTGTAAAACTTGAACAGATGTTGAATCCTTGCTCATGTGAAAACTAAAATGTTATACCCACAGAAAACGCCGTATCCAACAAATTCACCTGCTTTGAATCTATTTAAGCAAAGCAGATACAAAGCACCATTCAGTTTTGGATGCTCATTTCAGTTATTTGGTTTGGTCACTTTTGTATTTCATTTACATGCTTTCAGTGTTTTATTTATTCTGGCTATTTGGTATTTCAGCATTGGTACTTGGTTGGCACTGGGTGTTTATAAACAGATGATAGCCCATAGGAGCCCCATGTTCAGTCCAAGCAGCCCCCACTCAGGGGGTTTTCCACAGCAAACCCAATACACAGGCAGGTGCTGTGTTCCACTCGCCACCACCCCTCCCTCATGACTCTCAGCTGTGTGGAATGCTGGGTCCAGGAAGCTCCCCCTGCCATTTGCTTCCTGAATTTTGGGGTGGTTTGGTGTTGTTTTTTTGTCTTTTTGAACACCATTTTTGAGCTCTCCAAAGTGAAATTAAATAGTAGAAGCCCCCAGGGAGAGAGCGAGCAGCAAGCATGCTTGTTGTTCCAACCATTGTGACTACTCTAGGTGCTTTGCCCGAATGGAGGCTGCGTGCACCCTAATAGGTGGGAAATGGACACATGGGCAAACACTGGCCCAGATTGGCCCACACAGTGGGCCCATGATGCCCCAGGACTATGCGGAGAGTGGAGGCTTAGTGGAGGCTCCGTGGCAGTGGTGCACACATCTTGTAGCCACCTAATAAACAGGTAACGAGCATGGGCTGGACACCCTTCTAGTATGGGTTATCATCTTGTTTATAAACACCCTTAGTTTTGGTGGTATTTAGCACGATTCCACACCAGACTATTGTGCAACAGTGTCACAGGAGGGGGGGGATAGAGGAACCAAGAAAGACCCCTTCCACTCACTCAGGGCAAACAGACTCACACGCTGCAAGGAATTCTCTCTGAAATAATGCCTGTCAGGATAGTGTTGTGGCCTTTGAGATCTCCAAGAGATCAGGCCCCTATCATCATAGGGCACAGAGCTCTTTCGTGATAGAACGGCCTCACACCACACACGTTCACTGAACACCAGGGGGGGGGGGAAACAAGTGTGGTAGTTGTGGGGGTCTGCAAGGGTAGGGGACCAGGTCCAGGGGGAAAGATAAGGGGGGCTTTCGATCTCCATGGGGGAAGGAATAAACGCCAGGGAGGGGGGAAAGGGCTCACGCTCCTCCCAGCCGCCACACACTCACACAGTCAACCCTAGGAAAAGGACAAAGAGAAACAATCACGCTGACACGTACTCTCACAATAAATCCAGACAAGGGGGGAGACAAGGACAGGGTCAGGAGGCGAAGACAAGGGCAAGGGCAAGGACAAGGACGAACACAGAAAGGTAAGGGCAAAGGCAAGCAACAAAATCACACTTAGCTTTCTTGGGCCAGCTTCTCAGGCTCTGATTATCGGTGCTGTGTGTCTCGCAGCACCAGTGTTTGTAGTCCAGGCTCCGCCCTCTGATGTGCCTGAAGCTGTGCGGAGTGCCGCATGGGCTCCAGTGATGACCTCACACTGCATGAGATTGAAGGCTGGGACTCCGCAGGATCAGCACTGCTGTTGGTTGCCTCGGCAACCAGACACGGCAACACGGCTGCTTGGGGTGCCATGTCAGTTTCAACCAGCGCCGGTGCCACGGCTTGAGCAAAGATGCAGGGGGTGGTTCTCCGCGGCCCTCTGGAGCCCTGCAGCTGTCTCCCCGGACGCCCCCAATGGCAGGGGCTGACAAACATCAATTTTGTGCCTGTATCCGAGAGTATGGTGTGAAACAATACAGAAGTGAAGTACTGAAATCGAAATACTGAGTAACTGAAATAAATTACTTAAATTGAAATACAAAAGTAACCACACTGAAATTACTTAATTATTGAATGAAGATTTATTCAGATATTACTTGGTTGGAATTAATGTTAATAATCTTCACAGATTCATATTGGTATATAATTTCAGCTCTAATTCATTTCCATTTGCTCTTTTTTGGATCTTGTTATTAGTAATGAAATTGCTTTTCAGGGGCATATACAAATGCATTCTTTTTTAAAAAAACAGGAATGTCATGCTCTCAGCCCGATGTGCAATATTTACAAAAAGGGGGAAAAAGTCCTATTTTTGGAATGTTGGCATAATGAAGACATTACTTTTTTATCCTATATTTAAACCAGATATTGATGTCTGGTATGGGCTTGGAATGCTTATTTTCACACCTGTAGCCTATTTGATATAAAGAGGCCCAATGGACCTGGAGGTGACAACTACAGATGGAGTCTGGAGTCATTTAATTTAATATAACCACCATGTACAATTTGTTGAATGTAAAGTTATAATAAAACTTGTATGCCTTGTAGATTCCAGGTACTTCAATCTGTTCATTATATAAATCATATTTCACCCCTTCTGTTGACTTTCATAATTGACTGGATAGCAAGAGAATAAACTTGGCAGCATTATTACAGAAGTTCTTGTGAGGTAGGTTGTCGGGAAGTCGCATTTGGAAATCAACGGAATTTATAATAGCGATTAGGATTTGCAAAGCAGTTAAATGGTTATCTGCTCTGTCTGTTAAGCTAATGTAGTGTAGCATACATTACTCTCCTCTAATGTGCACCTATCAGGAGTCTCTCATCCAGCAGACTGAATAGGGGAAAGCTAGTCTCTTGGATGTTCATAAGCATTGCAGGAAGCTTGTTTGCTTTTCCATTCAAGTGGTTTTCTTCCCCCTCCTGTATTTGATTTGAGCAGTACTTTGCTAGAACCCCACCACCTGGCTATATTTCAGTGGATGATGAAGTGGCTTTAGTAAGACAGGTGAAGGGGTTCAGGAATCAAACTCTTTAGATCATCAAATAAGTTTCACATGATAATTCCTGCAAACCAAGGAATATAACATGGTTAAGATCCCAGTTTGCAGAGGTGACATCCCACCACTGCTAGATACTGCCCTCAGTTCTCAATCAAACTCATGAGAGTTATAGGCATGGATCAAGATGATGCTCTCCCTGTTCTGGTTTAAGATACATGGTATAATGTCTGTAGAAAACCATAGAGTTCGTGTCTGAGAGAAGGTAGCTTGCAGTTTGGGTTTCAGTATTGCTTTTTCTTTTGCAACTTCACCGGAATGTCAACAGACTGGGGGCCAGACAAGCTTCCTCTGGAAGGGAGTTCCAAAGGCAGACCTGGCCACCGAGAATGCCCTCTCCATTGTGGCCCCCCGCTTAACACGGCGGACCTCCAAGAAGGCACCCCCAGCAGACCGAAGGAGCCATTCTGGGGTGCGGAGGGTGAGGCAGTCCCTGAGGTACGAGGGGCCCAGACCATGAAGGGCTTTATAGATCAACACCAAAACCTTGAACCTGGCTAGGCATGCTATCTGAAACCAGTGCAGAACTCGGATCACAGGTGTAATATGCTCCCAATGGCTCATCCCCGTAAGGAGCCGAGCCGCCACATTCTGCACTAGCTGCAGACTCCGAATCAGAAACAAGGGAAGCCCCACATAGAACGTGTTTCAGTAGTCCAGCCTCGAGGTGATGAAAGCATGAATGAGGGAGGCCAGGTCCGGACCGGAGACATACGGACGCAGCCTACGCACCAGATACAACTGGCGAAAAGCAGCCTTAGTGACTGCCTCCCCCTGCCACTCCAGGCGGATGTCTGCGTCCAGTATCACCCCCAGACTCCGGACCTGCTGAGCTAT
>QEPC01013374.1:501442-514442 GCA_003113815.1 Sphenodon punctatus
GCCCCCCCTCCCCCCCGGGCCTGCCAGCCAGGTTTTTCCCGCCTGAATACGCCAAAACTGTTTGGGGGTTTCTGCATTTGGTTCGGGGGTCCGACGAACTGGCTGGGTTCAGGCCATGTGGCCCCAGTGCGTCGGCCCTGCAACATGTATGTTTCATAAGTGGCCTGGAACAATATACATAGGTGGCATGTCCTTCCCAAATGGCTCAGGGCAGCTTACAAACCAAATAAAAACAATACATATAAAAATAGCATTAAAAAACCCACACCCTCGAATCTTTCCCCAACCCCCACCACAACCACCTGATCACACCCCTACCCCCCCCCAGCCCATCCCAAGTCAAAGTCCTGCTTGCTTCTCTAGCTGCTCAGTTTACAGCAACAAACCTCAAAGAAATGCTCTTGGCCATCATTAGAACTTATTGTTGAGCTCCCTGGGGGAATGAGGCAGCGAGACGACACCCGTGGTCTCTGCTACAGCGAGGATTGTCGGGGATGCAGATGGGCCGTGATGGGAAAAAGGCACAGCCCGGCCAGTGTTGCCCCGGCAACAGGGCTTGCCAAATGGCAAGACCGCGGACTCCATGGCCCCTCCGCACTTAGGTGAGGGGACTGTTCTTGCACCACACTTCACCCAGGTCACATTAAGACTGGTGGTGCAGGGGCAAGCAGCTCCTTCTGGCTTCTCTTCTTCCCTGGTGGCATGGGGAAAGTGAGGGTCAGGACCTGCAAGGGCCCTCAGCTGCGGCAAAGAGCCTCAGCAGCGGAGCCTCCTGGGGAGCTGACCTGTGGGCCAGCAGTACCCACAGCCTCGGAGGTACCATCTGAGCCTCGGAGGTACCAACTGAGCCCCCGGGAACTGCCGAAGGATGGGCCCCCGCTGCGGGAGGCTCAGCATAGGCAGTTCTGGGGGCCATGCAGGATCGGCTGGTGTGGTGCGAGGCCCTGATTCAGCACATGACCACATCGCGAGCTGGCTGCCCCTCAGCCCAGGTGGGCTTGGAGCAGCCAAGGGGACTTCCACCCCCCCTGCACCTGTTAGGTGGCAATTGCCCCCGGGTTCCCTGGCTTCTACCCCTGGTTACATGGGAACTCCCCCTGTGGGCGCAGTGTCTCTGGGACCCACGTGGACTGAGGCCCATGCAGGTGGGTACATGGCAGTGGGAGTACCTGCTGGGGTTTTCCCAGTAACCCCTTGGGGAATGCCCTTGGGGCTTGCCCAGCAGGGTGGTCAGGAATTGGGTGGGGTGTCCTGCAATGGGATCCCCCCCACAGAACTGGCTGTCTGCCCACCTACTGGAGCAGAACCCCCTGCCCCCCAGGAGGGGTGGGCAGCTGTTGGTTCCTTCAGCCAGGTTTAGGACAGATGAAGGGGGAGGGGAGTGGTCAGAGTCAGCCGTTTCTGCCCGCCCCCTCCACAGCGGGTCAGGGCATGGAACAGGGCCCAACCCACAGCCCCTGACCTGGGTGAGGGCAACCACACATGGGAGGCCCCTCCATCTGGTTGGCACGACTCTGTCCAGGCTCCTCCCCTCATGCCCCGCTATTTACAGGGGGCTGGGCCTGGGAAGCCCTCCCTCTCCCCACAGGAACGACAATTTGAGCAAGGCATGACAGGGCAAGAGGACAAGATGTTGGCACCCGGAGTTCAGGAGGCGCTGCAAAGGATCACTGCCCTCAAGAAGGGATTAAAAGTCATGGCGCAAGAATCCCATCCCCCACCAGCACCTGCGCTGGACCTAGGACCACAAACGGCAGTATATGATGGTATGGGGGTTACCCAGGTGGGGTACTCAGTGGGTTTTAGCTAGCCACTGCAGTGCATTGCCCCAGGACAGGTGGAAAGGGGAGGGGGTGAGGGCGGCCACAAGGGATGACGGTTGGACAACTACCAGGTTATACTGGCCCAGAATTTGCTCTGATCAATTCAAGGCTATACTTTTCTCCACAGCATTTAAAATAGCTTTTGGGGGGCATTTAGGGTTAGTACGGTAGTGGTCGGGTTGGCCCGGGACAGCAGCAACCAGGCACTGGCTATTGAGGACGTACGATTGGAACAAGCCCTCAAACCAACACGACCTGAGTTGGTCTGAGGCTGACCAGAGGGGCAGGGGCCAGAGAGTTACCCTCTATAGGGCAGGGGCCACAGACCTGTGCCTAGTCCCGGTCCTTGAGGAGTACCTTGGAGTCCATCTACTGGCCACAGGATCCCTGTTCCTTCATGCGACTGGCACCCCACCTTACAGGATATTAATTCACTGCCATACTGCGGGGTGCTTTAAGCTATCTCAGCCTCGTCTGAATGGCTATGGGTCACATTCGTTTAGAATAGGAGCCGCATCCTCTGCAGCAGCAGTGGGTATCGCAGAGCAGGGCATTAGGGCCATAGGGCGCTGGTGATCTTGGGCCTACTGAACATATGTGTGAAGTCTCCCGCAGTAACCTTGTTTTTCTCTGTGCTCCCAGGTCCCACAAGTTTCCCCCACAGAGGCCTAATTTGGATCATCGGCCATAGTTTGGTGCACTGGGCCGGGAAAGCCTCCAGGCAGACCCGCTGGGGATCCCACTTGGGACTATCAGCCCTAGCCATGGTCCTTTGGATGGGGCGCAGTGTGATGAGGTGGCACCAGTTGCTCTCTACCCTCAGGGCTGAGGTAATTGGGTCGTCACCGGACATTTTAGTAATCCATCTCTGCGAGAACGATTTGCCAATGACAAAAGGGGTCAGGTTGATCATGAGTATCAAATCTGATCTGCTCAAAATTGAGAAGCTCTACCCAAGGGCCAGTATTGTGTGGATTGAATTGGTCAGATGATTGCACTGGGAAAAAGCCATACACCCCAGGAAGGTGGATAAGATACGGCATAATGTTAGCAGGGAAGTGGGTTACCCACAAGGGAGGCCACAGGGTGACCCATCATGGAATTACATACCGGAATCCTGAATTTTTTTTGCCCGGATGGAGTACGCTTGTTTCCATCAGGGAATGATGTTTATTTAGCCACGTTAAAAGCTAAGTTACTGGAAATGTTGGGAGCAGAATTGGGCGTGGGTGGGGGGTCAGGCCCGTCCTATGTAATCATCGGCGGCCCCTTAGTAGCAGGTGTCCAGTACTGTTACGATATTTTTATAAGAAATAACTAGTTGTCTGAGTCATCTCCCTAAGAGATGGGGATGCAACATCTGGCGCAGAGGCAGGGCATGGCCAGCACCGGGGTTAGCATCCCTGGGAGGGGTGCCTGCAAAGGCGGGTAGGGACATGCATGGTCCCCAAGCTGGCGGCACCCAAATCCTTACACCCATCTGGAAAAGACACTGTCCCCTTTAGCCAGGGCCGCGAGCCAAGGGCTGAAGGGAAGATGTTGTGAATAAGCTTTGAGGCTGGAACTAGAGGGCACATCCAGGCCAAGCCCCAGGTGAACTTCGTTAATCAGTTCATCTTATTAGTACTGGACCCAAATTGCTTAAAGGCAATTACCCCCACCAGCCTAATTCCAATTTGAATAAAAAGTGCGGCTGTTAAAATTCAATATACTGTTGTCGTTGTCTCATTCTGGATGTGCCGACAATGATCCCTTTAGGGGGGAAAAGAAGTCAATATGATGTTATTCCCTAACCTTGAGGGATCGCTTCTAGAGGAAGTAGCAAACAGCGTCGTTGTTTTAATTGGGTATTAATTGGCAGAGCTCTTTTAATAGGAGTTAATTAACTGTATTTTTCAGTCCTACCTCCACCCCTTTTTATGTCCATCATATCTGGTCTTTCCTGAAGATGAGAGTTGGAGGCCATAGTTAAATCATAGTGAAATTCATGACTAATTAAAGTGTAAATGAATTTCTTGTTTTAGTGTTATTTCCACACTCCCCCCTCCTTTTATCTTTTTTAAGTGCCCTCTTTTTCATCAGTCACGCCTTGGATAAGGATAACTACATGTACATCGTTTGATTAAAATGTTCAAGTATAGGCATTTTAAAAGTACCTTTTCACAATTTGTCTTGCATATTCAGGATGAAGTGCCATCGGTGGTTCCTCAAGGGAAAGGCTATGCTCCCCAGTAAAAATACTGAGCTGTGCCTCATGTCAATTTCAGCAGTTGCTGTAGCTTTGATGATCTCTGGTTTCTTTCAGTTCCTGAATTGCTGCACTTATCTCTCCCCCAGGGTTTAGTGGCAGCTCTAAAGGTCATTGTTGACAGGCAATAACTGGCCAGCTAGATGTCTAAGGGGGGAAATCTTTGCTGGTTCTTTAACCTATCTCTGCATTAATGTGAGAATCAGCTAGCCTCTGGCTATCACTAATGGAAAGAGCATTTATATAATTGGCTAACCTATCATTCCCCATACAGCTGTAAATCTATGCATAGCCCATAGTAACTCAGGAGCTTAGTTTGTCTAATTCTATGGAAGGGAAGCATCAAGGGTCTGACCATAGCTGCTGCAGTCACAATTCGGTGCTGTGTATAAACAAACCCACACGAAACAGACAAAAAAACTGGATTCCCAGAGTTTACATGGCACCGTGTACTAGCATTAGCATTTTGAATTGGCAATTTTGCCACTGAAAACCCAGATTAAAAGCCTGGTAAGGGTCACAGTTGAAAATGGATCCTTGTCAGTGTTCATACAAACTGTAAAATGACTGAGTCATGCTTGACAGCAGCACACTTCTCTTCGAGTTGGGCGTCCCCCTGGAATTTTATAGCTGTCATTATTGTAGAGGGATACTTCCAGAGTAACAGCTTGGTTCTATCAGTCTTTTAAACTGTTTTTTCCCCCACTCTGGTAAATTTGCTCTTCTGTTTAAATGGCTTAAGATTTTCAGAAACTGCATCAATTGTACTTCACCGTTGAATAGCTAGATTAATTCAGGCAGTTGCTGTTGGAATCACTACCTATGGAAAGATGTCACTTGCTTCTAGAAGGCTGGCCACAATTCTGTTATACAAAGTCAACAAAGTCTATGTAATAATGTTGTAGCGTTTCAGGTGTTATTGACATTTTAAGTGCTATTAAGTGATATCTGTGCAAGCTGTCATATCCCTTGGAGGGCTGTATTCCTAACAAGATCAATTGCTTCTTTCAGTGAAAGTGATGGAGATAAGCTAGATTGAAATAAGTAGAACTGAAAAGTTGTCCCTTGCTCCCAATAGTCCCGAACACAATTTACAAACTTTTAAAAGAGCGGGGAGGGGGAGGCTCTTAGGAGACTCTAATGCAGTTCCTGCAGAAATATTAGGTAGCACTAATTTCAAGGTAAGACAGCCTATTAGAACTGGAGAAGGCCGGGAGTGGGGAGAGAGATTTCTACAGATAAGTTGCTAATTTCAGTCCTAATATGTAATTCAAGTTGTATGACTTGAAAATTCTGAGTGGATGAAAATTTGGAAGCAAACATTGAAGGTGTTAGGAATGTTGAAGGCAATAGCCAGATTCCTAGGTTTTCAGTATGGTCTCTAGGACTGTGATGCTGTGGTAACCCGTCCATCTCTTCTACATACCAGATTCTGAAACCTCTATTCTGTTTTTTAAAGCGCCTGAGGGGTTAAGATACTCTGCTAAAAGATATTCCTCCATTTTCTCTCGAGCAGGGACTGTGTCTCTCTTATTCTTTGTATGCGCCAGGTACATCGTTGGCGCTATATAAATGCTTATAATAATAATATTAAAACTCTGCATTTAGAAAAAGCAGCATTTTAATGTATGTGTGAATGTGCTCAGTCAGTTTCAAAATGCGCTTAAATAAACCGATGCACTATTCACATCTGGGTTTATTTATGTGCATTTTGAAATTGACTGCATTTAAGAAGCAGCATTTTCACTACACAGCGCCCCGTTTCCCCAGCTCCCAGAGAGGGAAGAGGAGCGGAGTCAGGGAAGCGAGGTGCTGTGTAACGGACATGATACTGACTAGGGTAGTCACACAGCACCTCGCTTCCTCGGCTCCTGGAGAGGGGAGAGGAGCTGAGCCGAGAGCCGGGGAAGCCAGGCGTTGTGTAACTGACATGACACCGACATTCCCACAAGACGATTTATGCAGGTCATTTCAAAGGCAGGCTTGTAAAGGTAGCTTTTGACTTCCCCTCAATGTGCTTGAAAAACAAACGGAAGAACTGCTAAATAAGCGCATGGAGTCTTTCCCACATTGTTCTAATATGCGGGGGAAAGAAAATAGCGCTGATTTAATGTATGTGTGAATGTGCTCTCTCTCTCCCTTGAATGAAACAGGACAAAAGACTAGATTTGACTGGCTGATAAAAGCTAAGGTGCCAGGCGCTCTATAGTAGAGTTGTTTGCTTATCAGAAAGTTCACAAAAAGCTGTAATTTTTCCTTCACTAAGGGATGGTGCTGTGGCAGGTTAGAAAGGGGGGTATGTGCTCAGGTTCATGACCCGGATGGCAGGCCGTACCCCACCAGAAATGGAGACCATTTACAAAGGGGTAAAAAAAAGGAGTAAAGAAATACATATAGCAAATTATAACCCCACCCCTAAGAGCTTTGTAAAAGACAAAGGAAACATCTGAGATGAAAAGGCAAAACTTGGGTTGGGGAGAGGTAGAAACTGGCTAACAAATATTGGGATTTGTACAATTCTTGGCCAACTTGGAACAAATAGTGGCAATCATTTTTTCATAAATATAACGTTTTTATATATATTTTCTTCTACCTATGGAGAAGAGAAGAGAACAAATGTAATGATCTGCCTGAAATAGCATTCCATTTTAGCGTATTGTCTCTCGCTGCGGTAGATTGTGTTGGGCCATGCTTTTCCAATGTTAGAAGCGTGGATTGATGTCTAAAAATAAAATCAAGCTGATGCTCTGAGCATTCCACGGATGAGGTGCTTTGTGGCATTAATGTTTTTACATTTATTTTTTGCTATTAGCTGTCTTTTTTCCCTGGCCTTTTGTTTGAAAGGAGGGTAGGGAAGAAAAGAAACAACTGAATTACAGAAAGAGAATTTGTCACAAGGATGGTTAGATTACAATGCAATAAGCTTTTTCATACATTTTTAAAATGAATCTGCATTTGACAGAATCTTACATTAAAAGATTTAAAAACTGCTAAGGAGGTATGTCATTTTGCAGTGTCACGTTTTCTTTGGGGAAAAAAAATCACTGTCAATTTAGCATTAGTTTGAGAAAAATAATCTTTGCTTCTAAATTTCCACACATCATCTCATAAAAATGTGCACCTCAATGAATCTCCAGTGGAGAGACTGTTCATATTGGGTAGAATGGTGATAATTGCCTTTTGGGGACCATTATTCAAAATAATGATAAACAGAAAAAAGAGTAATGGTGGTGGTTGCTTTGGTTAACACCCCATTGTGGTTTTTGTTAACTTCACCCTACCAAGATTCATAGCTTAGCTTTAAAAAAAAACAAAAAAACAACTATATTATGCTAAAACTTTGGGTAGATTTTCTGTCCTAAATAAAAATTCATAGTTACTTTTAATTCCTACATAAAAGTAACTCCTAAAATAAATGCTTAATAATAGCTCTGGTTTTGAGTTTTCCCAAGAGTTATCTAATTGGATAAATGCCTTTTCTGTTTCTGTTATTTTCACATTTTCATTAGCTAGAAATAAGTTAATACTAGTCTCATTTGAAATAAATAAATAAAAAATCCTCTCACTTTACAGTAAAATAGTGTAGAAATACTAAATTTGAGCAATATTGGACCATTACTGGTCAGTGTCTGGCAGAGGGGAGAGAGACTGTGGTATGGTAGCTATTTTCAAATTTGGAATGGTGTGTTGCAAACAAAGAGGTCCTCTTAATATAGAGCTAGTTCTTACATGCAAACAGATGCTCATCATTCATACTAATTATGAGCCATTAGGGTTTTTTTTCCTGGGCATCCGCATTCTCACCTATTCCTGATGGCAGAATGTTCCATAAGAGGAGGGGAAGGGCTTGTTTTCACAAAACATTAGCTGAATGACAACTGGTCAAGTGTTAGCATGTTCATGAGGGTTGAAACGAGCAGCTAAAATTCTATTCATGAGTCATTTCACCATCTCAGGAAACTGAATCATTTTCCTGGTCATTTATTGATATAATTTCTCAGTTCTCGCAATATTGCCAGATACAGTCCTGATTTACTGACTTTCCATTTACCACATACCATTCACGTACTGCATTGCTGGGGGTTCTGTTTTACTCAAGTTTCTCTCTGTTCACTGTTTGCTTCATTTCAGAACAAATCACTGTGAGAGTAGCCTACCCCTTAATTAACCTCCCTCCATGTGCGCAAACACAGTTTTTAAAAAAACAGTTAATCAGAATTGTTGCAAGGTGTTCCCTTTGCTTTGACCAATCTGCAACTGGATGCAGATTTGTAAAGGAATTTGCTTACCAGTCAATGAGTGACAAGGAAGTACAAGGGAAAATGGAATGCAGGCAAGATGGACGAAGTACAGTATTGCATCGGTATTACCTCTTGGGATCTAAAATTGACAGAAAAGGGGTAAACAGCAAAGTAGTAAATGGAATCCTGGTAACCCCATTATCAGTAAATCAAGACATGAAATGTCGATTGAGACATTTCAAAGTATGAAAAGTTTCTCGATTCTGCCAAGATGGTGTCAGGCACTGTGATTTCTACGGGAATTCCTTTTCTTGCAAAATCTCATTTGTCTTCTTTGCATAGTGAATGGCTCTGTTCCCTGTCAGCCGTGTTGGATTTGGGGATGATCTTCCAAAGTGAATTCCTCCAGAAAAAAATCCCTGCTGGAATTCTTCCCAGGCACATAAAGGGTCATGACTCCAATGACAAACTAGAAGGTGCCCCTTGCTACTTGAATAGTCCACATGAAACTGTTACCATGTAGAAGATTGCTCCAAGTTTCTGGTTTCTCCAATTCTAAACGTAGCGGCTTGTTAGGAGTCAAACAAAAAATTGTCATGTAGTGTAAGAACCACACCAATATTTAAAAACAGGACCACAGCGTTGCTTTTTAGTTAACATTTTGTAGAGATAAGGCCAAAGCTTTCCTTTGTCACCTGTTGTGGCAGCAATTTTGTAGCCTTTCCCAAACATCAGTAGTGCCCAACATTTTATTGCTACTACAGTGTTCAAAATGCTTTACAACCCATATTTAGTTTACCCTTATGACAACTAGGAATGTAGAAGGGGGGCAAACCTCATATGTCTGATTTCTATTCTGGTTTCACTGCCCCTTGTAGTGGGGCCTTTTCTGTTTTGTGTCCCAAAATTTTAAGGAACCTTTTTAAAGGGGAAAAATCTGACAGCTGCTATGTTTGGTTGGAAAGCAAACATGTTGAATGCTTGCAGCCTATACAAAATGTCTGTGTGCGTACAGGGTGCAACCAAAGGACCTTGATATCAGCAAGCTCTAGAGCGAGAGACAAGGGGGATCCCACACCAGTATTTATTTATTTTATTTATTGCCCTGCCCTTCCTGCCAAAGGCAGCTCAGGACAGCTTACAATACTAAAAAAATCAAAATGCAAATATAAAACGCACATATAAAACCAAAAATACAAATACATAAAACACCCCACAACCGTACACCCCACCCCAGTCCTCCCTATCTCCCCCATATCACCACAACTCACTCCCTCCCTAGCCCCCACTACCAAATGCTGTTGAAAATGGAACTACTCTGCATTTCTCCTAAAGGCACTCAAGCCCAGAAATAAGTGAACCTCCCAGGGGAGGGAGTTCCACAGCTGTGGTCCGGCAGCCAAGAATGCCCTCTGCATTGTAGAGACCAAGTTGAAAACAGGTACCTCAAGATGGGCGTCCCCAGCTGACTGGAAAAACCGCAGTGGGACATGGTAGGCCAGGTGATCTTCCAGATAAGTGGGTCCCAAGCAGTAGTGTCATTCACTCAACACCAGAATCCAATTCCCTGGGTGTAGTTCTGCTTCCAGGTGCCTGTGGAAGCAGGCCAGGCCCCCAAACCACAAAGTACTTATAGGTCAAAAGTAAACCTTAATGCACAGTTGCTGACTTCTATAGGTCACCATTATTGGACTAAGCCCTAGGGGTGTGCAATTTGTTTTTGTTATGATAAAAATGAAAATTTTTGTTTTCATTATTGTAATAAAGAAAAATAACAAAAATGAAAATGAATTTTCATTTTTGAAATAATGGAAAACACTGAAAAACATATTTCTGGTTATAACTGTTTTGTTTCTTATTCAATTCCAAGGAAACTTGGGGATATTGTACCCCCAGCATAGGGCACTATGTACAAATTTCAGCAAGATTGGATAAAGGGAACTGATTTTATAAGCAATTGAAAGTTGCAATTTCAAAGAAAATCTGCATATACATTCCTGGCTCCAACTTCTTTATCTTCCATCCACTTTGCATGAAACCTGGGAAAATTATGACCCTCCCCAAGATAACCAATTCTGCAAAATTTCATAAAGATTAGATAAAGGGTTCTGATGATGTAAACCATTAACTTAAAAATGCATTTCCGGCTGTAACATTTTTTATATTCCATCCTGTTTACAGGACATTTGGCAAGAATGTATCCCATTCCTTCCGTCATCTCTGCCAAACTACAGGACAATTTGATAATGGTCCCCAATTTTATAAGCAATTGATGTTTATTCCCTTGAAGACCATTATTCAGATACATAGCAGTACATGCAGTGTCAGTCAGAAGCAGGCACCTGGCATGGCAGGGGGAGGGAGGCTGTAGGAGGAAGGATGGGGAGCAGCCCAACAGACTGACAGACATGTTCACTGGGCAATTACTGCATGCTTCCAGCTTTACAGGACCAATCGGTGGTGGCTTCAAGGCGGGCATAGAAGGGACATAAGAGGGATTTTGGAGATAGCATGCTAGAAATCAGGAGACATGGTTTACACATCCAATCTGGCCAATTATCATCACAATCACATCTTGCAAACTGTAACAGAGGATATCAGAGAATCTCTATTGTCTTTTTCCTAAACAGATTCGTCTGACTTCCCAGTAACAAGTGGGGGAGCAAGTTGGGGTGGTCACAGCACAGAATGAGGATATTTGGTTGACCTTTCTGCTGGCAAATTGACATCACAAATAGATCTTATACCACAGTGACACATCAGAGAATCCCTGGCATAGGCTCATTCTCGGCAAGTGCTGTGCAGGCTTATACAATTGGGACCCTTTATCACATCTTTCTGATATTTGGCAGAGATGATCCTGAAGGTGTGAGATACAGCCCTGCCAAATTTCATGTACGCTGATTGGACTACAAAGATGTTAGTCAGACATAAATTTATAAGTTAATTGCTTATACCACCAGGACCCTTTATCCAATCCTTCTGAACATTGGCACAGATAGTAAACGTGGGGAGGGGTATAATCTTGCTAACTTTCATTCACATTAGATGGAGGGAAAAGAAGTTAGTCAGATGTGCATAAAATTCTTATAAAATCAGATACCTTTATCCAATGTTTCTGAAATTTGGTACATATAATGCCTTCCATTGGAGGTACAATAGCTCCAGGTTTCATCAAAATATAATGGAAAACAAAAGTTTACAGCCAAAAATGTTTTTCCATTGAAACCAATGGAAATAAAAAACAAAAGCAAAAACAGAAAACGAAATATTGATATTTACAAAAAATAAATATTTAAATAACGAAAATGAATAATGGCATGGATCCCTGGTGTGCACCTCTACTAAGCCCCGTGATCAGCAAAACATACCATCAAACTTGTAAGATACCTAACCAACAATTAAACTATTGCTAGGCCAACAATTAAAAATATCAAATTAGAAATGGAAAGTGAGAGGCACAGAGCACACTGACACAGACCCAGGTCCCTCCCAGGGACCGACATGTACCAGACATCTGCCCAGAGGAGATGATGATCCGTCCACAACAAGGGCACTGTTGATACCTCCCCCACCAACAAATCCCCCACCTGAAGGCCTGTGCAAAATATCATGTCCAGGGTATATCCTCAAACATGTGTGGGGCCCACTACTCTCTGAGACAGGCCCGTGGTTGCCATGGCGGTCATGAACTCACGCTCCGCCTCTCCAAGAGTGGCGTTGGCATGGATATTGTAGTCCCACAGAACTATCATCCTGGGGGACCCACAAGCTCACCTCCGACACCAGCTCAGTCAGTGCATGCAGGGAGGCTGCCTACAGGTGGGTGCATGGTATATCAGCAGTATCCCCACTCTGTCTCTGGTCAAATTCAACCCCAGATGGAGACCTTCTATACCCATGATAGATCATACAGGAAATCTCCTCACAAACCAGGCATCCATAAAAATAATGGCTACACAGCCCCCCGTCCCTCCAGCCGCAGCTGATGCTGCACAAAGTACCGAGCTGGAACAAGATCAGCCAATATAGGCCTGGATTCATTGTCCAGCCAGGTCTCCATGATACATGCGAGGTCGGTCGCCTGGTCGAGGATCAACTCCCAGACCACAGTTGACTTGTTAGCCACCGACCTTGCATTTATCGACATCAGATCAAGACCAGGGACTCTCTGAACCTCACCACCTGCCTGGGGGCCAGTGAGCAGGATAGAAGCACACCATCTGTCCAGTCTCACAGGTCAAATCCACCTCCCAAAAAAACCATAATTCCTGCAGCCCCGAATAATCCCTATGGCTGTAGACCCACCCCCTGATCCACTCCACTGACCCCCCCTGAAGGCTGCCCCACCAGCCCCCCAAAGGAAATCTCTGCCCCTCAAAAACAACCCCATCCTCTGCCACCAGAGGGTCCCACCCTCTCAAAGGACTGCACCCCTCCCTCGCAGCAAGGGGGTCACCCCTTCCCTCCCTAACCCAGTCCCCTCTTCCCCCTCCCTCATACAAAAAACACCCCATCACCACCTCAATCCCATTTAAAACTGTTGCAGAGTAATAACTGATTCGCAATCAGTAAGGACAAATGCAGCTGAAGGTTTAAAAACAGAACTTTACTTAAGCTTTCTCAGGCACAGATCCTTAGTTGCATCTAACTAGTAAGACGACAAAATGGAGACTGAGACAAATAGA
>QEPC01013374.1:516750-533402 GCA_003113815.1 Sphenodon punctatus
TGGGAGTTTCCTTTGGGCCTCTTTTCCTTTCAGCTCACTTCCAGTCTTTAGAGTTGTTCTGGGCTGTTCTGAAGAGGTCTGGGCCCATAAACTGTTGCAGAGTAATAACTGATTCGCAATCAGTAAGGACAAATGCAGCTGAAGGTTTAAAAACAGAACTTTACTTAAGCTTTCTCAGGCACAGATCCTTAGTTGCATCTAACTAGTAAGAAGACAAAATGGAGACTGAGACAAATAGAGAGAAGGGAAGAAGGAGTGGTTACACAAAGGAATTCAACTGCAAAACCCATCTCCCTTCCATGTACATATAAACTTAGCAGAGCCATCTGGTGGCTCTATAGTCAATTACTGTTCTTAATTCAGTAACTTTAACTTATGGATGTTGCATATACCAAAAAACACAATGAAATAAGCTTGCCCCCCTCCCCCCCGGTTCCACTAAGGGCGACGCCTAAAGGTCCTTTAAAGAGGTGTCCATGTTGTACTCTACAGCTCTGTCTGCCACTGCCACGTCCATCCCCATGAATGACTCCCACAAATGGCCAGCACCCTTTGTGTGTCGCCCTTCAGACTGGCACCCTCAAGGGCCAGCCTTGAAATAGCTGCCTGTGGAAGCAGGAGGGACCAGGTCTTAGTAATCCTGCAGGGATGCAGGTCTTCGCAACCCTCAGGGGCAGACAGCATACACAACCCCTACCAGCCACAACCCTCAGGGGTCAGCCTGAGGGCTACATTTTCAGGATGATCCAAAAATATTATTTCAAAACCAAGATTATGTAGTAGATTCTCCTATTCTGCTTTGTTCTGTAATGCCTCCCTCCTTTTTTGTGGTCTTCCAATGTAAAGGGCATATTTGTAAGGGAGGCGTGGACTTGGGGACATGGCTTGAGTGAACTACACTTTCATTGACCCCAGCTGGGTATGATCCATTGGGGACAAAGTCAGTTGGTTCCGGTAAAGAGTAGCCCTCTCAGGCTGTGTCATTTCAGCTTGTACTAGGACTGGAGTAAGAAATCATGAAGTCTTAAACAGTGGTCCTTGATGTTTCCCTATTTTTTCGTTTTCCTGACTTCCTTCATGATAGTTTCCCAGAGTCTTAGATTGGACTCCCCAGCCATGTAGGCTTTAGTCCTCCTCCACATAGGTCATTTAATCAATGTAAGCAATACCTCACTACCCAAACACAGGAAACGTTGCTAAGCATTTTGTTAAAAATGTAAGGATCCGAAACAGAATTTCAGCAGAAATAAGGCTAGAAGGAGAGATCTTATCTCTTTGTGTTGCCTGGTACATGCTCTTGGGTTCTTAGAATTTCTTTTTTCGAGCCTCAGGCAAACAAACTCCCAATAGAACAGGCCTACCCATGTTGAAGAAAAGATAACTCTGCTAATGTAAAATTAGGCTAATTACATGTTTAAACCGGTCAGATTTCTTTGTTTAATTTGGCCACTGGAAGGTGAATGAGCTGTTATTTTCAGAGCATACATGTACCTTGTGAATCTAATTAACTGGAGCACAGTAGAATTCAGGACATGGAAGAAAGTGTTGTTTTTTTAAAACATCTCTTTAAAAATGTATAATACAAGCTCATTGGCCTGTTTGCAGTTGCCATGACAATTGGGATCAGCAGCTTACCTAGTTCATTCTGTTAAAACTGGAAGGATGTATACTAATTCCTCTCTTTGGATCCAATCCTAAGGCATCTTTTAAGAGTGATAAAAGCCCAAAGCAGCTTAAAATTCATCTGCTGCATGGTCAAAAAGAGGAGGAAGAAAGGTCTCAAACAAGTTATACCTTGCTGTAACAAGGTGGAGCTCTGTTAGGGTTAGTTCCTGCCGAATCACTCCCCACAAAGTCATCACACAGTTTTTTTGTCTTCATTGTCTTTATTTAGTGTGTCCCACTACCCAGGTCAATACACGTTCCTCCAGATCTCTCTCTTTGGGTATTTTCAGACGTGACGAGATCGCAGTGAACCATGGTCAATACCAACATGGGGCCAAAGCGCCCTGAACATCTGTTAGGCAGCCGCCAGATGTTCACCGTGGTCGATTCCCACAATCCCCGAAAGCGTGGTCAAAGAGATCCCCAGCGGGAACCAACAAAAAGTAACATCTGGCCAACGACCACAGTCTGGAATCCCTAGCGGGATTCCGGGCTGTGGTTAAATCGGGCGGGCGCTGCGGCCGCATTGGCCATGCCGCCCGCCCATCTCCCCAGAGGGTGGGCAGCGGGGCCGTGCGGCTGCACGTTGCACCACGTGGCCCCGCCCCTCCCTGATTCCCTGCCAGGATCAGCCGGCACGTCTGTTGGACATGCCGGAGTGATCCCGACGGGGAATCATCTGGGTGATTCCAGGATGGGGCGAATGTCGCCCTGTCTCGTCTAAAATCACCCTGTCTCTCTCATATAGAGTCCTTCATGTTTCCAGAACTCAAGATTAACATTACATTTCTCATACACAGCCCTTCTCCTTCACAATACCAGTTCTCTGGGTACCTGTAACGCAAGCTCCTCCTGGCCTGGCCCAAACCTCCAGCCAGGTCACCAGCTCTCTCAGCTGAGACACGACCCCCCCTGCCAGCTGCCATCCAGGATTCCTTGGGCTCTTATAGACAAAGAGCCCATCCTGAGAAAATTAGGTCATAAAGTACAGAAGGTTTGGCTATTTAAACATCTTAGAAAAGTCATAGCATCTCCAAAACTGCCAGTCTTATGAGAGACTGTCAATTAGTTTGGGGGAGGGGGCAGCCCCTGTACACCCCCTCTGGGGCCCACTTAATTACCTGATAAGGGTCATGGATGAAGCAAGTAATATGTGTTGCTAAATAGTGTGTACAATTCCAAACTGGCCAGCCATGTTGAGACTTAACCCCTATCTGATGTCAGGGGTAATGAGGACCAATAATTGTACCACAAGGTACATGACTTCCTGTATCATAAAATACCCAATCTGACTATTTTACATGGGCCTAACCCCAAATCAGATGATCTAATATGGTCAGAGCTATAACAGTTTCCACTGTGCAGAATTATGTAATGCATAGTTGGCATTCATATCTCAGCTACAGCTATTTTTTAGTATTCCTATTTGTTGGGTTTACCAAAAGATTGAAAGGAATTAGTGCTCCTTGCTTCTGGAGCTAATTTAGGTTTAGGCAGGGATCGTATAAAGCAGGGGTAGTATGGATGGTTTGAGTGTAACACGGATGTAAAAATGTCTCATGCTGAAGTAAATACCATTTGTAGTCACGATATAATGTACTCACTGGATTATATATTCTACAAACATGTACTAAGTCTTTGTAGCGAAGGTAGCAAACGAAGTCAAAATATTCTACAATCAAGCTTTCTAATGTTCCAACTGAAGACACAGTGTACCATGTTTCCTGTTCCCAGAAGTGCAGTGCAGTAACACATCAGTCTGTTCCAAAGGTAGTACAAATGGCTGAAACCGTTTATGAATCTTCATCAATCAGCTTGACATCAACATCTGCAGCTCAGTCTACTGCATTGCGACCACTTTGTTCCAGTAGTTCTGACATCAGAATCTCATCGGGAACAGGATTGTTTGAAAAGAAATGCATTTTCTGCCTAAATGAATACAAGAATCATCAATTGGTGAAGCAGAAGTTATTTAGGTGTGCAACAGAAAACTTTGGAATGAACATCAATCGATTTGCAAATGTGCTGAAGAATGGCCAGATGTTAACATGTAAAAAGGATGCAGATTTCATTGATAAAGAGGTGTGAGTTTGTACTACCCTGGTATGTGTCACACTCCATACCAGAAAAAAAGCAGAAGCAACTTCTTCAAAAGGTACGAAGTATTCTTCATGGCATATCATGAGAGGGGCACATAGAGCAGCATTTAATGCCGTGTGTGCTTTCGTTGAGCAGTCCATAATCAAGAACGATGATTATCGTGCATCTGATTAAGGACATACACAAGCAATACACGGCTCTGTTGTCTGAGATCTACAAATGTGGTTTCAAAGTCCTATCGAGTGCATGTACTGTCCAGCATCTTGAGCCAATGCTATTGTAACATTTCAGAGATCAGCTGAAAAAGAATGCAGGTAACCAAGGAAGAGAAAACATTATCTTCAAGAGCAGCATGGAACTTGAAGCAGCAGTATGTGAAGTGTTCAATAAAGAGAAGAGTACAGCAATAACAGTTCCTGACACAGCATTTTTCCTTCATCACAAAATTCCAAAAGCTTCCAAGCACCTTTACCATCAAACCAAACACTAAAAGGTGGGGCCCAGATCCAAGACAAGGACACATTGAAAGAAATGCTAGGAGGGTGTCGTCATTTCCACAAGATGTTGTGTATGCTGTAACAAATGGGCATGTGAAGCCATCCAAACATCTCCAACTTGGTACTGCAATCAAAAGTATCAACGGCAGCAGAAAGGTCCTTGATTTTCTTAATTGTCTCAGGCACGGTGTAGTAGTAATGCACTCTAGTTTTTCATACAAATACAGAGTAATTACCCACAGAGAACCTATCCTTGGGACTAAATGATTGTGTAAGTATTTGGATGTCTGTGTGTTAATATCTTGTACCTTTTCATAAGAGCAGCTATCCTTGCTGGTACCTACTTATCCTCTACTTTTCTTTAACCTCCCACCCTCTTTGTTCACATGAAACAAAGCAGGAGTATTTATCCCCCAAGTAAGTGGTCATGTGAACAAAGCCATAGTTCCCTTTCCCCCCCTCCCCTTCTTTGTTAAGTCAAGAAGATTGTAAGCATCTGGATGCATATCTGCACTACAAGGACTCATTCTTTCCTCACCTGTAGCTTAGACTATTACAAGTTGGTACCAAAAAACACTGACGTTTATTGGGAAAAGACACTTCAGCAGGCTTTGGATCCGGCCCTGGGATTGTGGGCTCTGGACACTTGAAAGTCTGGCTCTTGGCACTTTTGAAAATTTGACCATACATGATGACTGGCAGTGACCAGAAGCAGATCTACGTGTTCACAGGTGGCTCTACAAGCTTCCTTGTGCAACTCTTATTCCGACCTCTAACACTAGTTTGTCCCTAGCAAAGATTGCTGTCCAATTCCATACCAAACAGCAGCTGTCATCTTATGATGGGAGCAAATGCTTCCTTACTATTATTTTCTTTAAATTCCCCTCCCCAGATCATTGTTAAGCTCATCCTAAACAGGATTTGTCCCTTGCACCTCCAGAAATAAAAGTGTGCTAGGACATGTTCCTTTTGTCGGCGCATCCAGGTTGAGACAAGGACACAAGTCTTGGGTTTTTAATAGTTGCACTCTTTATTCAATCAGAATTAACCTAGGTGGGGGTAATTGCCTATAGCAATCAGGGTCCAGTACTCAGAAAATGTAACTGTTTAAAACCAACAATGTCCAGGAGTCGTGGCCTGGATGTGCCCTCCAGATTCCATTCCCCAGCGCTAACAATCATCTCCCCCTTGGCTTGTGGCCTTGACCCAAAGGGGACCATGTCCTCCTTGGACAGGAGTAAGGATTCTGGGTGCTGCAAGGTTGGGGACCGTGCATGTCCCTGCCCGCCATCGCAGAACACCCCTCATTGGGATGCTAACCCTGGCGCTGGCCATGCCTTGCCTTTGCGCCCAGTGTTGCTTCCCCATCTCCCATCTTAAGGAGATGACTCCACTGCTAACGGTTTTCTATTTAAAACTATATAACCGTACTGGACCCCCGCCACTAAGGGACCGCCGATGTTTACTTCAGACGGGCCCGACCCCTACCCTTACTCCTCTCGCTCTCTCCAGAAAACTCACTAACTCTGCCTTTAACGTGGCAAGATAATGCTCATTTCCAGCAGGGGACAAATGCACCCTGAAAAACTCGGGATTCCAGTATATGATACCCACGTGGCTCACCCTGAAACCCCATTTTCCAGTGACCCACTTCCCAACATTCCTGTTGATGTTACGTCGGGCTCTATCCACTTTCCTGGGTTGTACCGACCCGGCCCACTTTAGTCGGCCAACAAGGTCAGTCCACATAACTACCACCCCTGGGAACAACCTCTCGATTTAGAGGATGTCCAATTTAATGTTGATTATTAATCGCACCCCTTTTACCATCGTCGAATCGTTCTTCCCCAGGTGAATTATTAATACATCTGGAGGAGGCCCCCTCGCTTCTGCCCTGAGGCAAGGTAGAAGTTGATGCCACCGCATCCCACTGCGCCCCTTCCAATGGATCACAGCTCTGGAAAAAAGATCCAGCTGGGTCCCCCAACAGGTCTGCCTGGCTGACTTTCCAGCCCAGTGCACCAGACTGTGCCTGACTATCAAAATCGTGTCTCTCCGGGGGAGCCTTGCTGGACCTGGGAGCATGAATACAAAAGGCAAAAATTACTGGGGAAAACTTCTAATGTAATTCCGGTAGGCCCTGGATCTCCACCGACCTAGTGTCCTGAATTCATGTTCTGGCATACCCTCAACTGCGGTGGAGCTCGCCGCCCCTATCCTAAATGAGTGGGAACCATGTTCCCCTGCAGGGGAGGCCAAGATAACCCAGAGCCCTCCGCAGAATACCGTTGAATTGATACCGGGTCAGCGGGGCTCCCGACAAGTGGCAAAACAATGGGCCAACCATCGCCAGGCAGGCTCGCAGGTACGCTTCGAGGGCCAGTACGGGGCACAGCTTGCTGCCCCCCCCTTCTTAGAGAAATAATCTGTCCCTTCCCTCGTTGATCTGTCTTTGACCCTCGCAACCGAATCTGAAGGGTATGGTGTCCTATTTGGATGTCCCCAGCCATAAGTGCTGTGTCTACTTTATCGTGGGCCGATTCTGCCACCAGTTTGCTGACCCAAAAAGCCCCCAAAAGGCAATTTTTATATGCTGCTGCAAAAAGTACAGCTTCATACTGGTCCCCACACAAGTGGGGAAGGACAGTACAGATCCTAACCAGCAGGTGGGGAGTGATGGGGGCCCAGCTATCTGGTTGTTTGGGCACTTCCCGGGACCATCCCTCAAGCATTCTCCAGGCGAAAAAACCTCTGTCAGGGGGAGGAGGGCCGGCAAGGCGGCTCATGAAGCTAAGGGCAGACAGCTTACTTGCGATGGTCCCCACCACCGCCCCATTGTGTCTTAAGGACAGGGTGAATTGGAGCATTTGCGCCTCCGGAATTGGAAAGTTTTCCGACCAGCCCCTATATTACCGAAATTGCTGAAATTCCCTAAATGCTCTGTCATAGGCTGCCTGGGTTCATACAGCCAGGGATCCCTGTATGATGGTGAATAATTCTAGGATCCAAGGCTCCACACTGCCCTCGGCAGGGGCTCAATTGATGGGCAGGCGCCAGGGAGCAAAAGCGCTCCATCTGGGAATGAGAAAGGACATCAGTTATGCCATTGCTCGTATTTGGCACGTGTTTGGCGACAAACAAAATGTTATGATGCAGGCACATTAATACAAATGCTCTTACCAGCCGCAGGACCCTGGGGGACCTGGATGACAATGAATTAATTACATGCAGCACCGTCATGTTATCACTCCAGAAAAAGGACGGAACGATCTGCAAATTCGGTTGCCCAGAGGTGCCTAGCCAACACAATTGAGAAAAATTCCAAGAATGTCAGATCCCGGTTTATCCCTTGTTCCATCAATTCCTGGGGCCATGGGGCAGCACACCATCTCTCCTGAAAGTACACCCTGAAGCCCATGCCTCCGACTGTGTCGGAATGCACTTGCAACTCTGCCTCTAGCTTCAGATCTTCCCTCCAAAAACTAATCCAGTTGAATCCTGATAAGAATGCAGCCCGGGACCCAAGGTCATCTTTTATCTCCTTAGACACCCATATGTGGTGATGTGGCTGGGGGTTACCATGAAGTTTCCCATATAGGCGGGACAAAAAGGCTTGTCCTGGGGCTACCACCCTACAGGCTAAATTAAGGCTTCCCACCAGGGATTGGAGGTCCCTGACCATCACCTTTATTGCAGAGCGGCATTCCTCCACTTTTGCCTGTAGCCCTTCTAATGTCTCCGCTGGAAGGCAGGAGATAGACCTAACCGTGTCCAGTTCTATGCCCAGGTACGTAAGCATCATCGCAGGTCCCTCCATCTTTTCCGAGGCTAAGGGGATACCTAACTCCTCCGCCACTTTCTGGAAAATCTCCATCAGTACAATACAGTCCTGTGTACCTGCCTCGCCTATGAAGAGGAAATCATCAAGATATTTAGTGATCTCCCCCCTTTCTTCCCGCTGTCAGACCACCCACTTTACCATGGAACTGAACAGCTCAAACGCTGAGCATGAAATGGAACAGCCCATGGGCATCGCCCGGTCGAAAAAGAAATGACCACAAAAATGAAAACCCAGTAGGTGATGTCTGGGTGGACCGGCAGCAGGTGGAAAGCTGATTTAATATCGCATTTGGCCAAAAGCACGCCTGGGCCCGCTGACCTCACTAGCTGGACTGCAATATCAAACGGCATGTACTGGACTGATGTGAGTTCCCTGGGAATGGCATCATTGACCAATCTTCCTTGAGGTTAGGATAGGTGGTGTATTAGCCTGAACTCACCCCGGGCTTTTGGGGGGACCATCCACAAAAGGGATATGATCATGCCCGGCAATGGCAGTGTTGAGAAAGGGCTGGCCACCCTCCCTTCCTTGATCTTTTTATACAGTTTGGCTTCCACCACATATTCCAGTCCCGTTACCGATTTGAGGTTCGGGCTACCTTTCCCTGATGCACCTCCCCCGTTGGAATCCTTGAAAACCATCAACTGTATACAGCATTTCGCTTCTGTCAGAGTGGACTGCCAAGCCCCACACCAGCTGCTCAACCCTGATTGGGGTTGGCGCCCTTTCCAGCACCCCCTTCCGACGGGGTACCTTGGCCCCCTTTACCAGGGGGTCCTTGCCCGTACCTTTCTTTTCCCCAGGCTTTTCTCCCCTAGTACACGCTGCTGCGGTGTGATTGGTCCCACAGATGGGACATCCATACTGGAACCAACAGCCCACACCTGCCGGAGCAGGCAAATTTCCAACAAATACTTCCTCCCGGTGTCTGGGCCTTCCGACCCTTGCTCCGAAAGGGGTCATTGGATGGTGCCACCCCTCCTCGGGTTAACACGTGACCACTGTCCATTCTCTGAGCATTGGCCGCATCATTCATAGAGTCTAACCACAAATCTGGGGCATGCGTGTCCCATCTCAGCCCTGGAGTATATGACACCCTGTGGCGGAATGCCTCATTGTACCTGAGCCAGGCCCCTAACGTGTCCTAGGTATGACGGACAATGTCCGCATATTTCATGAATGCATAGGCTCGTTCTGGATATGCCTATGCTATCACGTCCTGGTAAATGGAATAGGCCAACATCCAGTTCGCCCAGTTCCAGTCAACTTTGGGGCTCTTAAAGCACTCCTTCTCCTTACTGTCCCCTTTTTCACTCGGGTCTGGTATGGAGTCGGTAAATAGAAGGGTGAAGATATCCAAATATTCACCCTTCCATATATTCTCTCTCATGGCTTGCAACAAGTGGGCCCCAATTGGGGCTGAAACGTCTGCATACCCGCTGCCCAAGGGGGGCAGGGGCCTTGATGCTCCTACTGGAAGGGCGGGGGCAGTCTGTTGTGGGGACCATACCTGCATTGCCTGGGGGCCGTATGTGAAGTGGCCCCCAATAGCTGTGGGACGTGGGCCATGCTGGCCCGGGGCAGGCACCCACACCTCGTTCCATTGTAGGTGGGGGGTTTCCGCATTCCCTACCTGAGATCAATTTGGCCCTACAAGAGGAGGTGCCAATGCAGGGGCCACAGCTGACCCTGCACCATATCCCCATTGGTGCCTCTGCAGTCCCCCTTATAGGCCAACCAATCTCCATGACAGGGGGCACCGTCGAGGGGATGGTAACCAACCCAAAGCCCCAGGGGTCACTGTAACCCAGCAGCTGGCTCTGGCTGCTTCCTCCCATGGTCTACCCCGTCACGTCTGCCAGCCCCAGTCCCTCAGCTGTGCGCAATGGAGTTTGGGACGACCCAGCCCCGTGGCCACCCATGCCTAAGTCCCCCATACCTCCATAACCTTCGACCTGGCTCCATGGATCCGGCCCATGCGTCTGTGGGTGATATTCTTGCACCATCAACTGGAGTCCCCTCTCCAGCACCATGATCTTTTGTAGGGCCTCGGCTACACCTGGTGCCATTTCTTCCTCGTCCCTTATTACTCCAACTTGTTGGTAATCTGCTTCCCTGTGGTGGACAATAGTGGCTTTGCCTCGGCCACCCCCCCAACTGGGGGGGTAGGGGCTGGCTAGGCACCCCCTCCTTGACACCTAGCCCGAGGGCGGGGGCTGTGGGAGCGTCCTTCCCCTCCGATACCCTTAGGTGCCGCAAGACTGGGCTCTCGCCCTTCTGGTGGGGGTGGGGGGGATTGCTCACCCAGGCCACAGTCGGTCAGACCCCCTCATCCATTGCTCTGCATCTTGTCGGGGGGACCACGATGATCCCTCCCCTCCTCGGCTCGGTTGTGGTGCCCGGGGGTGGTGGATTCCTGGCCCTTGGGCAGGAGGGCCTTCCTCCAGCGATATCGGGTACCCCGTGGTGTAGCCCATTTGGGGGTATCTCATTAGTATTGGGCCTTGCGCAACTCCCCCCTGCTATTGGGGTGTAACCCCCGCTGCGGCCATTCCTTGCCACCCCCAGGACCAGGTCCCATTGCCGGTATTGGAGGAATGGGTACCTGCACTGGGGCCAGCTGGCCCAGGGCCTGCTGTGCTGGTGTGTTAGAGGGCACCCCGAGGCCCAGCGGGGCCTGATATCAAGGGCTGGCTTGTCCCTGCGCCAAGGCCATGTGGGCCATTAGGGCCTCACATCCAGCTAGGCGGTCCTGGAGGGCTCCCAGGACCACTGATGCACCACCTGCTGCACTGGGCGCCAACCCTGGGGTTCCAGGCCTGTTAGCCAGCTCCTTCATGGCCCCGGTACCTGCTCCACCCCCCTTCTTCTCCCTTCAAGCTTCCGGCCCATTCTCATCTTCCCCTTGGCCATCATTTTCTGAAGGCTCTTCTGTTGGTGGGCTGCAATGCCTGGAGGGATGCGAGGAGTGGCTTGCTCCAATTGCCTCCACGCCGCTAATGGCAGTTAGAGGCAAGGCGCATCGGGTGATGGGAAAAACCCACCCCCAAACAGGGGCTTCACCTAATTGGATGCACCCCTGTTGCCAGGGGCAATGCCGGTGGGGACGTGCATCCAAACCCCGTTCTGGTTGGATCCCTTGCAACTTTCTCTGCTGCAGCAGGCTGCACCAGCGAAGGCGCGGCCGCTTTTTGTACCTTGCCCCATCCCCAATCGGAGGGCAACAACCCCCCCCCCTCAGCTGCCATTACTAGCGTGCCAGGGGGCCTTTTCCCAGAGATATAGATGTGAAACCATTTCAGTAGTTCAGTTCTTTGCTGCAAGCAGCCTACCAATCTTGCTCCTGCATTTAGTTGCTCTTTGTATTAGCTGACTGATTTGCCTGTTGATCATCCCTTGTTTCTGGAAGTCCACAGAGGATCTAGAAAGACTGTCATGACTTGCCATTGACTTGATAGTAAAAGAAGGGCTGGCCTTAAGTTCGGTAGGGCCCTGGGTGAAAAAATACAGGCCCCTCATGGCCCTGCCCTCCATTGCCCCATCCCTTTAACAATCGGCAGTCTAGTGTTTGCTTATCAAAAGTCGTAGAGACAAAGTAGTAGTATAGGTCGTAGACCCAAAAATACGACCTATTTTTGGGACCAACACGACAAACACACTCTCTCTTATAAAAGGTTTCCCCACACATGCGTGTACAGATGCAGGCATTCATTGTATCAGAAGTGATGGGGAAATGCAGTGAACACAGATCCCTGGTCTAGTGTTTGCTTATAAAAAGTGTGTCAAGTTTTTGCACGCAGGCTTTCCCCACACACATACATGTGCTCGCTCGATCTCTCTCCCTTTCACACACAATCCCCTATCTGGCAAGGTGGGATTCAGGGATCGGTGATTTGCTGAAAATGAGGTGAGGGACGGCAAGGTCCCACAAGAAGCATCCCCTTCTCTGATGAGAGTCACAGGCGGGGAGAGGGCCCAGCAGAAATACTCTATCCCCGGGCCTCAGGAACACTGGACCTGGGGCTGTGAGGAGTGACCTCTCTCCAGAGCCCCCTCTGACCCTGGGGGCCATGGCCCCGCCCGCTGGACCGGAGTAAAAGAGCTGCTCTGACAGTCTTGTTCCTGAAATCAAAATTGTGCCGCAATCCTCCATCCACTGACTTTAATAGATGGAGGGTTTGCACCCGGTTGGATTCCCATGTCACTTAGGCCGTCCAAAGTCTCCACGCCAGACCTGAAGTTAAATCCAATAATCATGTGTATGCCTAGTAATGCTATAGAAATTAACATTTAATTTCTATAGATTCAATATCATTCTATAAATTAGGGGAGGGTTGGGGTGGAGGAGGGGTTGGGGGATGGTCTAGGTTTGGGGGTGTTTTATGGCTTTTATTTTTGGTTTGTTTTATATGGGTCATATTTACATGTTAATATTGTAGGCTGTCCTGAGCTTCCTTTGGCAGGAAGGACAGGGTAAATTTAAATAAATAAATATAGAGAGTTTCTTTCCATTTGTGTGTGTGTGTGTGTGTAGAGAGAGAAAGAGTTGTTCCTATATAGAGAGGTTCCTCTCTCTCTCTCTCTCTCTCTCTCTCCATCACTTGGGGGAGAGTTCCTGGGGTTTAGGTTGTTAGGAAGAGAGGTGATTAGCAATTCATACTATGTAAATACAACAAAGGGAAAACAGCAGGTATAGGTGTAAACAGCAGACTATTGCTATTTTACGCATTTCTATAGTGACACATGAAGCCCAAATCCTTATTTAGTGCATTATTTTTGGTATCCTTTCAAGTTACAAGTTTTAGTTCCCAGGGCTGTCTTTTCTTTTTTTTCATAACAGGCTCACTAGCAGTGCTGTGTAATTGCATTTTGCTCTCTTGCTGTCTGCTCCTAACTTGTCTCTACTTTGCTAAACTTACCCAGTTCTTCTAATACCTCTTCTAACAAGGTTCTCTTTTAAAATGATGTATTTCTAGCAGTGGTGCCATGGAAATTAGGAAGTGGAGAGTTGAAGACTTGGAAATGTTGCGGTCTGGCAGGTAATCTGCTAGGTGGGATTTACCAGGGACTAGAGGGAAAAGATTTCTGCCAGGAAACTGACAGTGTGGTGCTGTAACTTGAATAATTCATCCAGACAGTGCATCAGATTCTGAACAGCTCTGGTCCCTGTTCACTGCCAGCCAAGCAGTAGCTTTTCACAAGTGTTGTTGCTAATCCTTATTTTTGGGTTCTTTCCTCATGCGTATACACCTTTCTCCTTTACCCTCTCTAGCACTTATTGAAAGAACTGCTCATCCCCAGCACAGATTGTGTCCAACGTCAGCTGAGCCTTCTTGGTTGCAATGTTCATCATGCTCTTTGCCAAAGGCAAAGTGGAAATACTAGTTGGCTAGCACCCTTGTAATCATAGCACATCTCTCTTCCAGGGCCTCCGAAGCAATACTACTAGAGTCACTTGTCTGCCGTTCAACAATTCTCCATAGAGATATATTACAGCAGAAATGGAGTCTGCTTGTAAAGCTTAAACCATGTAGGGTCTGAATTTACCGGTGACTTTTGTCACTGTGGCTCTTTTGTGTGTAATTCAGAACAGTTGTTAATTTCAGACTAAGGCCCGTCTTACACGAACGCACCTCGCCCATGTGTGCGGGTGGGTGGGCGGGGGTGGAAGTACGTGCATGCTCCTGCAGTCCACCCACCCCTCACCCATCGCCCACACACGGAACAACAGGGGCCAGTGGCAGATGTTCTGCAAGTGGAGGTGGGTGGGCGTCAGTGTGATGGGCCGCCCATGCACCACCTACCCGTCGTGACTTCCACCCATTCCCCCCGCACTGCCGGCCCGTTTGAAAAGGGACTTATGATCAGTTATGTCCATTGATAGGATTAAAATTAAAATCTGTTAACAAAAATTAGCAATCTTTAGGGTTGGTGGTGGTTGTTTTTTAAAGTAGACAACTAAGAATGAAATCTGTTCACAGTTGGGCATAATGAAAAACCCAGTGACCAGAGTGGCTAAAAATATTTGCATCCAGCTTCTGGGTGAATTACATTTTTGGATATTGAAAAGTTTGGCTTGTTATATTTATATGAGGAAATCCAGAAAAGCCAAATGAAAATTGCACAGGCTGGTTTTTCTGCTGTCATTGAAATGATTCCAACATTTAAAATATATATATATCCCTTTCCTCACACAGTATCTCATTAAAGGGATGCTGTCAAGGTTGACAAGTGCAAAATGTGTGTGTCCCTGATAAAAGAAAATAGCCTTTTCTAAGATGAGGCTACAGGCATGTTCATACCCTTTTTTTAAAGCTAACAGCTATGCCATTTCAGAGTATAGCCAAATTATGTCCGGTATTAGAGAATCCTACAAATTTCACCTAAGGTCAGCCAGGGGGTGCCCTCCTGCAGATGCCATCTCCAAGAGATGTTTTTACAGCTAGGGCATGCTGGGGCATTCTCGGTGACTGCCCCACGATTATGGAACTCCCTCCCCCTGTGGTCTACTTAAGCCCAAGCCTGCTCATCTTCTGGAAACGAGTATTTTTACACACACATTTCTCCTGCATGTTTGCTGTTACATCCTGAACTTTCTGTTTGTCTAAATCACTCACCCAGATCTTAAACAGCTAGCTCTTTGAACTTCTGCATAGAACTTCTTGAACATGTTGTCTACTCCCGCTGCCTCGACTTCCTCTCTGCTAAATCCTCCCTTGCTTGACCACCTCCAATCTGGCTTCCACCCCCTTCACTCTACTGAAACTGCTCTCACTAAGATCACCAACTATTTTCTGTGGCTAAACCTAATCGCCTCTACTCCACTCTTGTCCTCCTTGACCTCTCTGCTGCATTCAATACTGTTGACCATTCACTCTTGCTGGACTCACTTCACTCCCTTGGCTTCCGTGGCTCCGCCCTCGACTGGCTCTCCTCCTACCTCTCTGGCCACACCTTCAGTGTGTCTCTTGACAACTCTTCCTCCTCCTCCCTTCCCCTTTCAGTTGGTGTTCCCCAAGGCTCTGTCCTTGGCCTTCTACTTTTCTCATTCTACACCCTGTTGTCCCTAGGCAAACTCATTGCCTCCCATGGCTTCCAATATCAACTCTATGCCGATGACACTCAATTCTATCTCTCTACTCCCTCTCTCTCTACATCTATTCAAGCTCACCTCACCAACTGTCTCTCTGATATCTCTACCTGGATGTCTCAATGTCAAGTCAAACTTAACATGGCTCTTCCCCCTTCATCCTTCCTCCCCCTCTTCCCTGTCAATCCTTATCGATGGGGTCACCATCCTTCCTGTCCCACAATCCCATAGCTTAGGCTTCATCTTTGACTCAACCCTTTCTTGTAAACCCTACATAGACTCTGTTGCCAAATCCTGTCGCTTCTCCCTCCATAACATTGCTAAGATTCACCCTTTTCTCTCTGTCTCCTCTGCCAAAACTCTTCACGCCCTGGTCATCTCTCACCTCGATTACTGTAACCTCCTTCTCACTGGCCTCCTGCACTCTCACCTTTCTTCCCTTATCTCCATCCAAAACTCTGCTGCCAGGGTCATTCACCTCACCCATCACTTCGACCATATGCAGCCTTTCCTTTACTCTCTTCACTGGCTCCCCCTTCCTGAACGAATCCTTCACAAGCTCCTAGTAGTCTTCACCTCTAAAGCTCTTCACAACCTTGCTCCTCCCTTTGCTAATTTCCCTCCGTACTCCAGTCCATGAACTCCGCTCCTCCTCTCTCCCCTTTCGCACCCTCCCACAACTTCCCTAACTGCCTTCATCCCTTCTCCCTAGCTATCCCCCATGCCTGGAACTCCCTCCCTGCCCACATCTGCCTTGCCCCCTCCCTTCGTACCTTCAAATCCCTCCTCAAGACCCACCTCTTCTGCTCTGCCCTCCCCGACTCCTCGCTCCCCTCACTTAACTCCTGCTGATACCTACCATCCAGTACAATCTGTTACCTGAGGTCTGTGTACTCATATCCTCACCTCATGGACCAACTAGCTATCATTCTCAATGTAACCAAGCCAAGTACGTGCACCTGGGACCTCGCATCTTCATTAATGTTACACTCCTTGTCTTTCCCTCTGTTTCCCTTCCTTCATCTCCCTCCTCCCCCCCATCTCTCAGATTGTAAGTCCTAGGGCAGGGACCATGTCTATTCCATTACTTTGTAAAGCACCAGTTACATTGCTGGCGCTATATAAATGCTTGCTAATAATATTAAAATAAAATAATAATAATAACAACAACTTCTCTCAGAACTTTTGTGTGTAAAATGTTCTCCTAGTAAACTGCTTTGCTCCAGGCAGCTATGGCCACTTGGTTTCCATGGCAGCCTGTCAAGTCTATTATTAATTATTATTATTATTATTATAAACATTTATATAGCGCCAGTCATGAGCTTGGTGCTGTACAGAAACATACAATAGATGTGGTCCCTGCCTGTGGCTTACAATCTAAAAGACAAGGAGGGGGAGACAGGGAGAGGGGACAGTGGGAGAGACAGGGGAGAAGACAAACAAACATTCAAGCGGATGC
>QEPC01013374.1:544555-601399 GCA_003113815.1 Sphenodon punctatus
TCCCTTCTCCCTAGCTGCCCCCCACGCCTGGAACTCCCTCCCTGCCCACATCCACCTCATCCCCTCCCTTCGTACCTTCAAATCCCTCCTCAAGACCCACCTCTTCCGCTCTGCCCTCCCTGACTTCTTGCTTCCCTCACCTAACTCCTGCTGATACCCTCCATCCAGTACAATATGTTACCTGAGGTCTGTGTACTCATCCTCACCACATGGACCAACCAGCCATCATTCTCAGTGTAACCAAGCCAAGTGCATGCACCTGGGACCTCGCATCCTCGTGAATGTTACACTCCTTGTCTCTCTCTCTGTTCCCCTTCCTTTGTCTCCCTCTCTCGGATTGTAAGCCCTAGGGCAGGAACCATGTCTATTCAATTACTTTGTAAAGCACCAGGTATATGGCTTGCGCTATATAAATGCTTGCTAATAATAATAATAATAATCTCGCTAACAGTTTGAGATCTTGCAACCAGGGGCGGGGGCATAAGCAAAGACTCCCAGTTTTTGAGGTTAGGTCTTCGTGCTTCTCACACTCATGTTGTCATTTCAGATTTGTCTATTGGCTCCCAGCACATGGGGTGCTGTGGAGTTGCACATGCACAGTCTGTACTTGCCTGGAACTAGACCCAGACAGAACAGCATCCACTCTCACCCTAGTTGTAAGTATACTAACATGGGGAGATGTCTGAATGTAGACAGCAGTTTGTCTAGCAGATAAAGGAATAATGAAATCCAGTTTCTGGAAGCTGAAGCTAGATAACATCATGTTAGAATAAAGGAGTACATTTTTTTTTTAACAATGAAGGTGATTAACCATTGGAACAACTTGCCTAAAGATGTGGTGGATTCTCTATCTCTTGACGATAATACTGGCTTTCTTTCTAAGCGATTTTATGCAGACAAATGAGGGGAGTTATGGCTTTGGTGGAGGAAGTTTGGGATGATCATGCTCACCACTGGCCATTCATTAGGTCAGATTTGTTTATCCATAATAGTGCCTCTGGCTTTGGAATCTGAATCCATTTAAAGTATAATCCATATTGGCTTTTATGTTTCATGGAGAGTTAAAGCTAGGTATGGCCAAACTGAATGTGTGTATGTGTTGTTGTTGTTGTTGTTGTTTTTCTATAAGTGGTTTCACATGTTTTTTTGTTAGTTTCATTTGTCTTGTATTCTACTTTTTATTTGGGTTCCACTGTTCACCCCCCACTTTAATTATTTGTTCTGTGCGTGTAGCGTTAATTCCTTTCCATTGTTCATGAGTTTGCCCCACAAAGAGCCAAGCCCAAGGGTTTAATATTTTGCAAGCACTGTAGTGCTTAGGAAATCAGAATGGGATGAAATGGTGCATCTGATACTTTGGCTGTGAGGTGAAGTCCAAGAGATTTGTTGCTTGGAAACAAAACCCCGGTATCATGAATAAAACTAAATGTTGTTTGTTTGTTTGTTGGTTAGTGCTGTGCAGTTATTTCTCCATCTGAATTTATGGGGACATTTCACGAGAGCCATTTTTCTTCCCCTGGTTTCCTTTTTCTCAGTGAGTGATTGTTCAGCTGCTGACAGCTGGCAATGCAGAAAGGGCACAAACAGTTCATAAATGTGACTGCTTCCAGGAGAGCTGTTTGTGTGCACAAGAAAGTGCTACATCTAATCGTGGAAACTGGCAGGCAAGGCGCGTATGCTGTAAAATAAATACATAGCTACTTAGAGATTGTCTTTTTGTTGTCCAGAACATCTTACTCCCTGATTAGAAATTGAAGCAAAAATGAAAGGGAGTGGGGGTTATGCTTGCATTCGCCTTGATTATTTCATCTTCTGTTTATAGAATGCACAGTCTGTTATAGGATGCACACCTGCTCCCCTGGATACTTTGTGCCAGGATTTGCCACTGCTGAACCCTGGCACCTGTTTCCATGGCCAGGATTCAGCCCTGACTCCTCTTCCAGATCCTGTCATTCTTCTGCCACCCATTGTCCTAGCACTGGTGCAAATTACTACCCTTAGATCACAAGCGGAGTTGAAACGGCCACAGCCAGTTTTATTAAACAGAAATGTAAGATGGTTACCAGGGGATCCTTAGACCCCAACAGGCACGGATTCATTTTCCAGTCTGCCACCTCCGATCCTCCCAAGCTGGGTCCATTGCAAGACCCCTGTCCAGCATGCTCCTCCCATGCAGAAGTGCTCCACACCTATGTCTCCTGCCCCTTAATAGGGTTTGTAGATTGAGTTAAGGGGCACTAGTCCCCCACCCCACTACCATAAGGGTAATATTGTACAAACCCGGATAAGCATGCTGTGCTCCCTTCTTGAGTTACTCCCCCAGTCGATTGACATTATACCCTGGAGGATCAGACTTCTAGGCCTCCGACTACCCATGCCTGTTGAAAACCACCAGCTGCAATGTTGGAACAAAGCCATGCAATTTACTGTGGGAATTGCAACCAAAGCTAATTGCTACCAAGAAGGTGAAAAAACTGTTACGATCAATTCAGCAGCAAGGGAAACATTGGGCATTTTTACACACACCTTAAAGTTCCAGGTTTTCCAGTCTTCTGGGTTTAAAAGTCCACAAGTAAGTTCTGGATGCATGCTTCACTCACACACATGCTGCCCTGAGGCAGTTCCTGGATGCATTCTTCACACAAACACTACCCTGAGGCAGCCTAAAGTAGCCACAGCTGTAGACGTGACAGGCTGCCATGGAAACCAAGTGACCACCGCTGCCTGGAGCAAAGCCGTTTACCAGGAGAACTTTTTACACACAAAAGTTCTGGGAGAAGTTCTATGCAGAAGTTCAAAGATCCAGATATGTAAGATCTGGGTGAGTGATTTAGACACACTGAAAGTTCAGGATGTAACAGCAAACATGCAGAATAAATGTGTGTGTAAAAACACCCATTCTCTCTCAGCACCCCATCAACCAAGGTTGCTAGCCATGCACTGTCACATTCAGCAAACCTTGAGCAAGGGCAGGTGTGAGCTTGATCTTGATGCCAAAAGGCCTGTCTGCTGCCCTACACTGGGATTTAAACACCCCACTCTTGACAACAAGGGGGATGGAACCAAGTAAAGGTAAAGCACTCTTGGTTCCAGGCCTGCTGCAGCTGCTCAGCCCCATTGCTTTCTCCGAGCACTGGGCGCTGAGCCTGGCTGCATCCCCCTGCGATGCCATCCCTACATTTAGAGAGGGCATGGTTGCTCTATGTTCAGATGAAGAAGCATCAGCCCTGGTCCCTTCCCAGAGAGAGTTGAGGATTTATTTATTTATTTATTTATTTTTCAATTTAATACCCTGCTGCCATCAGGCAGCCCAGGGCGGCTTACAATATAAAAACACAAATAAAAGCTAATATAAAACATTTTAAAAACTGCCAAAAGGAGGGAGACATTTAACACCACCGCCCCACCCTACCCTTTCACCCCCCTCCCTCACCAAACACCTGGCGGAACAGCCAGGTCTTACAACTATTCCAAAAAGAGGGGAGGTCTGGGGCCAGCTGCACCCTCACCGAAAGGGAGTTCCACAGCCGCGGCATGGCCACTGCGAATTCCTTCTCCTGCGTGGCCCACCGGAAGATTTGGGGGACCTTGAGCAGAGTACCCCCAGATGACCGCAGGGGTTGATCCAGCACTTGGGGGATGAGGCAGTCCTGCAGGTGATCAGTTACATTAAATAGCTGATTGGCAGTGATAGCCTCAGTCCCCAGCCCCCATCAAGCTTAATCTCTCCGTGGACAAGGGAAAAGCAGGGAAAGGGACTGATGGAATTGGGGGCGGGGGGGCTTCATGGTAGCCCCACTGAATACCTTCCATACCTGGGATGAAGGAGTGAGATTTTTAGGGCAAGCCTGAGCCCCAGCTCCTCTTATTTTACAAATGCAGCACTGACTTTGTCTCTTCCTGGAACCTATTATCAGTACTGTTTGTAAGATTTGTGGGTTTGGACTGTAGTCATGTGGACGGACAAAGGACCGTGAACATTTGCCTCCTCAATAATTGTGGTAAAATGTTGTACTGTATTTAAAACATGGGAGTGGTTTTCATGAGTGTGTTTACAACTGGAAACAATCTCTTTCAAGGGAGGCAGTTTATTCATTAACAGTGACGTATATTCAGGACAGAATTTCAAAACTGGACACCTACGGTTAGCTGTGCAAGTCCCCATGTTTAGTGATATATAAGTGATCTAATTTATATATGTGCTTGTGCACAGTTTTGACTGCAGTTTATGGAAACCATAGGTTCTCAGCATCCTTCATATACCAGATCATATCCTTTCAGAGGAGCAAAGTACAACAACAACAACAAAAACCACAGGAAGAGATTTTGTAAAATCTGTGCCAGCATTACTTTATTGCTGGGAAATTGCTAAGATCCATCCTTTCTTCACTGTTTCCTCTGCTAAAACCCTGGTCCATCCCTGGTCACCTCTCATCTTGACTATTGCAACCTCCTCACTGGCCTTCCTCACGCTCACCTTGCTTCTCTCATTTCTGTTAATAAATCTGCTGCCAAGGTCATCCACCTTGCCTGCACTTTGATCACATACAGCCCCTCCTCTCCTCGCTCCACTGGCACCCTCTACCTGAACGCATTCTGCGCAAACTCCTGGTTTTTACCTACAAGGCTCTTCATGGCCTTGCTCCCCCCTATCTCTCAGCACTCATTTTCCGTTACACTTCTGTCCGGGAGCTCCGCTCCTCCTTTGTCACCACCCTCCCCTGCTCACGGCTCCCCTGCTCCTCTAAACACATCCACCCCTTTTCCCTGGCAGCCCTCCGTGCCTGGAACTCCCTCCCTGAACACCTTCGCTCAGCTTCCTCCCTCCAACTCTTCAAATCCCTCCTCAAAACCCACCTCTTCCACCAAGCTTTCCCTGGCTCCTCGTTTCCTCACCCCCTTGCTGACTTATCCTGAAATAACCATCGTATCGTGTGTAACATCAAATGAGTAACTACACCTTTGTAACTAAGCCAAGCATGTGCACCTGAGACCTCATACGTTCGTGTATGTATCCTTGTCTGTGTCTCCCCCTCCCGTCTCTCTCAGACTTTTTAAAAAAATTTATTTATTTAAAGATTTTATTTTTCATTATAAGAATGGAAATTCAGTTCCATTGGTTCCACCTTGTTAGCTGTCTTAGACATCTGTAGTATCTGTCAACTGAGATGCCAGCAAATTCTTAAGAACAAGTAAGTAATCTAATTCAAATCTAAACAAACATAAAACATAAATTAAACATAAATAAAATAATGTCGTAATTTATACAGATAAAGATGGTGTTGTAAGCTAGTTCATTATTTTCTCAGGGAATGTCATCAGATATAGTTTTAGGGATAGTTCATAGGTGTTAGCAGATTATCTTAGGTGTCCTTGAGTAGAATGGCAGATTTATCTGGGTCGTTCAGTAGGTTTTCTGAAACAATAGACCAGCAGCTTGTCCAGGCAGCATAGAAAGTCTTCAAGTTTGTCCTATAGTTCTGCTGTGATTTGTTTCATGGTAATTGTAAACCATAACCGCATACGTATCTCAGTAAGGGTTGGATGGGCTGGGGCCTTCCATTTGCACGCTATGGTATGCAAAACAGCTAATTTAATTTGTTGGCATGCTTTTGGGGAAGATTTATTTTCCAATAAATCCAAGATGCCAAATAATGCAATTTTGGGGCAGAATGGTAGTACCCCTCACACAATGTTTTGCATCCAGTGCCAGACCCCTCTCTAGAGAGGCTGAATTTCAGAGCATTGCCACCAACAATGTAGTGCTGTGCTGGGAAGTGCACAGCCCCTCCAGCATTCATCAGTGTTAATTACATTCACATTTTTAAGTCTCACGGGTCTATAATACCATCTAAAGCATAATTTAACTTGTATTTCGTTAACTAATAGGGATGATGAACATGAGGTCATGATATGCCACATTTGTTTCATGTCAGATTTCTTTATGGGAAGCATTATCTCTGCCTCTCAGGTCCCAACATAGCCAGCATCTGGCAGATTGGTGAGTGTTTTAATTTCTGTGTACATTCTGGAAAGGATTTTGTTGTCACTTGGTGGTTCAAACAGGGTCACGTCAGTGGGCTTAAAAAATTGATTTTCTGTTTTATTTTGGTTCCTGTTTCTATATGGGTATAAAAAATGGAGTTTTAAAATAAATGTTTAACCACATTTTTTGTTGTTTAAGTAATTTATTTAGCTATGTGAGGTCAGACTCCCCAGGGAGTGTCAGACTGGCTAGTGGTGTGTAGGGAGATGTACCAATCTGGATTTCAGCTCTAGAAGCAATCCTATACCAGTTTCGGAGTGCAGGAGTATTTAGTTTGTGGTAATTGTATACTTTTTCCTTTATCTGTAAAGATTGATGTGAATTTTGGTATTTGGGATTTATTTATTTTTCTATTTGTGCCCAACAGGGTTCAGCTGCATCCTTAACCCACATCTTAATTGTGCGCAGAGAGGAGGCAATAAAGTAACTTTTGATGTCAGGTAAGTTGATGCCCCCTTGTGTTTTACTGGTGATTAATATTGATCTACGGACTTTGGGGTGTTTATTTTGCCAAATAAAGTTTTTTATAATTTTGTTAATTTGTGTGAAAAGAAACATTAGGTAGTCCTATCGGGAGGGCCACAATATAGTATAGTATTTTGGGGAGTAGTATCATCTTAATTAAGTTGATATGCCCAAGCCAGGAGCATTGAACAGAGCGCCAATTGTCAAGATTATTTTTACATTCTTTTATGAATGGGAGAAAGTTGGCTTGATATAATTTTTCTGTGTTCTTTATTATTATTATTATTATTAACAAACATTTATATAGCGCCAGCAGTGTACCTGGCACTTTACAAAGTAATAAAATAGACACGGTCCCTGCCCTTAGGGCTTACAATCTGAGAGACAGGAGCTGGGGGAGAGACTTAGGAAGGGGAACAGAGGGAGAGACAAGGGGTCTAACATTCATGAAGATGCGAGGTCTCAAGTGCACGTACTTGGCTTGGTTACGATGAGAATGACAGCAGGCAGGTCCATGTTGCAAGGATAAGGGTAAACCGATCGTAGGTATAGGAATAGTGGCTCAGCAGGATAAAGAGTCAGACAGAGCAGAGCGAAAGAGGTGAGTTTTAAGGAGAGATTTGAAGGTATGAAGGGAGGGGGCAAGGCGGATGTGGACAGGGAGGGAGTTCCAGGCATGGGGGGCAGCAAGTGAGAAGGGACGAAGGCGCTTAGGGGAGCAGGGAAGGCGTGGAAGGGTGAGAGAAGGGACAGAGGAGGAGCGAAGTGCACGGGCTGGAGTATGGAGGGCGATAAGTGCAGAGAGGTAGGGGGGAGCAAGGTTGTGAAGAGCTTTATAGGTGAAGACTAGGAGCTTGTGCAGGATTCGTTCAGGAAGGGGAAGCCAGTGAAGCGAAGAGAGGAGGGGCTGCACATGGTCGAAGCGACTGGCGAGGTAGATGACCCTGGCAGCAGAGTTTTGGACAGAGATGAGGGGAGAAAGGTGAGACCGGGGAAGGCCAGTGAGAAGGAGGTTACAGTAATCGAGGCGAGAGATGACCAGAGCATGAACAAGAGTTTTGGCAGACGAGACAGAGAGAAAAGGGCGAATCTTAGCAATGTTATGGAGGGAGAAGCGACAGGATTTAGCAACAGAGTCAATGTAGGGTTTAAAAGAAAGGGCTGAGTCAAAGATGAAGCCTAGGCTACGGGCTTGGGGGACAGGCAGGATGGTGACTCCATCAATAGTTATTGACAGTGAGGAAGGAGAGGAAGGATGAGGGGGGAAGATAAGGAGTTCAGTTTTAGCCATGTTCTTGGTTGTTTACTCCAAGATATTTTAGGTCTGTTTCTATAATTTTGATGGGGGATATTTTAATTAGCTCAAATTGGTGATTTAGTGGTAGGTGGAAGAGCAGGGCTTGAGATTTTGAGATGTTTCTCTTAAAACCAGAGACCTGTCCAAACTCTGCAATTCTGTCCGTCAGATATGGTATGGTTTCTCTTGGGTTTGAGACAGATATCATTGTGTCGTCTGCATAGAGTAATACCGTATATTTTTCCTCTCCTACTTGTATGTCTTTTGATGTTATTTTCTTGTCAGATTGAGGCGGCTAGTGGTTCCAATGACAAACTGAATAGTAACAGGGAGAGGGGACAGCCTTGTCTAGTACCTCTGTACAATTGGAAGGGCTTTGTGAGGGTTCCATTGACTATTAAGGTGGCTAAGGGATTTTTATAAATAATTTCAACCCATTTTAAGAATTTTCCATTGATGTCCATCCTTTCTATAGTGTTAAATAAAAAGCAATGTTCAATATGATCGAAGGCTTTATCGGCATCAAGCAAAATTAAGATGGCAGGGATTTTAGTTTTATTTATTTGATAAATGAGGTCTACAATTTTTCTAATGTTGTCCAACGTCATGCGGGCCGCGATGAAACCCATTTGATCCAGTGGTATGATTGATCGTATAACCTGAGCTAGATGTTTTGCCATAAGCTTGATAAGGATTTTAAAATCTACGTTCAGAAGTGCAATTGGTCCATAACTACCACAGTCCATGGGTTTTTTGTTAGGTTTAAGGCAGGGCATTACATTTGCGTCATAAAATGTAGGTGGTATGGTCTGCAGTCTAATTATTGTTCTATATGGTTTTGTAAGTATTGGTGCCAAGAAGGAACTATATGTTTGATAGAATTCAGAAATGAATCCATCTGGACCACTTGCTTTATTTTTAGGGAGAGTCTTGATTGTTTCCTCTACTACTTCTGTTGTTATGTCTTCATTTAGGAAGCTGGTCTCATGGGGCATTAGTCTTGGTAACTTGATTTTGTCTAAGAGGAGGTTAATTTGCTCCACTTGGGGGTTTGTAGATGTACATAATATCTGGTTAAAATTTTGGAATTGGTTCCCAATTTCTTTATTGGTAGTAAGTCTATGGCCATTGTCATCTAGTAGAGTTAGGATACAGGTTTTATCTCATTCTTTTTTCTTTTCTTTTTTTAAACTAGCCAGGCTAATATCTTACCAGTTTTGTTTGATTTTTCATAGTAATATTGTTTGGTGGCTCTGGCTTGTTTGTGTTTTCTATTTCCACCAAGTTTATCATTTGCTTAAGTTCTTTTATCTCAGCCTGGTGTTTCTTTTGGGGTTGGTTTTTTATTTTTTAGCTCTGTTTCATTTAATTTAGTATATCATTCTGATAACTGTCTCTTTCTTTTCTAGCAAATACTTCAAGGGAGATGTGTTGTCCCCGTAGGAAGTCCTTTAGCGATTTGCATATCATTTGCAGATTTATACCTGGGTTGTCATTAACCTTTAAGAACTCAACCATTTCCTTGGAGATTTTTTCTTTGTGAATTTGATTCAATAAAACATTTTTATGGAGTTTCCAGTGAAAGTCTTTTTTGTCCAGTGTCTCTTGTTATTTTCAATTTTAAGATAGTTGCGTTATGGTCTCAGAAGACATTGGGAAAAAGTTCACTGTCTAAGCATTGGAACATAAGAACTTTTGCCACCAAGATATGGTCAATTCAGGAGTATGAATTTTATACACCAGAGTAAAAAGTGAATTTTTTTGCTGTTGGTTTAAGGGCGGGCCAGGTGTCAGTTAACTGAAATTGCTCTAGCAGTCTAGAGATTCTCATTATTTTAGTTTCATCATAGGGAAGGTCAGATTTATCTAATTTATGAGGTGGGTTGTTAGTCACCTAATATTATCAGGTGACCTAATAAATTGGTCTTAATTATGGGTAAGAATTTTTGTAGGAAGTTTGTACTCTGATTTGGGACATAAATGTTAACAAACATATATGGTTCATCTTGTATAGTGCCTTTTACAAATAAAAATCTCCGGTCAGAGTCGTTGACCAGTGCCTTATTTGAAGGTCAACTCTTTAGTGAATCCCATACACACCCCTATCTTCTTTTTATTCGAATGGGAGGAGAAGAGTATATGTTCAAATTGTTTGTTTGAATCTAAATATATCTGCCTTCAAAAGAAGGGTCTCTAGTAAAGCAAATACACCTATTTTATTACTATATATATGCTGCCAGACTTTGTGTTGTTTAAGGGGCCAATTTAAGCCCCTGACATTTAATGTCATCAGATTAGTAGTTGCCATGATGTTTGATAGTTTTCCTTCCTATCAAGAGTTTCCTGTTGATCACATTTCTTGTTGTCTGCAAATACCAAACCTACGATTTTACCTGGTTTTTCGGGTGAATCTGTGGGCAGTTCATGGAAGCAATAGAAAATGACTACAAACAAAAATAAAAACAACAATAACCAACAACACAACTTAGAACTTGTGGTGACTTGTTTCACCCCATGCGGGGAAGGGAAAAGGGTGGGGATGCCACTGGAGCCCTTGCACTAACTTTTATTTATTTCAAATAATCTATCTGTCTTAAGCCAAATTAATTTTAAGTTTGCAAAAATGCAGTTAGCTTACTTTTAGCCAGTTGACTATTAATTATCTGCTTTAGCTTCCCTTAAGACCCAGGTCCCACTGGTGGGGGATAATGGGATTTCTTACTAAAAGAAAAAAAGTCTAACTTGCAGCTCTGATTTAATTCAAGTTGAACAACAGTGTCATCTGGTTGATAGAGTAGCACATCACTAACATTTATATTATTGCAAGTTATAACAATCAAAAATTAACCTTGTATATACTTTTCAAGGGGTCTGATATTAAAGGTCTGTTTTCCTTAGCTTATCTAGTCACCAACAAGCTTAGAAAAGCAAACCTCCTTCCTTAGTAAATAAATAAGCTCATTCATTTATTTCTTTACAAAAAGAAAAAGCAGCACATAACAGAAACATGAAGTAACTCAGAATACCAAAGTATCCAAAAAAAGTTCATGGAGTCTTTCTTTCTTTAGGAAGTGCTTCAAATATAGAAAAATCTGATGTCTTATTCAAACGTTGCATTGCAAACACAGTTCTCATCAAACAGCTGGTTTCTCTATGTTAAAGTTCGGTACAAGACCAATACTGGTTCGACTGTCTAAACGTCGGTATGAATTGTACTGCACAGATCACGCAGATTCTACTTTGCAAGCCAGAGTTGACTCTGCTGTGTAAACCTCTATGTTAACGTTTCCCTGTAGTACAATAGCTTCTTCGGGAGAAAAACATACAAGAAAAAAGATAACTTTCCAGGTTGTATTATAAGAGTATATGCACTGTTTATAAACATAAAAGATAAAATTAATGATGTGCATTGGATACTTTGGTATTCTGAGTTATTTTAAATTTCTGTTATGTGCTGCTTTTTTCTTTTTTGTTGTTTGTAAAAGAAATAAATGAATGAGCTTATTGATTTACTAAGAAAGGAGGTTTGCTTTTCTAAGCGTTTCTAAGCTTGTTATTATGATGTCAGTTTCAGCAACAAGACCTTTGCACTAATCAGTTTCATCAGTAAAGAGTTTTGCTTTTTAAAAAAAAAAAAAAAAAAAAACACTTTTATTGTTTCATCATTTAACATACATCCACAAACAAGAAAATAAATTTTCTCAGTTCAATACAATACAACTTTCTTATCCAAATCTAATAAAGATTCCACAGAGTTCTGCATCCAAATAGCCGATCTTATCTTCATGCCATCAATAACTACGATGACCTACCAAACTGTTATTTAAAGAATTGTTCAATGTCCTTGCTCTTAGAGAACTTATCTTCTAGGCTGCAGATGATGGGCATCCAGATGTCTTCAAATGCTCTCTCCTCATTCTGAAGTCTCACTTGTAACTTTTCAAGGCTATACAGATACCATAACCTCTGCTTCCACATCTCAATTGAAAGGTCATTGGTTGCTTTCCAATTCCTTATGATAATGTTTAAAGCTGCTAAAAACAGCACCTTGCAAGAGTCCTGGTATCTGCTCACCTGTTTTACCACTGGGAAGAGACCCAAAAGACAAATTTCAGGTTTAAATGGTATTACCTCTCCCAGCATTTTTTCTGCAAATTTCCAAATTTTACTCCAGAATACCTTGACCACATTACAACCCCACCAACAATGGAGGTAATTACCTTCTTCTCCGCATCCCCTCCAACAGAGGCCTTTCCCAGCCTTATCCCCAAATTTGAAACGGTCGGGTGTCAGATAAAACCTAAAAGTCAGTTTAATCTGCACCTCTCTTACCTCCATTGAGTATGCACACTTATTCATATGATGCCAGATCCTTTTCTCATCCTTCTCATCTAGAGGTAATGCCAAATCCCTTCTCCATTTTTCCATGTATAGAATCCGATTACAATAAAAAATTCTTTTAAGTTCCTTATAGATTTTCCCCAACCTTCCTGTAGATTTATCTTGCTCAAACAGAATCTTCTCGACCCTAATAGGGTCCCTGCCAAACTCTATCTTATTTGGCCCCATAGTGCTAGCACTCCTAAGTTGCAAATACTGAAAACTGTCCACTTTACCCTTTACCACTGTTTCCATTTTTTCCAGACTTAAAAATTTCCCTTGTATAAAAAGCTGCTTCATTTTACAAACCCCGACATTTTTCAACATGGCTCTCAGGTCCCTGGCCAAATTATTATGTACTAAATAATTAAAATCTATAGGGGTGAAAGGCGAGACTCCCACCTGAGCTCCCATTTTTCTTTGGGTCTCCACCCACTGTTTCAGTAGAATGCCTATAAAAGGGTGCTCTTTAATGCGATCCTTTACTGATAAACCTTTGTCTATTATTATATTCCTTAGCAAGTGCACCTGCATTATTTCTTTTTCCAGTGACACCCACTCAGGCGCCTTAATTTCCTTATACCACTCAGGGATGGCCCCCAAGATAGCTGCCTTATGATAGAGTTTTAAATCAGGAAAATTTATGCCACCCCTATCCCTGGTCCTCAAAATTGCCAATTTCTTAATCCTGGGTTTTTTCCCATCCCAAATTAATTCCCTTACCAGGCTGTCACAATCTTTGAAGAATGATTTCGGTAGATGAATAGGTAGAGCCATAAGCCAATATAATAATTTAGGGAGCACCATCATTTTAAAAAGATTGACCTTACCCATCCATGAAACCATCAATTTCCTCCAGGGTTTTATTTCTTCTCTGAGCTGTTTCAATAGGGGAGGGAAATTTGAAGAATACAAATCCTTTAGATTCTTTGTTATCATCACCCCCAAATATTTAATGCCCTTTTCACTCACTGGGAAGGGTGATAAGTTTTTCAACATCTGTTCCTGCTCTTGGTCGTTAGCCAGCACTAAGGCATATGATTTTTCCTTGTTGACTGAATAACCCAAAATTGCCCCCAAATCCTCAAATACTTTCAATAATTCAGGCAGAGAATTCTCTGGTTCAGTGATGTAAACGAGAAGATCATCCGCATATAGAGAAAGCTTCTGTGTATGACTTCCTATTGTAACACCCTTAATATTAGGGTTTTGCCTTATAGCGTTAGCCAGCAACTCCAGCACTAGGTCAAACAGCAAAGGTGACAACGGGCAGCCCTGCCTAGTACCTCTTTGTAGTTTAAAAGCTTTAGTCTGCCCACCATTAATTATTAGAGAGGATTGAGGACACTTATAAATTGCCCTCACCCAATTCAAAAAATTTCCTTCAAAACCCATTCTTTCTAAAACCATAAACAAACAACTTGGTTCAGTAAAATCAAAAGCTTTCTCTGCGTCAACAGACACAACTAAAGCAGGGCACTTTTGTCTCTGTAACTCATAAATTATATTAATGGTCTTGCGGATGTTATCCCTTCCCTGCCTGCCAGGAATGAAACCAGTTTGGTTTTCATGTATAACTTCAGCAATGATTGCCCTAAGTCTATTGGCCAAAATTTTTGCTAGGAGTTTAAAATCAACATTTAATAACGAAATAGGCCTATAACTAGCACAATGATCAACAGGCCTGCCAGGCTTGGGGATAAGAGAAATTACAGCCTCATAAAACCCTTTAGGCATAGCTCCTACCTTTAAGATATCATTAAATACACTTTCTAAATTTGGAATTATTATCTTACCAAAAGCTTTATAAAACTCGCCCGGGTAACCATCAGGCCCACATGCCTTGTTATTTTTTAACGCATCAATTGCCTCCTGGACCTCCTGTCCTGTGATAGGAGTATTCAAGAAAGCCTTTTGTGCTTCATTTAACTTGGGGCATTCTACTTTATCCATAAATGCAGATATTTCAGTTTCATCCGGGTGAGTGGTTGTATATATTTTTTTATAAAAATCCAAAAAAGTCTCTTGTATTTCCCCCGGATCTGTTACACCACTCCCCCCTGGAGTCATAATTTTACTAATGTGGGCTTTCCTCTGTTTAATTTTAATTAAATTGGCCAGACTTTTCCCCGCTTTGTTTCTATTTTTGTAAAAGAATAATTTCATCCTTTGGATTTGGCCCTTGACCTTTTCCAATTCCAAATCATTAATAATTTGTTTAATCTTTGCAATTTCTTTCACTAAGGACTTAGAGGGTCTAATTTTATTTTGAGCCTCCATCTTCTGGAGGGATGCATACTTTTCTTTAAGAAATTGTCTTTTTTCTTTCAGAATTTTTGAATTTAGTGCAATGATTTTACCTCTTAAGACAGCTTTTGCTGCCTCCCATAAAATTGCAGGAGAGTCAACAGAGTCTTTATTCAAATCATAATATTCTATTAATTCATTTTGCAGCTGGTCTCTGTAAATATCATTTTTAAGAATGTCCCTTTTCAACTTCCATGTTGTTGTTAACCTTTCCCCACTCACATTAATTCTAATATTTGCAATAACCGCATTATGATCTGACAATATTACTGGTAAGATATATGCTTTACAGCATTTATGAACCTCTGTTTTGGACATTAATATCAAGTCTATTCTAGTATAACTGTTGTGAAGGGGGGAGTAAAAGGTATAGTCCCTTTGTCTCCCATTTATATGTCTCCAAACCTCTGTCCAGCCCAGAGCATCCACAAGGCCTGCAAGCTTTTTTTGGGCTCCCCTGGGCTCTCCCTTCCTAGAATAATCAAGTTCTGACAACGTTGCATTGAAATCACCCTGGACTATTAATAACCCTTTGGACAAATCAGCAATCTTTTGAAGGTATTTATCAAAAAAGGCTCCCTTACCCATATTAGGTGCATAAATGTTGACCAGTGTTACTCTAATATTTTGTAATTCACCTATAATCAAGAGAAACCTACCATCCTTGTCTTTATGGACAGTTTCCAGTTTAAAAGAGACATTCCTGCCAAAACCAATTATAACACCTGCCTTTTTTTTTGTTGCACAGGAGGCAAACATGCAATCTTTATTTCTACCATAAAACCTATTAAAATCTCTTTCTAACAAATGTGCTTCTTGGAGAAAATATATATCAATTTTTTGATCTTCCAACAGATTTTTTACCCTCCTTCTCTTCTGTGGGGAGTTAAGCCCTTTGACATTTAATGTAAGTGTCTTAACTTCACCCACCATCTTGCAAGATATTGTGTCCAAAAGCCCCCTTCTGGTCACTCAGGATCTTAGCTGAACATTTCTCTCTGTTTTCTTTGCCAGTCTGCAAATTCCTTGGTTTATTGGCAAAGTTAAAACTGAAACTTAAACATTCTTTTGTTTGGATGCAAAAAGAAGATTTTTTAAACTTCATTACATTTCTGTGTGGAATCAAAACTATAAAATAGTCCCCCCATTCCCTTCCCGCCCTTTTTCTCCCTCCCCCAACCTTCTCAGATTTCCTCCCAACCATCCTTAAAGCCCCTCCAAGATCTTCTGGGAAGCCAAGAAACACCTTTAACAGGACCCTTTCGTGTCCTGCCTGCACCCCCCCCCCCCCGACCTCATCTTATAGTATATAGATTCATATAAACACAAGCCATACTTTTTGTTAACAAACAATGAGCAACATTCCCTTATGAAACCCCCTAGTTACAGGGCAAGCAACAGCTAAAACCCAGCAAACAGCAAAATGAAATTCTATCTTCTGAGTAACCACATTCAATCTTCACTTAGATGACGGTTGTTCCCAGCAGGGAGGGAGGCCAAAAGGATTTCTAAGTCTTCTGTGGAGTCAAAAAATTTCTTATTCCCTTTAATGTTAATCATCAGCCTCGCTGGGAATATGATCCTAGGCATGAGGTTTTTTTCAATCATGGTGGAGAAATATTTATTCCATTGCATTCTTTTCTTCATAGTTTCTCCTGAGAAATCCGGCTGAATTCTTATCACCTGCTGCTTAAACATCAGCTTTGATCTGCTGCGGGCTAATCTCAGGATTTCTTCCTTTATTTGGAAATCAGTAAATTTCACAATTATTGTGCGAGGGAGCTCAGAGTTTTTATGGCCTGGGCGGCCTACTCTGTAGGCCCTTTCAATCACAGCTTCATGCACATGCTCTTTGTCAGGAAAATTTTCCTTAAGCAGGGCTTTTATTATCTCATTCACCCCTTCCTCTCCTGTTGCTTCTTTTATTCCTCTGAATCTCAAATTACCTCTGCGAGATCTGTTTTCCAGATCCTCACATTTTTGTTTCAGCAAAGTGGTTGTCTCTTGCAAAACTTTCACTTGCTGTGTTAGTTGTCATTTAGTCAGGAGGATGTCATGCCAGAGTTTGGGAACTAACAGCATTTGGCACAAGCTTGAAAATGTTTGAGAACCACTAGTGCTATGGCTGGATAAAGAACTTGAGGAGGCAAATTCTGCATAAGTACTGACCGTTCTGGAACTGCTCCAGGATTACAGTAAATCTGCTTTGCAAATTCTGCATGGAAACAACTTTTGGTCACAATTCACAAACTGCTTATTCCAGAATAGCCCCACTGAAGGCCTGTCAGGCTATTCTGAAGTAAGCTGTTTGTGTATCATATTCGTTGCCTTTTCTATGTTGTGGAGATAGGAAAATGTACTGGCCTCTGTTGACTCTGCTGGTTATATCTGTAACCTTGTGCTAGATTAGGGGACTGCAGCTAACTCTAATGTTTGGTTTACATATCTTTATTACAGGGAGCATGTGCACAGCAGCTGCTGTCTTTGATATCTGTAGTTTGTAATCTCATTTTCCCCTGGTTTCAAGGAAGGGGATGATGGCACAAGTGAGCCTGGGGCTCAAATTAGAGAGGGTATTTAAGGAATATTGGAGAGAAGGGAATACAAATGAAGGGCTTCAGTTCCATTTGTATTCAAGAGGAAAGCTCCTATTGACTTCAGTGGGAACACAGTTAAGAATCAGATCATCCAATCTGCAACCCCCACCCCATCCCATTAGCAGATCACAGGCAAAGTATAGTGCTGTACAACCATTTTGCTCTAGCATAGTAATGCGTGTTAAATTTGTACCATCTGGTTTATAAAAATGGAGCTACACATAAAATCCACAAAGAGTTCATCTTTAAGAGATGACCTTATGTTTTGTCCTTTGGAAAGCTAGTAATTTGGGGTGTTAGTGGAGTGGTACCATGGTATAAGAGTTTTCCATTTTCTAATGTAAAATGACATAGACATATAGCAAATGCAATCAAAAAGAAATTTCTGTCTTTTATTGAAAGCAAGCTTTAACTACTGATTATCTAAGTGGTTAAAAAAATGCCATATCCCATTTTTTACAATTACATGGTTTGTTTTTTTTGACAGCTCACTACATGACCTTCTGCTTGTGGGACTGTAATATTGTTAATAATACATATCAGGAACCATTGAGACTGTTTAGAATGCCTGCCCTAAACATTTGAGAAATTCCTACTGCGAGTGCCTAACCACAACAAATCTGCCAGGGCAAACCGGGGTGCCTTAGCACATTGTGAGGTGGCATGCCCTGGAAATTGAGTAATTATAGTTGCTTGGTGAATCATGGCTCCTCAAGGCCATGCTGCAGCTGTTCTAAGGGATATTAAGTTAAATAATATGTGTGGACTATTTTAGGTGTGATTGTTAATTTACTAGTCCAAGCAATACCTGTTTCTTTTCTTTTTTTTCCCCTTCACTTTGTTTTTGGGATTATATTTGGTTTGTGTGTAGCTATGTGGTGCATATTGATAGAAAGGGGTCAGTGTGCTGTGAGTGTTGCTGATGGGATTGCGGAAGCGTTAGGGGGGGGAGGCTATAGCACCAACTTCTATTAAGAACATAAGAACAGTCATATTGGGTCAGACCAATGGTTCATCTAGCCCAGGGTCCTGACTCCCACTGTGGACAGCTGCAGTTACCTTCAGAGAAGTGAACACAACAGATCATAATGGAGTTATCCATTTCCTGCTGCTCCCAGTCAGAGGTCTCATCTAGTGCTTAGGGTTTTTTTAAATGAATTGCCAGCGCACACACCTGCCACAGAAGTCAAACTCCCTGTCCTGGATTTTGTCATACCAGGGAAGCAACCCAACCACTGGACCGCCCTGCCTCTCTGTGGCTGAATATTAGGCAGTACTTGTGATTTAATCTACATGATGACCAGTACAGGGAACAGGGCAGGAAGATATTTGGAAGACTCCAGAAACTGCAGGAACCTGGGGCTGGAGAAGGGGATTTGCTGAGGATACCTTACAGCTGGGATTGCTGGGAAAGCTTTTGTGGGGGCCCTGCTTATTGGTGCTTCCTCTTTACCCTCCATGTGTTTGGCAGGCTCCAGAGGCCATAGGCGGCTGCCAATGGTCAGTGCCTAAGAGTGCTGCCCATTCAGTGACGTTTAAAACATGGGCCAAATGTTTTATTTTCATGTCAGCTGCACTGGAGACTACGTTTGATTTTCTTCATGCTTTTAAGAGGTGGGTAAACAATAACTCACAATCTCTCAAGGTTTCACCAAACCTGGCCCTATCTAGCCAAAAACAAGCCAGGAAACAGTCCTCTGTGGTTGCATGTTTCAGGGCAGCACTCGATTCTCTGGTCATTTCTCTGCTGTTTATCCCAGCGTTCTTCCTAGCAAAGATGTGCTCACTTCAGCAGCCAGGCACTGACTGAAGCCTCTCTGTTCAGGCTTCTCTTTATATCCCCCAGAGGGGCATGGCCAGCTGCAGCCTCCTCCTTCTTAAAGGGCCAGTGTCTGCCCAATATCTCTTTACTGTATTTTCCATTACCTGACTGGACTGGCTCCACCAAGTCTGTATCGGCTTGTACCACCCTCTTTTCTTAAAGGGGTCACAGCCCTTTCTGACTTCACCCTGCTACATCCCTATTTATAATGGTGTCTGGAAGGTCATGGAGATGGTCTATATTGGAAAGGGGGAGAGAGAATAAAACTAAAAATATAATAATGCCTCTCTCTATAAATCTATGGTGCAGCCACACCTTGAATACTGTGTGCAGTTCTGGTCACCCCATCTCAGAAAAGATATAGAACTAGAAAAGGTACAGAGAAAGGCAACAAAAATGAGCGAAGGTATGGAATGGATCCCGTATGAAGAGAGGCTTGAGGTTAGGGCTGCTCTTCAGCTATATAATAAAGAAAATTTTAATAAGAATGTTGCATTACAAAATTGCATAAAACTTTAAATTTCCAACACAAGAAATCCCCAACCACCCCCTCAGACGTGCCACCATAGCCAAGCAGTCCCAGTCGCCTATTGATCTGTGAAGTGAAATAGGAGAAATCATCATCAGGTAAGTTTTCTCTTATATTTGATGTAAGAGTATTTTATCCTCTTGTGTCAAATGTAGTTGCTCTTCTTTGATCAAATGCCAACAGGGTGTCCAGACAGCATAAAAGTGATTCAAATCTTCATGCATGTCAGCAGCTATACATTCCATGGATGTCATGTACCAAAGGCATTGCAATAGATTTTCTTTTGTTAGAGTTCTTAGTGATTTCCAGTAACATGCTATTACATGTAAAGCAGCAATTCGGATTAATTAACAAGCTTCTTTTCTTTCTTTAGTTATAGGACAATGTGGAAACAAACCACCCAAGCAAGGCAATTTTAGATGAGAAGGGTATATCATAGTTACAAATATCTTGCGTATACCTCCATACCACTTTGCCATAGAGGTTTTACCACCTCACGCTCCCACCAGCAATGAAAGAGACTGCCCTTTCCCCCAAACTCTCGCCAGCAGTGATCAGATGCAGACTGATCCATGTTATGAAAAGTCATGTGTGTATAGTACCACCTCATATTTAATTTTATCTGTACCTCCCGAACTGGTAGAGACTTGGAGCCAAACATTCATGTTATTCCATATAATCTGAAAATCTGCTTCTTCCATTATTATTTCCAAATTGCCAGACACCATTATTTCTGATGGGATCTCAATTTGTATCCCAGTTATGGTGAGCCCTGTTCAAGCTCCTCGGTGTCACTCTTTTTCAGTCATTGGCCTATCACCCCCAGAAAAATGGACAAGCAGAAAAGACACATGAGGTCTTGAAGCAGTATCTCTGCTGCTTCCTGTTGTACCACCATGCCAATTGGACTGAATGTCTTGCAGCTGGGTTCACGTATAACAGCTCCTAGCATGTGTCCACAGAACAGACACCACCACTTTACACCCCACATGGGTTCCACCCTCATTTTGACTCCAATCTCCCAGTCACCTCTGAGGTCCCAATGGCCCTGGATTGGGTCAACCACCTTCAGACCATCCACAAATCCCTACAGTGCCATCTGAGCACAGACCAAGAGGCTTACTGTCCACTTGAAACCTCGTCCCCCAAATCCATTTCCAGACCACATCCCACCACCACTGCCTCCTGTGATCCATGAAGGAGGAGAAAAATACCTGGTCCATCAGATCCTGGACACTCATTGGCATCACAGGCAGCTACAGTACCTTTTGGACAGCAAGGGGTACAGCCTGGAGGAACATTCCTGGGAACTGGCCTTACAAGTGCACACACCTGCCTTTGTCTGTGCATTCAACCAGCAGTTTCCAGCAGGCTGGTCCCCAGCCCACAAGTCACACTTTGGCAGGGGGTGGGTTCCTGTCAACTGCAGGGTCTGCCACCACTAGCAATGGGCAAACGCGGTTCGGAAGTTCAGACTGAACTCCACCAGTTCGGTCAACTGAACCGAACTCGATTTTTGAACCAAACCAAATTTCCGAACTCGGTTCTGTTCGCCCATCCCTAGCCACCACAGACTCTGTGTTTGCAGTTTCCAACAGGACCTGGAGACGCTGTTCACCAGCCAGAACGGCGCTAGGTCACAGTGGGTGCAGCCACACGAGATAGGGATGGCCTGATCCCCTGTCTGCCCCAGGGTAGACAATTGTAGCCAGCACATTTTGGGAAGGTGAGGGGAGAAGGCCGCATGATCTGCCCTCCATGAGGAAACCAGGCAGGCGGGTCACTGTCAGAGGTCCTGCCACACAATAGGGAGGGCCAAAGATCTGGCCACATAGGTGCCCCGCCCCACCAATCATCCCCTGGCCAGCCCACTATCCCGTCTCTGGCTTTGACCACGTGATAATAGCAAATGCGCCTGCTGCTCAAGGGCACCAGCAGACCTCGCCATGGGGCAGGGCAGCATGAGGACCAGCCACATAGGAGACAGCCCCTTAACCCAGTTTGGGCAGTGTTACTCTGTTTTGGGCAACTCTGCTACACGCTGCATCTCCAGTCTTCCCTGGCAGATGCATTGCTACCCATCATGCCCCGGGGCAGGGGTGGACATCTGCCAGCCAGATGTGCTGTATTGCAGGGTAAGGCTGGCCAATGTAGGGTAACGCTGCCCAAATCAGGTTAGAGTCTTGTGTGACTTCACCCAGAGATTCCATCCACCAGCCAGAATGGCACCAGGTCACAGTTGGTGCCAGATGCACAGGCACCATCGAGAACAGTGCCAGGCCACACTTAGCGCTGGCACTGTTTCATGTGCTACAGCCTCAGCCAATTAGGAGCCTTCCCGGGATCAAAGGGGGAGGAGCAAGAAGCTCTTAGTACTTCTTTCCCTATATAAGGGAAAACAGCCTCTCCACCTTTGACTTGCCAACTGCGCGCATCCCCTGCTCTGGCTCGTCTCTCCTGCTGCATCTGTCCAAGCTCCCAAGTTCCTCTTCGTTCCCACATCTTCTTCCAGCCCTTGGTTCCCTTCTCCAGCTTCAACCTTCACATACAGCTCCCACTCTGCATATCCTTCCCCAGCCTTTGCTTTCTTGCTCTGCTCCAGCTCCTGGCTACCCTCTCTGTCCTCTGCTCCCTGCATCCTGCCCCTGTGCGTTGGCCTGTTCCCTCAGACTGCCTTTTGGAAACAGACTCTGGCTTACGACTGACTACATGCTTGGACTTCATGTCCTGCTTTGGTGAGTGCCTACCTGAAACCTGGGCCATCTCTGATCACACACCTGATAATAGGTGTTGAGTGTCTGGATCCTCCTACAAGAGGGATATTGGTGGAAATGGGGGAGGGCGATGACCTAACCCTCTATGTGTGTGGGGGGGTGGAGTTTGGGGCAAGGGGAGATGCTAAGGGCTATGTTCTCACCCCTCTGTGAGGTGGGGAGGTTTGGTGTAATTTTTAATATATTTTTATAAAACTGTTTGTGGTTTTATTTATTTATTTATTTATTTATTTTCTGGATTTATACCCCGCCCCTCCTGACAACAGCTCGGGGCGGCTTTCAGCAATAATAATACATAAAATACATATAAAACCATTTTAAAACATCAAAACCATTCAGAATATAAAACAGGGCCTTGGAAAAACATTAAAACAATAAATAGGGTAGGGGAGATAAAACCTTCTAACCCACCCTCCCTCTCTCCCCAAAGGCCTGGGCGAACAGCCAGGTTTTACAACTTCTCTGGAATGTCAGAAGGCTTGGGGCCAGGAAGGAACTCCAGAAGGGAGTTCCAAAGGCGCAACCCGGCCACCGAGAATGTCCTCTCCATTGTGGCCCCCCGCTTAACACGGGGGACCTCCAAGAAGGCACCCCCGGTGGACCGAAGGAGATGCTCTGGGGCATGTAGGGCGAGGCGGTCCCTGAGGTACAAGGGGCCCAGACTGTCAAGGACCTTATAGATCAACACCAAAACCTTTCACTGGGCTTTTTTAATTTTATGGAAGATATCTTCTATGTTTTTGTAAGCATAGTCGTAACCATTTCCTTTTATTCTTGATTATCATTTTTTGTTGGCACCTGATATGAGGTGGCCATTTAAAAAGTAGGAAAATCATCAGCTGTGTGATGTTGGCTTGATATGGGACAAGGCAAACACAGACTGTGGTACAAGTTGTGAGTTTTCAAGGGGGAAGGGTATCTGAGTGAGTGATCTCTGATCCTCAAAGCACTCTACAGGCACCATTATTTAAATAGGGCTTTTTTCCAGTGGAGCACTTGGAGGATAAGGCTGTAAAACACTTTAATTCATTTTCTTTATTGGGGGAGGGGGAATTAATTTCATGTTTAAGGTCTTTTCTGGATATTCTTTGCCATCTTTCTTATCAGACTTATCTAAGTACATTGTGTATTTTGTAAGCCTCTAAGTGTGAGCATATTTAATTTACGGGGGGCGGGGGGGGATTGGTTTGGTTAAATATCTCCCTTTCCCTTCCTCAGAACAGGGTTTTCTCATTAGTTAATTTTGAACACCTTGGACTGGACAGCGTCCAGCTGTGTTAAGAGTTCCTTATATCTACTGGCTAGGTAATTAGCCCGACTGATTATGATAATGTGGTCTCAGAGGCTCTCAACCAGTTGCAAGTAGATAATTTTATTAGAGTCTAGCTCAGAGTCGGAATTTCTTTATCCCCCTTGGTTTTCTTCTTCACGCTTGTTCTGAAATCGTAGCCAATTTTGTGTCTCATTTGGATGGAATTAATTACTTCCTGCAGTCTGGCCATTTTCTACATGCATAGCAGCAGCATAAAGACTATTGAAGTTGCAGCGAAAAGGATAATCAGTGTAGGCTAGCTTCCTCCCCCTCCCCCCGCCTTAGGAGCTGATAGTTCCCAAGGTAGTTTCTTTGTTGCTATGCATTGGCCAAAGGAGAGAAAGGAAAGGGTACCAAGAAAATGAAATGTACATAGACTAGGATCTTGAGATACATCTTGTGTGCTGGCCTTAGTGTACAGTATGTTTTGGCCTATTGGGAGATTTTTTATCACATTATTATGAGCTAGTAATGGAAATACACTTTGTACAAAATGCTTTCCTCTCTTTGTGCTCCTTTTACAGGATTGCGTGAATGATCTCTCCGAGTGTGTAATTGCACAAACCCACATTCTGAATGTTCTATGGAATTCTGACTACTTGCTTTGCTCCTTGATGTTCTGTTGTTCTTTGCCACCCAATGCAGAGTGTTTGCTTGCAAGAATCTGACTCTGGCAAGTGTTGATTGAATTCATTCGGAGCAAGCTTCAGTCCTTGATTACATCATTTTCTGACTGTCACTTTCTGTCTCCAAGTGATCTCAAAAGCATCATCATCAGAGTCCTAGAGCCAGGACTCCCTCCTCCATTCCATACTAGTTCTGGAACATTGCACACAACCAGGTTTGGTGAGAGACTTTTGGGGCCTTGGTACATCATATTAGCTTCTTCCCATCCTGTCATAAGTTTTGAACTCCTATTTCTGGAGACCATACTGGTACTTTATGCATGTGTTACTTACAATTATAATTATAATTGCTTGCAGTTGTTATGTTTTGCAATTAAAACATTCATAATATTGTAATGTATATGCTTTAAAAATCTAGTTGGGGGGCATTGAGATTGGGGACCCAGTTCAGCTACATCCCCATTCCCCTCTCGTATCCAGGCATATGGATATTCCTTCATTTCATATAATCATAGATGGAAGGTACCTCTGAGGTCACCTAATCCAACCCCTTGCTCAGTGCAGGAAATCTGCAGCTACAGCATTCCTGACAGATTTCTGTCCAGCCTCTGTTTGAAAACCTCCAGAGAAGGAAAGCCCACCGCCTCCCTAGGTAATTTGTTCCATCATTGAACAGCCCTCTTACCTGTCTGAAGTTCTTCCTAATGTTTAACCAAAATCTACTTTCTTGTCATTTGAGTCCTTTTCATCATGGAAAATACCAAAGGTAAGTGGGACTAGTGCTAGCGATAGTTACCAAATAACCATCAAATTAACTGGAATACCAGATATTAACTTCAGATCATTTTTTACTAACTGATTACCGTGAAAGTTAACCGCCAACTGTATTCCCGCATAACTGACTGTTACGGCTACTACTCTAAAACCAGGTCCTGAGGGAAGGAGTAAAAAGGAAAAAAAATATGGGAAAATGAGCAAAAAGTGTGATATTATGGTAAATCAGTAATTTGATTAACCACCAAACACTAACTGGATACTGTTTGGTATCTAGCCGAATACTGGATATCAATGGATACTCATTTCAGCTCTAGTAGGGACACAGAGGGAGGTAGTGAAATGCGGTGAAATTAGAAGATGTGTGAATGTATTGCTGCTACACAAGAAAAAAGCAGATAGTGTTAATAGAAGTAATGGCAGATCGCCACTGTCATAACCCAGGTTGGGAGCCCACCGCCAACATGGTCCTGACCAGGTCGGACCAGACAACAAACATGCAAGTAGCCAGACCTCCAGGGAGGCTGGGGAGTCGTACAAATGTACGACTCCCCAGCCTCCCTGGAGGCTCCCTGGAGGCTAGGTGCCCTGTGCTGCACCTAGCACCCCAGTCCCACCATGACAGGCAGCCATGGCAGCCAATTACAATGTCCCAATCCCGGACGCATCGCGGCGACCCAGAACAAATGTTATAGCTTGCTGTGGCCCGTTTTGGCCCTTCCTATCAGGTGGACTGTAGCCTGGGCTGTGATCCCTGAGGTCTCTGGGATCATATCCTGGACTTTCTGTAGACACACCCAGGAGGAATTCCGTGAAAAAATCTGTCTGGGCACCAACAAACGTGCTGGTGAGTCGCAGGCCAAAGCAGGTTGTTAACACCCTAGGGCCCAAGTGGTGAGCTTGCAAGTGGAACGGGTGTTGTGTGTATGAACCATGTTTTGGGAAATAGAAAAAGTGAAAACTTCTTTACAGTCTGTTAAGTCTAAGTAGTGAAAAGAGATGCGTTTTAGAAAAACTGAAAATAGAAATTTTGGTTTTTTTAAAAAAAAAGACTTCAGAGGCAGCATGCTCTAGATTATGAATTGAGGCTTGTAGAGGCTTTTTCTCTCACCAATTTGCCTCCTGGGTATGGAATTTTGGTTCTCAAACAGAACACAAGAATGCTCTGTCACTCCTTCTCCTGCTTCCCAGGAACATTTTCTTGTTCTAAGAAGGTGTACAAAACTCCAGTGTACCAAGTGTGGTCCTAGTTAACCTTTCCCGTTAACACCAGAACAAAGTTGCATTCAACAAAATGGGAAGGTAACAAATGTAATCCTGGGAAAAGAGGGAAACAAAAAGATTTTGGAGGAGTTTCGGGTTTGTTTGTTTTTTATTTTATTTTAATTTATTTTATTTTTTACATCACGTGGAACTCCTTGTTGCATGTTGTTGAGGATGAGAACTAATAAGGATTCTTTGTTGTGGAGTCGCCATTACTACACACCACTTTGCAGTAGTCACAGTGGAACTGTTCATTTTTATTGTTGTTTTTATTGTGAGTTGCCCTGAGCTGCCGGAGGCAGGAGGTGACAGTATAAAAATTACGGTATATATAAAGAAATAAAACTTTTATTCCCTAAGTGAATGTACATTTTAAGCTCCTCCCACTCTATTTTGGCTTTTAAACTATTTTCAAAATGTTTACTATTTATTCATGTTTGGGGGGGCAGGAAAACACTCTTACAATAGTTTCTTGAGCTTAGTTTTATTAACTTGAACTTTATAATCACCCAAAGATGTTGATGCTCACCTGCCTAAAATTATGAGGACAAGGAAGGTGGCTTCGCCCATGATTCAGAGTTTATGTGATGGGGAGTTTGGAAGTCATGGTGGAAAACTGTACTGAGCAGGGACTGATCAGCATGGTTTTTCCCCTCTGCACTCTTCCACACAGGGGAAGCAGGAGTGGCTGTGCTTCCCCCTTTAGCTCCCCCAGACAATGCGAAAGTGGAGAAGATAGTGTATAACAAGAGCCCATAATCAAGTATAGGATAAGGAGAGAAAAAGCAGGGTCTGAATCAATAGGTTGGTTTATAGCGGTGGCAAATCCACCACCTCATTCTCAACATCTTTCAGCATGGAATCCCATGGAATATGTATCTTTAAAAAAATCAAATAAAGTTGTTCCTTTTGTAAGGATTCTATTTGTGCAACTTTGGGTACAACCACACAAGACAGTATCATGATTTGGGCAGCCTTACCTCAATTGGGGCACCCTTGCCACGTGATGCAGTGACTTGAATGCCCAATGGTAACCAGATCTCCCCCCCCACACACACACACACACATACCTCGTGACAGGGTGGACAGCTGGCTGTCACACCCTACATCCTCAGAGATAGGCCAGGGATTTAGTGCGTAGTAGCCTTAACCAATGTGGGTTAAGGCTGCCTAAATTGTGGTACTGAGCCGCCACTTGTGGCCCCGGTCTCTGTCTGCCCTTTCCTCTGGTGAGGTCTGCCATGGGGCTTTGAGCAGCAGGCGCTGTCACCATTTCTGCACAGCCACGTTATGGCCGGGGACAGGATAGTGGGCAGGCTGGGGGAGGGTGGTTGGGGTGTGGCTAGGCACCCTCACATATGGCCAGCGCCTCAGTCTGCCCCAGAATATGACGGGTCGTCCGACAGCGCCTACCTGATTTCTTCGTGGTGGGACGGATGGTGTGCCCTGCTGTCTGCACTGGCCCCGAAGTGTGACAACTGTGTTTGTCTGTCCTGGGACATACGGGGACTGGTCTCGTGTAGCTCGTGTGCTTGCACCTTTTATCAGGAAAGTATAAATAGCAGCACACAGTACATCTCTATATGATTCATTATTTTGTCCTCACGACAACAAATTCAAGGTGTGTGCGATAGGCGCTTATGAAACATCTAGAAAGCATCCCGTCTGCCTTTTCTAATTCATTCTATCATCCATTCCTTGTTGTTAATACACATTTATCCAACACCACCATGGCTTTCCCAGTGTGTTAACTAGCAGATTAATTTATGTTTGTTTCCCATGAATGCTCTCTTATTTGATTCACCACTGGGATACTTTTTGTTAAAGTTTACATAAATTTGCAGGTAACGCTTATTACGTGTGATAGAATTCAAGTATCTTTACTCAACTTAAGCAATTGAATTTCCATCCATGGTGCTTAATGGATATCCCTTTCATGTGACTTTGTGATTGAATTGATTTGTCCCTAGCTGTTCAGCTAATGATTTTATCCTCTCTTTGTTGGTGGTTCTTTTTTTTATTTCTTTCCTTTTTTCTGTTTTAAAATAAATGATTAACTATTCTCTCTGCTCATCTAAGTTTAATATTCAGAGCTGGGGAATGGAGATCAAAACAAATTAACACATACTCTGAGAAATATTCAACTAAACTTTTTTTATACAAACAGAGGATCTTCTGGCCGGTTCCCAATTTTTATTTAAATGTTTTCTGCTTCCTTTTGGGCTTGCTTGGGTCATGTGGGAGCTAAGCAGTGTTGTACACCAGCAACATAATAATCTTGATCACAAGCACTTTTGTAATTACGTGCTATAAATATTGAGTTTCCTCATAAAAGAAGTTCACTCTTCTTTGATTTTGAATATCAAATGGAACAAACAAACGAAGTTGTTATTCAGAAGACTGCTCTGATTTCACTGTCCTGTTTTCTCTTTCACTAGAGCAATAAATAGATTCCACAGTGGCCCTGGTGAGAAATATACCGTCTTCTAATTAAGTACCACTTAAGACTCATCATACAGTGTGTTTGCACCACTGCTAAATCCCCTTTCACTGGCCCCTCCCTACTTTGCTTAATTTCCTACAATGTAAGGGGCATGGAAGAATACCCTTGTCTTATCCCTGTATGCAGTGTTCCAGAATTAATAGAAAAGGACGTCCCTGCTCCAGGACACTCTGGCCGTACATCTATGGTTGCTCAGACATAGGAAGTGCCAAACAGCAAGTAACAGGCATTGAAACTTGCTTTGGGTTATATTATTATTATTATTATTATTTTATTATTAGCATTTATATAGTGCCAACAATGTACCTGACGCTTTACAAAGAATAAGATAGACACGGTCCCTGCCCGAGAGCTTACAATCTAAAGACAGCACACAAAACTATTGCAGCTTGTTAATCCATATCCATATCCATATTTATTTATACCCCGCACTCTCTCCCATAGGACTTGAGGCGGCTTACAACAACATAACAACATTTTTGGGGATTTCAACGCAGGGAGCCCAAAAAAAACTTTTAAAAATAACATGGTAACATGATATGCAATTTACACATACATAATATTCCACAGCACATTTCCCACCATTTAGCTAACGTCCCACTCAGTGACCTCCCACACACACACGGGGTAGGTCCCTTCCACCACCAACTCCTCCCCTGCTGCCACCAGGGAAAACCTGGCCACCTCCACCCCTCTCTCACCAGGGGGAGGTGGCCCACCAAACCAACATCAGCAGTCCTATATAACTCATCTAGTTTCTCCCACTCTCCCCTCTCCTTCACCAACCCAGACACACCATCAATGCACAACTCCCCCTTACCAACTCCCTTAACCCTCTCATCACTCCTCTCCATAACCCCTTCCTTTTCATTTCTACAGGACAATGGGCCACACTGCTTCTTTCCATTCCCCATTTCTCCTCCTCCTCAGAATCTTGCATTCATATGTTAGGCTCATTCACAAAAGTTCCCTATGAGGGAACTGCTGAGAGAGAGGACAGCCTGTTTTGGCTTCCTCTGTGGGTGGGTTTTGTGTGAATGGTTTTCCAAGACATGGGGTAATTTTAGACGTGATGGGCCTGGAGGCCCGCCAAGCTTAATCACAGACTGGGATCCATTTTGGATCCCAGTCAGGAATCAGGCCGGACGACCTTTAGACGTGCCGGCCTGATTCCGGAGCGGGATCAGGGAGGGGGCGGGGCTGTGCTCCCCCGGCCGCCTGCCTGATCCCGTCCCGTGGTCGGGACCACAATCCGTCAGGGCTGAAGGTAACAGACGTTACCTTCAGCCCTTTCCAGGCCGTGGCCACCATGACCATGGTTTGGGCCCAATCTCACCATGATTCTGGACCTCTGGGCGGCCAGAGGTCCAGAAACATGGTCAATGTGATTCCTGCTGAAGGTTCACTGGGGTGAACATCTGACGGAACTCACATCAGACATTATAGGAATCACAGCCACCACAGGGGATTCACTGTGGTTCACCGTGATCTCGTAACGTCTGAAATTACCCATGGAAACCAGGGTTGCTCCCTCAGGGGAAGTCAGCACAGGCTGAGAAGTCTCTGTTGACTGCCATCTTGGTGAGGGGGGGGGATATTGTATGAAGGAACCATTTGCATTGAGTAGCAGAGAACAAGAGATCAAAAGGGGCACAAGAAGTAAAAATTTTAAGCAACACTCAGGGCATATTCAGAAAAAAGCTGAATTCTGGTAGAAAGGCAATCGGTGCTGGCTTCCTCTGTGAACTGAGTGTTGTCAGAAGGGATTCCCTTGTTTGCCCTGCAGAATTGCTACGCATGGCTATAACCCATTATGACAACACCTAACCCCTGGGGGGAGCCGGCATTGGGGGGCTCTTGCCCCAGAATCCATAGTTTATGGGAATTTGACCTTGGAATGTGCATCTATGTAACTATCCAGTCTAAAAGAGAATTGTGTGAATGAGCCCATAGGAACTCGGATAGCATACAGAAGTAGGGATTATCTGGAATATACTAAACGCTTAAGAATTTGTGGCAGTAGAACTGTAGCTGTGATACTATGTGAGCAGGCAGTGATGTACAGATGGCAGTTTAGCAAGCATGTAAACTAGATACACTAAACACGTGGATAAGGAAATGCGAGAGTATGCACCAACCTAAGACGTTGGATTCAATCCCAAACCCTACATGCTGTGCAAAAAGTGCATGCGTATGTCTCAGGTGCAAGCCGTTTGCGGGTCGCGCGCACATCGGTGCGGGCAGGACTATGGCCCGCCCACAAGCCATGTGGTACGCATAAGCCATGTGCACAGGGCTTTGGGATAGAGCCCAATATTCTTACGTTCAGTAAAAATAAATAGCTTGCAAATGAACACATGCACAAATAGTGTGATAACACTGGAGCCCCACTGCTATCTGTAGCTAGTTCAGAAGATGCAATAGCCCACCCCTCGCCAAGAGACACAGCGGTACCAGAGAACATGCCCCCCCCCCCGACTTGTGCGTCCTGGTACGGCTGTACATCTTGTCCCTATTATAGCTATTCCCTTGTATGCTGCTTCTAATCCAGTGAAACAGCATCTTGGCCATGTGTTAGCCTAACATGAACTAAGGCCTCTGAGTTGGGGTGCACGCTTCTGGCTACTTATTCACATATATCTGCCTCCCTCTGTGTGGTACTTGTCTCATCCTTTCCTGTCTTTTCCCCTCCACCCAGGGGATATTGGTTAATGATTGCCAAACTAGAGGATGCCGCACCAGCTTGCCTGCCTGTGTAATAGAATGTGAGCTAGTTAGAACTAGCACAATCATCTTTGATTTACACTAATGCTATGAAGATTACTTAATTTCCAAGGATACATTACTTTGCAAGAGATTAATTCCACCAGGCTATACCTTCTTTCAAAAGTGTGTGTGCCTACAGTGTGCAAGGTTTTTACCTAATCTTATGTGCTGCCTATAACTGCACTTTGTATTGTATCTTTTCTTGCACTTGACACAAACCATAATGTAAATCACAGTATCCTTATTTTATATGCTCACCATCATGATTGGCATATTAAAAAGACTTGCACACAGCTTTGTTGAGGTTTGAGACTTAGACTATGTGACACAGCTTGTTTGGTTGCCTTTTAACCTTTGAATCTAGTGGGATTACTAGATAAATATATTTTTGCAAGATTATACTTTCCATACAGTTTATTATTGTTATTTTTAAAGGATCATTGGACCCTGTACAGGAAAACATGCTTCTTTAGGATCACACGTCATCACGTTTGTTTCTTTGAAATCGCTTTGATTGGATGAACCAACCCATCTTTTACATGTTGTTCACAGCATTTACATCCTGGTCAGATCATTGTGTACATAAAGCCAAGGCCAAACCGCATTCAAATCCATAAAACGTCCAACCTAGCCTAATTGATAATCCTGCCTACCCAAAGAATAGGAATGTCCATAATATACTGAGACACTACAACAACCAGCTATCCTCAGTCGTGCAGTCTCTGCCTGGACATCCTGCCTCTCTTCCATGATTTCTTAGGGTGAAAACAGACATGATGCTAACCACCCTTTAACCACCCTTGGTGGTCATTTATGCATGTTTCTGGGCTGTATAGGGCACCAATACAGACCTGCAACATGCATAAATAACCACCAAGGGTGGTTAGCGTCATGTCTGTTTTCACCCGTAGTTTCAGGTAATGCCAAAAAGCAAGTCACTTCTGCAGTCTTTTTGGAGAATCACTGTTGTGTCTTGTCTTTCTGTTTTTTACTCATTGAAATTATAAGTAGGGCAGATGTAATTACTGATTAGGAGTTTGACTAGAATACCAAAGTTAACACCCTACGCTTGTAAAAAGCAGCATGTGAGCTTTGAGTACAAGTGCAATTGGACTGGGTCACCCTATTGGTTGAGGGTGTTGACAGTCTGTTCTGGGAAATGTATGTTGAAATAGCACATAGCCTACCATTAAAGATCTATGCCAAGAACTTATTTAAATCTTTCCATGCATAGCACCTTGTCGTCTTTATGAGGTCAGGGCAGATTGAGTTGTTGTGCAGAAGTGGCTACAAAGCTGGACCATTAGAAAAGGAGGTGGTTACTTTCTGTGTTACTGTGCGTGGAAATTTGAAAAAAAAATAGTGAAGATGAGAAACCAGTCCCCCCCCCCCCCTTCTATAAAAATGAGCTAAACCAAACATCTGGCACTGCTATAGTTGGATTGAACTACAGCTATCTATGCTTATGCACTACCCTTTTAAAAAAAACCCACCACCAAACCCCCAACCACTGTTTGCCTTTTTCGACCTGTGCGTCAGCATCTGCTGTGAACACATCTGTTTAGAGATGGTCTTAACGCAGCTCTATCCGTCACAAGCTTGTGTTGTCTGAACGTGCTGCAGCGCTGCTCAAGCTAAAGTAAAAATTCTGGACAGGCTGTAAAATGTTTTCTTTGCCTTCATAAAAGTGCCCACGAGTTAATCTGTTGTCGCAAGACTCCAATTGAATTTCTCCTGCAGGAGGAAATCCAGCCATTGCGTGAAAAGCGTGTGTGTTAACCTTAATATAGAATAAGCATAGAAGAGTAGGGCACTGTGGTTTTAATGACGCACTAGATTTATGTAAAGCTCCTTTCTATTCATCCCACAAAAAGAAACATTATATACATTTTAATCCATAATGCATTTATGTTATTGGTTCAATTATGGGACTGCCTGCAGGGGCTTGCACTTTTTTAAGGCAGAGAGGATAATCATTCCTTCCAGATACATTTTTAACTCCAAGGACTTCCCCCTGCCCCACCCCCCGTATATATTTATACTGTGCTGCAGGAAACCTTAATTTGAGGCATATTTTATAGGCTGCTAATAAATATGATCCCAGCCTTCCCTTTTCCTTTCACCTGCCAAAGGTTTTCTTGGGATTGTTATGACTGGATCCTGCCTACAGGAGGATATAGGATGTTTATATAACATCGCAAAAATGAACTGCTTCCTAGGAGATCATTTCCGTGTGGATAAAAAAACAGTCTCCCCAAAGGCTGTTCGCCCAGGCCTTTGATGGAGGGGGGTTAGGTTTTTTAGCTCTTCCCTGCCCTTATTATCTATTTTTATTTATTTTTCCTAACCCTGTCTTGAGGTTTTAAATTTTGTGTTGTTTTTAAAAATGGTTTTTATTTTTATGAATGTTGTTATTGAATTGTACGTTGCCCCGGGATGCCGTAGGCATATGGAGCGACTAATAAAAGTTTAAAATAAAATAAAATAAAATAAAACAACAAAACCACAGCAGTTTGGCCTCCTGTAATGCAGTGCTCTCGTTCTGACATTTACCCAACCAAACTGTTGCTGCAAGGATGTGTTTGAATGGGTGCCATAGATTCCATAAAAGGATACACCAAGAAAAAATGCTGCTGTTTCAATTAGGATCTGTGAGATGTGCTTTTAAAATGTTCATATTATTGGAATTAAGGACTTCAATGATCTTAAGACCTTCTGGTTTATCTATTTTTTTTCCCCTTCAAAGTAAAAACATAAGGAAAAAGCTGGGGAAAATTTGGCCTTTTTCAGATTTTTTTTTTAAAATGTAGACCTCCTTGTTAATAAAATAATAGTACAATTATAGCCTCATATTCACATGTTAAATTATTATTATTATTCTATTATTATTATTTCATTATATTGTCATCTGTCTACCTGGCATTGAACAATCAAGATTAGAGATGGGTCCCCCCCCCCTCTCCCCCCCAAGGGACTTGCAATCAAGACTAGACAAGAGGAGGGGAAATGAGGAGGGACAGGAATACATTCATAAAGCTGAGAAGCTGCACGTGCACATACTTAGCTTAGTTACAAGGGAGAAGGGGGATCCCGAAGGAAGTGGCAGTATAAGGAGAGGCATAAAGGAACCGTCTGTGGGCGTGAGGAATTAGGGAAAGCCTAATGGAAGTAGGTAGGTTTTTAGGAGGGATTAGAAGATTCCTCATAAGAAAGCAGAACATATGCTAGCACTCTGGCTGAAATCGGTCTTAACTTTAATACCTTGTGTTGCTAGGTCCTGGTTGTAGAGAAATTAGAGTTTGCCATGCTGGTCCCAAATATAGGCAATAGGGACAAAGGAGTACAGTGATATCTTTTATTGGATCAACTCCCGTTGGTGGAGGTATGCAAGACCTACCGGATGAAGGACACTGTGAGCTCCACAAGCTTGCATACCTCCACCAATGGGAGTTGGTCCGATAAAAGAGATCACTGTACTACTTTGTCTCTAGGTCCTGTAGGGCTCTTTTTACATGCTGAATATTGTATTAAGATACCAGATCTCTCTTGCAGTGCCCATAAAACTCTCCACCTTCCACTGGATAAGCAGCTGCCAAAAGGCTACACACACACACACAAATGCTCACTTAACAGTTAAGTTGTTTCCCACATTTCCCCTTATTTGTCTGCTCCATCCACCTGTTGGATCTTGTCATAGACCTAGAAGATGACATCTCTCAGAGACACTGTTTTACAGTGAGAGGGGACCCTGGCTGAGTGCCTCCTCCTTCACCTAGTAGCTGTTGCTAGTAGCTTCCCGCAGCAGGGAAGGAAAAGTGGGACCATAAATTAGAAGCAGCCTGGGGCTGAGGGGGCAGAATCTTGTCTCCTGGAAGTCTGTTGGCCAAAGGGCCGTGGCCAAGGAGTGGGGGGGGAGGGGGACGTTTACCCTATCCCTACCTGCGCAAGTGGCGGCAGGGTAGTGTGTGAGGGCATGGGGCTTTCAGGGTCTGATCTGGAGTCTGCACATGGCCCTAAATTCCATGTCTTGTTTTAGCCCCTTGAAACGTATACAGTGTAAGCTCCGGGTCTTGTTCTTGCCCAGGACATTGTAGCAGGCCGAGTGAGCCGTCTAAGGACCAGAGCAACTACTCTTGCTTTAAGGGTTTGCCTTGTCCCTTCTCCACAAAGAGGCCTCCTAAATATCAGACAGATTCTCTCCCTCGGCAGATGCTTCCTTAGAGTCCAGTCCATTCTGCCTGTGGGGTTTGCTGGGTTCTTAAAAGGAGTCTTGAGACAGAGATTGAGGGAGATAGACTTTGATTAGGGGTTTTACCAAGTTCCTGTTTCCTGGTTTGTATTATATTTGTAAATCATATAACTAAAGGAAAGAATACTGTCTTGTCTATACTCTAGTGGGAGTGTCTGTTTTTTGCAATAGCTCCCAGTGGCTTATGGTCTGTTTTAGGTATCACTGGTGTCCCATAAAAGACAACATTAGAACAGAAACAAATGTAATCCCACATTCAGAAAGATTATTTGAATCCTTTTCGGGCACGCAATATTCACTACTTATTTCTCTGTTTATGCCATTTCAGTATTTTGGTTATTTCAGTTCATTCATTTTAGTATTTTGACCTTTGCTAAAATTTAGCACTCTTGTGCACCGAAGTTGCAGAACGGTGCCTTTGCATGACTGCTGGTAGTGCTGGTAGTAGACTGCTGCACAAACAAATACCCAAATAATTCAATAATTATTTGGGTAATTCAACTGAAATGACCAAAAATAATTGAAATTAAATATTCAGAACGGATAACGAATACCCAAAATGGAGAGCGCTTCAGATCCTCTTTGCTGAAATTGTTCGAATTCAGTATTTGCTTTGCATATTTGCTTCAGCCCTAAAAAAAACATGTTTTTTTTTAAACCAGGGCTAAGACCAGGTAAACTTTGGGTCTGGATCCTGAATAAACTCTTGCTCTCCTAAGCTTCAGCCTATCACTCTTTAAGCTCCACTTGTGTTCTCTCCCCCCCCCCCGATTATTACCACTAACAGGCACAGCTCTTTTATTGGCATAAATGTGTTTATAGATACACAATGCATGGAGGGTTCTGCTTGTAGTTGCTAAAAAGAAAGCAGACAGATTACAGGCAATCTGGGAAGCAAGCTGGCATTGCATGAAGCTTGCTTTCTAAATAAATATTGCAATATTTAGCATTGCATTGCTAAATATCTGCAAAAGTGAAGAGCAAGGAAGTTGCTCTTTGACTCATGAGGACTGTGGGGACGGGGAGCAGAGAATTTGGCAGTATCCCTTTGTCTATAAAGGGCAATGCTGCACAGATATGCAGTTTCACTGAGCTATGTACTGCTTGTAATTGCAACCCACATAAATACATTAAAAAATGTGGCAGGCGTATTATGTACTACCTCTTATTGCAGTTTTTTACATGGGCTGTTTATACTCTGCACTTGTCCAGTTGTGATCAGATCAAGTGTCCATATTTGCTTTTCTAAAGGAATATCAAAGCAGGCACAAGATGGATTGGGCAGACAGGTTCTGTTACAGATATGTGGCAGGCACATCACTTTGGCGTAGACAAGCATCTAGTGCATACTTAAGAGATGCACTGAAGTATTTCAGCTAGCTCTATATTCAATAGGAATGGGCGAACAGAAAAGAGTTTGGAAATTAGGTTTGGTTCGGTTTGGTTTGAAATTCGAGTTCAGAAATTCAGTTCGGTTCGGTTTGAAATTCGAGTTCGGTTCAGTCGACCGAACAGATCGAGTCCGGTCCGAACTTCCAAACCAAATTCACCCATCCCAAATATTCAATTGGAAAATTCTGGACAGCGTGTCTTTCTCCTAACAGTCAGTTAAAATGTGTACGGTCTTCTGTCTCATCCTACCATTTGTTCTGTGACAGTGGGTAAATCCTAATCTTAAATTCCCTGCAGTTTCCAAACAGTTCAGGGCCTCCTTCATGCTGTGGGACTCAGAGCTCAAGGATCTGGTATAAATTTTATTCTGGTTTCAAGAAAATATAAAGGAGAGTGATAATTAAGTTAACCAATAAGGTGTGGACGTGGAGGAAGAGCACATTCTAATTCAGGACAGAAAGCCCCAGACAAACATAACAAATCTATGGTGTTTTGCTTAACAATGAAGCTTTATTTCTCCTCACAAATAAGAAACAATGAGAGGAAAATAAAGGAGTCTTTACAAACAATAAGCTCAAGAAAAGGCAGTCTTGGGCCCGAGGCATTTTGAGGTGTAATTAATGGCAGCTTTCTGTAGTAAGTGCATTACTGTTATCTTTGTGCCATATGTAAAATCCCCTTTCTCTGACAGCATACTCAATAATGTTTCACAAGCATAACATCTTTTCTGCCATGGCATTATAAAACCCTTAGGCAAAAGGGAAAGGGGGGTGGGGTAAAATTGCCCTTTCATTAATAGCATAGAACACTCATTCTTTTGAAGTTAATAATGTGCTGGGTGTTTGAAAGTCTGTGTGAAAATAGCAAGAAGAAACTTGCTTAATGTGATTGTCTCTCTGGAGAACATGTTACTTATTTGTTAACAACGTTTGAGGACAACATGAAGCCGTGAAATACCTGAAGCTGCTCTGTACCACCTGATAACAAATATTAGCAAGCTGGACCCCAAAGCATGTTGCGGTTCTCCACAGGAACAGCATGGTGTTAGTTTTCAATGTATTGCACTGACGTTATGGTTTTCAATACCTTTCCTACTGAGAATGTTATCTTCTGGTAGACTGCAGCCTTCATTTCTCTCTTTCTTCAAGTATAGTGTAGTCTGTGCTTGTAAATCTTATAGGATCATCTTTCAGATATTGGTGATAACTGAGGCAATGGAAAACAAAATGTCTGTACTGAATATCTAATTAGTAGCTGTACTGGTAGTGAAAAGGTTTTTTTTTGTATTTCTGAATATTCTTTGCATATTTGGATAGACGTCTGAATAATATCCACATCTGAAATGGATATTCCATTATTCAGTCCGGTTCCTCAGTTATTTCATTTCAGCACTTTATTGCATCGTTGTGTATACACAATACACCAAATAACCCAGACAGCAAGAAACTAAAATTTCCAAAGTGGATATCCAAACAAAGCAGAATGGATACTGAATTCCATGGATAATATATTTGTTCTGAATATTCATTTCACTGCTAAGCTATGCCCTTATCCTTTACCTAGAGATATCACCTATTTTCTCCTTACTCCGTTTGTATGCTTGCACTTCTAGTTCTGATTATGACACGTGCTGCTTTGTAACTCTGCTGTCTAGAGACAAGCTATAAGTTGCTTGTACTGGCTTCCCTCCAAGGGTGTTGATAAATTAGTTGATAGCCCAACACCAGATGGGTGTCGACCTGCTCATTTATTAGATGTTCACCTCCACCCGCCACATGGCCACCACCCGCCACATGGCCACCACCCACCAGACATACAGCCCTCACTCACAGCAGAGTCCTGGACAATGTGGAGCCCACCATGCAGACTAATGTGGGATAATGCGTGCGCATGTTTTTGCATCCTGTAAATTACATCGCATGTAGTCTCCTCTTGTCCAGGTCCTCCATCACTGGCAACAGCTTTAGAGTGTTCCATGGAGTGACCACGTCCAGTCTGTCTCACGCTTACTGCCATTTACATGATGTTTGCCTTGAAGCCCCACATGCCATTTTCAAACAGGCATTATCAGTGCCCATCCTGATTGGGCAGCATATGCCTGATGCTTGCTCTTTCTCAGCCACTGCATTCTTCAAAACAACTTGCAGAAGCATAACATTGCTGTGGCCATGACACATACCGACAGCCAAGCAACAACCACCAGCACCATTACCTCCACTGTCCAATCTCAGGTGCTCACTTATAGATCTACCTGCCAATGTGGACTAAGGAAGAGACCAAGGCCTTTATCGGTCTATGGGGGAGCAAAAAATGCAATATGCCCTGGTGATGTGCTACAGGAGCAAGGTGGTGTTCCAGGAGATATCGGCCCAAATGGTGCAGCAGGGCTACAACCAGAATATGAACCGGTGATTGCAGTGGGCCAAAGACTTGAGTCACAGATACAAAGATATCCTGGACAACAGTTGTGCCCCTGCTCCAGCCATGGGAGACAAACATCACCCTACTATGACCTAATGGATTGGTTCCTTTATGTGAATGGAGTCATTGTCGCATTCCATCTGTATGGCTGTGCTTTCGCTGGGGCCAGAAATGAGTGAATGTGGCTCCCCACGCTTGCTCCTGCTCCAATCACACTCTCCCCATGGAAGCTGCTGTGACTGCTGGAGGACATCCCTCCATGCCCCTCACCTCCCCAGAGTCCGCATAGGTTGAAGCGGACACCGTGATTCTCACGGTGTACCCCCTTGAGCTCGAGAGCCATCCCTTATTTGAGGAGCCACCCAAAGTTCTAGCCAACAACACAGAGGACCTGAATGCCACCTTTATAGAGGAGGCAGTGGAATTGAAGGGAAAAGGTAAGTTAATGCACCTGGGGGCATCTAAATGGGCAGGGGAGGCTAGAAGAGTGGGAAAGGGAGTCCAAATATATGGGGAGGGAAGTGGGTTAACAGGGAGAGAAAGGGATCCCAAAGAGGAGGGGGGATTAGAAGAGAGAGAGATGGGAAAGGGAACCCAAGGGGGAGGAGGTTAGAAAGGAGAGAAAGGGAGCCCAAATGGGAGAAGAGTGCTAAAAGGGGGGGTGGTGGAAGAAAGAGAGAGGAGAGGGAGCCTAAACAGGAGGTGGGAGAGGGAGCCCAAACAAATAGACAATAGGGACTCGCCCAACCATGCTTCTAGCCGCTGTGCTCTGCTCAACTCTAGTAGAGGGAGGAGGAAGGCGTGGCTCCAGTCCCCTCCTGCTGCTGGTATTTTTACTCTTATTGGCTGTGTGTGTTGGCTTCATTGCCCCCTAGCCATTGGCTAGGGGAGGCTCCATTGGGTTCTACAGGGAATCTTCAAGCTCCAGCCTGTCCTCTGGGCGGAACTACACAGCTGTGCTGGGAGCAGTTTTTCTGGTGCTCCAACAGTCCCACAGGCCCAGTTCAGGGGAGGCTTCCCGTTCCCACTACTGCTGCTGTCTGCTTAATAAAAGCAGGCTCATGTGCAGAAGCGCACAGAGCAGCCTTCTGAGAATTCGATCGCGCTCATTCAGGCAAGGCAGGGCGTTGTCAGCAACAGCAAGGGCTGGAAAGAAGAGAAGGGAAAGAATGCATCTCCCCTTTTTACATTAGCACCCACCACCCTGGCAGGAGGTTCTCCAACATGGTCCTGCCGGTCTCACAGATGTTGTGGAGAACACAGGCAGTGGTCGTTAGCAGTGTAATGGTCTCCGAAATCAATTCTGGCTGCAATTGCCCTACAGTGATGCTTCAAAAGCCTGAAAACACTTTGCATAACAGAGCGGGCAGCCTTGAGTTGCTGGTTAAAGTACCTTTGCTGCAGTGTGCCAGCAACGCTGTATGTCTTCACGAGTCATGATTTCAGTGAGTAGGCAGGGTCCTTGCAAACAACCAGCCACATGAGCACCCCGTCAATGCGTGTTTCAGTGGAGGGTCCAAAGTCTCTTGCATACATGCAAAGAAGGGAGACTGATGGAAGATGGGGGTGTCATGGTTCTTTCTGGACCACCCATCCAGCACATCCACAAAACGGGCACGGTGGTCCACTACAAGCTGAAGAACCATGGAGAAAAACACCTTCCAGTTCATGTAATCATCCTTGCTATGGAGTAGGCAGATTATGGCAATATGGCTCTCATTGATTGTCCCTATACAGTTCAGGAACCCCTTCTCGCAGAAAGTCCTCCATTACCTCTGCAGGATCAACCAACTGAATGACATAATCCAGCAGCATGGCCACGGTTTCTGTGCAAACCTCCTCTAGTATCATACCAACCATGGAGGTGCCAATGCCAAATTGCTGGGCAACAGAGCAGCAGACATCTGGGGTGGCGAGCTTCCAGATGGCAACACATTTCTCCACTGCGATGGATGACCGCATCATGGTGCTCTGTTTCTCCAATTGAGGACTGAGTATCTTGGCTATGTGCAGGACGAGACAATGGAGCATCCTGAAGTTATAGATCCATTCAGCATCTCCCCCAGGAGCATAGCAAAATCTCCCAGAAGTCCATGCTTTTCTCCTTCACCCAGACAAACCCCACGCATGGTATCTGTGATCAAAGCAGCTTGTTCAACAGGTGCCTCTCAGTGAACATCAGGTTCCTTTCTGTGGCTTCAATCTTCCCCAGCATGGTCCATTGACACTGCAGGGGGAGGCAAGCACACGGTGCCAAAGCAGGAGCTGCCTCCGCAGTGTTGCATGTGCCACTATCCTGGCCAAATATTGAATGAGAGCCTTTGTCTTCTGATACCACACAGCAAGCCAACAACTTCAGTAGGCTTGAATCTGTTTAATCAGTTGTAGGTTCCGTTCAACAGCGGTAACAGAGGCCTGGAGCGTAGCAGCAAGAACGAGGAGGTTCTCTGCATGAGTCGCCATGGCTGCAGTTCTAAAGTCTGTGGATTCTACAGACCATGCACCCTATGTTTTGAACAGCATCAAGAGATGGGATGATGAGATTGGCTCCACCCCAAGCATGAGCTGCTATTGGCTACTATTGGTCACATGCTGTTACAGACCAGCTATTGGGTGAAAAAAATGTTTACCAGGCTTTTGCTGGCTATTTGCGCATTGGTGCACCTGCAATTCCAATCCAGGTGGCTATTAAACTGCATGGACATTCCTGTGACAAACGTGTCAATGCACTCGCCAACTCATTTAAAAATGTTACAGATGTTAGCTCCATGGAAGTATGCTATTTCTTAATTCGGGTGGAGGGAACCACTGCATGTTAAGAAATGGAGGGCAGATAGGGCAGATCTGCAAGACAGTGAAATTCATTGTATTAGTAATGTATGTGGGAGCAGAGCTGAAACACTATTGCCCATTGGTGGAAAGTTACAGTTTTTTCTTGCACCATGTATGAGAGATCATAATGCCAAGGCAGTTATTATTACAGGTTGTTTGCCCAGGAAAGCCATATGAATTTTATCTGTGAGTGTTGTGGGCGCCCAAGGTACCCAGAACAGAAAAATGGGGAGTCATGTACACATGAGCCTTTATGACATTTGGGTGAGACCTGAAGTACAGAGTGAACTGGCAGACCCATCCTCCGAGACAGGCTATGAGTGCATAGGGTGGCATATGCACACATCAGGGAGTGCACACAGCATGCAATCCTGCTGCACTTCAAATTTCAGCAGAATGGAAGAGTGGCAGCCCCAGAGGAGATGAGTTAGGAAGTCACTAATGGAGTCTGGACCGGGCATACTGTTTTTTCTCATCACTGATGACATCGAGAGGATACCTGAGAGGCCACGAAGAGTGTCTCGATCAGGTCGCAGAGATTAATCTCTTCGGGGGGAAACATGTGATCCAAGGTACAAGGAATGTGAACTGACTGAAGGAGAGCAGGTTGTGCTATACAAGGTTTGGACACTCAAAGAAGTATAGCGTGCTCTTGCGAGTGGGGATTTTTTCTGTCCTCGCTGTATGGTAGAGAGGGGGTATAATAGACACTTGTTTGACCAAGGTGGTGGTGTTATGCAAAACAAGAGGGATTTCCAGCATGAACTGCTGCGAGATCTCAATGAAACTTCCTGCGATGCTTCCTGCAAGTGCATCGCTGTGAGCTGCGGAGACGAGAAACTGTGAGTGACAACATACAAAGACTGATCGGTTTTGATTTTAACTTTTACTGTTGTTTTCAATTTTAACTATAGGCGCTCAATCAAGTATGCAATATGCTCAATAAAATCAGCATTCTGTGTATAGGGAAAGGCTAGTTTCAGTTGCCAAGTGTTTGCAGGTGTGAACCCAGATATTAACCTGTAGGGATGGCAGTCACTGGAATGCCTCCCGGTCGCTGCCATAGCCCATAAGAGATAATCTGCTAAGACAGCTTCTTCCCATGGTTCGCCGTGTGTTGAGTCATCACAGGGGCCAGGATACTGATGGGAGGAATTGTGGGGGTGGGGGTGGGGAGAACACCTGCCCGTGTAGTAGGCTGGACATGCTAAACCTCTGAGTGGGGACTGCACAGATGCACAGCAGCACGCAGGGGGGTGCTCGTTTATTAGGCTCGACACACTAAAAGAGTGAGTGGGGGCTGCATGGACTGAGCCCTGACTTCACGAGGCTGCCGTCCTGTTTGCTAACACCCAAAGTTTAAAGTGTCTGGTCTTTTATTATAATTTTTATTGTTGTTATTATTATTATTATTTAATTTATATTGTGACAGCAATGTACCTGGCAGTGTTACAGTAAAGGTCCCTACCCCCAAAGGGTTTACAATCAAAGAGATGAGGAAGGGGGAGACAAGCGAGAGGTGAACATCAGGAGAGACAAGGATACACTCATGAGTTTGAGAAGATGCAGGTGCACATGCTTAACTTAGGTACAGGGAAGAGATTCTGAGGGAGGGAGAGAGGAGAATGCAGTTTCACTCATGATGAGCCAAGGAAAACCTGATGGAAGAGGTAGGTTTTCAGGAGGGATTTTAAAGTTGGGGGAGAGGGAGCAGAACAAATGTATTCAGGGAGGGAATTCCAGGCATGGGGGGCAACAAGAGAGAAGGGGAGAAGACATTTAGAGGAGCAGGGGTGTCACAAGCAGGTGGGGTCAGAGGCGTAGCGAAGCTCCTGGCTACAAATGTGAGGAATGTGGTGGTATACAAGAGCAGAGAAATGCGGGCGAGCAAGACCAGGAGCTTGTGCCAAATGCGTTCCCGTAGATGAGGAGTTCAGGCTTGGCCATATTAAGCTTGAGTTGGCGGCGAGACTACCAAGCAGAGATGTCAGAGAGAGCAATATGAGACTGGATGGAGGAGGAGGAGAGCACAGAAGTGGAGAGAGAGAGTTGCGTGTCATCAGCATACTGGAAGTCATGGGATTCAATGAGTTTACCTAGAGAAAGAGTGTAAAGGGAGAAAAGAAGAGGGCCCAGGACAGAGCCTTGGGGAACTCCCACAGAGAGAGAGGGAGCAATGTACAGGAGGTACCAACAAGAAAAAAGTTGAAGGAGCGGTTTGAGGGATATGAAGAGAAGCAGTTGAGAACAGGGTTCCAGAAACCAAGGGAGCATAGTGAATCCAGGAGGAGGCCAAGACTGACAGTGTCAAAGGTTGCAGAGAGACTGAGGAGGACAAGAATGAAGTTGAGCCCCTTAGACTTAGCTAAGAGAAGTTCATCAGTGATTTTAGTGAGAGCGGTCTCAGTCAAGTGGAGAGAGCATAAGCCCGATTTGAAGGGGGTCAAATGAGGAATTAGAAGAGAGGAAATAAGGACAGTACATGTAGACCGCCTGCTCCAGGAACTTGGAAGCGAATGTGGCAATAGCTGGAAGGGTCAGAGGGGTCAAGAGTGGACTTCTTAAGGATGGGGGGGGGGTGTCATGGTATGTTTGAAAGCAAATGGAAATGACCCAGTAGAGAGGGAGACACTGATGATATGGAGCAAAGAAGGTGCAGCGGTGAGGGGCAATCACCATTAGGAGGTGAGAAGGAATGGCATCAAGGGGGCAGGTGGAGGGGTTGGATGAAGAGAGGAGGGAGGTGACCTCAACAAGGGATGCTTGGGAGAAGGAGAAGAGAGGCAGGATTGGGGGGGGATAGCGGGTGAGGGAGAGGGTTAAGAAGCAATAGCAAGGCAGAGTTTATCAATCTTGTTGAAAAAGGAAAGTAAGTTCTGTGTAGAGAGAGGGGAGGACAGGGGGCTTCAGAAGGGAAACAAATGTTGAGAAGAAACAGCAGGGGTTGCGGGAGTGAGTTTCAATTAACTATATTATCTATACACTGTTTCCTTTAGGAGACGGTCGTGGAGGGTTAAAGGGATTTGTTTATTGATTTGTAAGATATTTATTGTTTTTATTGATTGTGAGCTGCCCTGAGCATTTATGGGATGGGCGGCATATAAATTTAAGTAAATAAGAGAGTTGAGAGCAGAATAGCAAAATGACTGGGTTCTGTAAAAGGCTGATTTATGAGGCAAAACAATGAGCTACAGAAGTGAAATTTTGACTAAGCAACAATTGTACAGTGATAATGGATTCTACCAATGTTTAAAGGGAGTGAAGTCAGGAGGAGAGGAATTCCAGTATCCATACTTGTGAATCTCTTACTTGAATTGGTGAGCAAAAAGTTCCATTGGAATCACTGACACTTTCTGGGAATGACTGATTCACAATCTGGCCCACTGAGAGGTGCCTGGAGGCTTAAATAGGAATAATGGAAGTAGCATTAATTTTTCATGCAAGTTACTGCAGTGGAATAGAACCCAATGGAGATTGATGGAAACGTCCTTACATGTCTTGTAAGGAGACTGGACAAGACTGAAAATATATGCTATGAGTACAGTCCTGCATCAGCAGACATGAACTGGTTGATGAAACAGATCTCACTTTCCGTATGATCTCATACACTTGGCAGCTGTTTGGGTCTGAGGACTGACCAAAGCCGAGACCTTTCCAAAACTTTTCCACTGGCGCCGTTCACTAACTCTCCTTGACTAGCCAGAGGGTTAACCAGACTACACGAGGAACCAATAGATGAATATGTTTTTTCTGCAGCTCTCCTAGCTTCCTCAGAGAGTCTATGACCAAGAACCAGCTTGAGATGCCTTAAATGGCAGGAAAGTCGGCTTTTGTTTAAAAGCTGGGGGCTGGCCCAAGAAGGCAAATATTTTAAATAGCTGCTAACAATGATTAAGAAGGAGCACACAGTGGTATCAGAGTTCATGTTTCTTGTAGTTCTCATGATGGAGTAACATAGTAGGCAAATCCCAAGCCACTTCACAGCATCTGGAAGAATAACAGGGCTTACTCTTGTCTTTGCATTCATCTGTCCTTTTTCTTACAGTATAAACCTCCCCTTCTGGATGAATACTTAGTATTCAGATATTGAAAGGAATTACACTTAACTTTCTTCAGGTCTGAAGTTATTTTCTTACTATATGTGTGAGTTTGGTGGGATGGATGCCTCTGCATGTTGTTAGTTTCATACCTTGTTGCCGTTAAAAATACAAAACAAAACAAACCATTTTTGTATTAGTATTCATATTATTCTGTATAGCAGAAGCAACGTGCCAGGCGCTGTGCAATCAGTAGTTATCAGGTGTTTTCCAGTCATTCAGAAAATGACCCGGACAGCAGATAAAAAAATAAATACCTTTAATAATGTCCAAGAGATCATGAATGCTAACTAGGGGTGTTTTCAGACGTGACGGGGCGGCTTCTCCCCGTCCCCAAAACAACCCAGAGATTCCCCGCCGGGATCACCCAGGCACAGCAAACAGACGTGCCGGGGATCCCGGTGGGGAATCAGGGAGGGGGCGGGGCCACGCGGCACAACATGCAGCCGCACAGCCCCGCCCCCTCCACGCTGCCTCACCGCCCGCCCTCTGGGGAGACGGGCGGGTGGCGAGGCCAATGCCGCCACAGCGTCTGGCCGAGTTCACCACGCCCCGGAATCCCGCCGGGGATTCCAGGCCGTGATAGCCGACCAGATGTTACTCTTTTTTTATGCCTGCCTGGAATCACTTTCACCATGCTTCAGCCGATTTTAGCGCCGGTAGCCCGGGAAGCGTGGTTGAAATTGAACCCGTGTGGGTATTCAGTGTGGCGAACATCTGGCGGCCGCCGAACAGACGTGCAGGGCACAGTGACCACATGTAGGTATTCAGCGTGGTTCACTGTGATCTCGTCACGTCTGAAAACACCCTAGGTGATGTAAGATTATAGTGGTTTTATATCATATCATATCATCATCAATCATCATCATCATCATCGGGTGAAAACAGACATGACGCTAACCACCCTTTAACCACCCTTGGTGGTCATTTATGCATGTTGCGGGGCTGCATAGGGCACCAATACAGCCCTGCAACATGCATAAATAACCACCAAGGGTGGTTAAAGGGTGGTTAGCGTCATGTCTGTTTTCACCCATCATCATCAATTATTGATATAGCACCAGCAACGTGCCTGTCACTGAACAATCATTAATTGAACACCAGAAATGAGGGAACATAGGGAGAGACAAAGATACATTAGTGAGGTTGAGAAGATTCAGGTCACGTGCTTAGCTTAGTTACAAGGGAGAGGGAAGCCCCAAATGAAATGCCTTATTCGTCTCTGTCATGTATTCTCCCAAGAAGGTAAATTATGTTCAGTCTTACTCCTAACTTTTAAATTTGCTGATGACATAAAACCTGGAGGGATTTCAAACATTTTACAGAACAGCATTAGAATTCCGCATGATTTTGATAAATTAGAATTGGGCTGAAAACAATTAAGAGAAATTCAACAAAGACAAATGCCAAGCATTACACATAGGCTGGAAAAAATACACATGCAAAAATACAAAATGGATGCCTGTCTCTCCGGCCGGTTGGGCAATAGCACTGCCGTAAAGAATGGTTCTCTACTGCCACCGAGAGAAGGACAAGTTGCATTAAAGCAAAGTTAGATTAAACATTAGAAATTCCTAACCATAAAGAACAGCTAGTTGCTGAGGGAGGCTGGGGAATCCCCTTCACTAGAGGCTTGCAACAGGATCCTGGAAAAATATTTGGGGGGATTATATAAAGGCAGTTATTCCTGCATTCGTGCAAGGAGTTGAACTTCATGTCCCTTGAAGTCTCTTCAGCCCTTACAAACTTTTGTTTTTATGAAAATTGTGCATTGATTGTTTTCTACTACATTTTTTTTTTCTTTTCCAGCAGTTTTCTTCCTAGAGCAAGGAAATCATTAGAACAATTCTAATGTAGGCAACTCTATAATTTCTTCACAGCATAAGAGGTGCCCTTTTGCATAGTTTTTGTGTTAGAAAGGTTCAACATCTCCTGTGACTCAGTTAATTGTGTGTTGGCATGACTCTGCTGGCTTGTAAAACCGACACTATGACCTTTACGGGGATGAAGTGGATGAGACGCCTGTGCCATGATGAGAAAGTCTACTTCTTAAACCGACTTAAACTAGTTGGATACAGTAATATCCCTTCATTAATTAATGTTTCAGTTAAACAAGCTGATATCAAGAAAAGAAATTTAATTTAAACTGCAAACAAGAATTTCCAGTTTTGAAATCTCTTGAAAAATCACCTTTGAGCCTAACAGGAGTAATGAAAGAAGCATTTTATTGTAGTTATTTTATAGGTAAGCTGATTAGACAACCAGCAAGCTTACCCTGGCAAGAGGCTATGATTTAATACAGATCTTTTCCATCTCAACATTTATGATTCTGTGACTTAATTTTAGTTGGTCATTTGTAATATTTTTAACCTCATTTTATTTCAAGATAGAAGAGCCATGTGTATCTATTATTTTGTGGTATAGTGCATAAGAATAGAGTACTACAGGTTATAGAATTATGTGTTATAATACTATAAAATGTAATTTTGTAATAAAGATTGTTTTTAAATTAAGAGAGTTCCCAGTTCTTCTGCCCTTACTTGTATTGAAGAGATATCTTACTCCACAAATATTTTGATTTAAAACTGTGGGGCTGCTTGCAATATCAAGTATATAAGGACAAGAACATGCGAAGTGCCATACTGGGTCAGACCAATGGTCCATATGATAGCCCAACAGCCTTTCTTTGATGGTGGCTGTTATCATTTGCTTCTTAGAGGTACCCAACAGGTCATAATGGAGTGATCTCTGTTCACTCCCAGCTCCTGACAGTCAGAGGACACATCCCCCAACCTGCTTGACTAATAGCCATTAATGGGCCTATCCTCCAAGAGCTTATCCAATCTTTTTTTAAAAACCCAGCTTTGCTACTGGTCTTGACCACATCCTCAGGCAACATGTTTCACAAATTAGTTGTGCATTGAGTGAAAAGATACTTTTTTGTATTGTTTTTAATCTGCTGCCAGTTAATTCCACGTAATGTCCTGTAGTTGTTCTTGTGCGTTTTGAGAAGGTAAATAACTTCCTATTTTCTCATTCCACTCCATTCATGATCTTATAAACGTCTACCATATCTCTTCTCAGCCATCTCTTTTCCAAGCTGAAGAGCCCTAACTGATCAAGCGTCTCCTCGTATGGAAACCGTTCCATACCTGTCTCTTATACACATCTAGATGTGTATAAGAGACAGCATTCCCTGTCCCCCCTAACAATAGATTAATATAGTGGTGTTATGATATTTTCTGTTCAATTCTCTATCTTTTTCTGAATAGTTCTGTTTGCCTTTTTTGACCACTGCTGCACACTGAGCTGAGGTTTTCAGTGAATTGTCCCCAATGACTCTGATCCTTTCCCAGAGTGGCAACCCTTAATTTAGATCCCAGCACTGTAGCCTGGATTATTTTTCCCTACATGCATCACTTTGCACTTGTCAACATTGAATTTCATCTGTCATTGAGTTGTCCAGTTACCCAGTCTTGCAAGCTGCTACTATAATTCCACACAATATAAATAGAACATAAATACATTAATTCTGCTCATTCCCTCACAATCTTCAAATCCCTCTAGAAAACATACCTCTTCCACCAAGCTTTCCCTAGCTCCTCACCCCCATGCACGGCTGCTCACCGGTATGCGCCTACAACTTCTCAACTTCATGAATGTATCTCTGTCTCTCCCTATGTTCTCCCCTAGATTGTAAGACCCACGAGGCAGGTGTCTGTCTGTTGTCTATTTTGATTATTATCACACCCATTCCTGCAGGCTCAGGGCAGCTCACAAAATATAAAACCCAGTCAACACCATATGAAATTTCCATTAAAACCATTTCCACTCCCACTTTCCAAGCCCTATCCCTGCCTTCTAAAAGCCTGACCAAGTAAATATGTCTTACATTGTTTTCTAAACATTATCAGGCTTTGGCGAACCACCACAGCACGAGAGTTCCAAAGCTGTAGTGACCAAAACCATCTTTCTCTTCGTGCCCGTGTTGTCCGGACCTGATGCTGTGGTGGTACTCGCAGGAGGGCACCCACAGCTGATGTAAGGGAGAGTATTGAAACATAGGGAGGAAGGCAGCCTCTTAGGTTAATAATTGTTCAGTGCCAGGTACATTTCTTGAGCTATATAAACGCTTAAAAATAATATCAGACTCTCAGTTAGCAACTCGGAGAAACTCTCTATTATTCCCATTAAACTTAGAAACATACTTTTTTTTATTAACTGAAAAAGTGGTTAATAATTGAGTCTTTACTATAAAATGCTATCACAGTGTTGGTTGTAAATGTATAAGTAATTAAACATGGTCGTGTCTTGCATTATTCTATTATAGTGGCATGTTTTAAAATCCATTTTCTCAGTGTAACACATGACCTAGAGAGAGACTGTAATAATTTCCTTCAGTAGTAAAAAGAAGCATCTTTTAAAATGTGGAACGTTTTATAATTATTATATGTTACTTTCAATGGGAAGATTGCATAGTTCAAAATCTCTATAGGGATGCAGTTTTGGAAGGGTCCACATTAGAAATAGCTGGAAAATAAAGAATTTATCTTTATTCAGAATTTAACTTTAAATTGGTTTTCATACACCCAGTACAAGAACAGCAATGAGCTCTATCCCAACTGAAGCCAGGGTTTAATTTATCTAAAGCTAATTCCCTATTGAACTGAATTAAATCAAAATACAGCAGTCACATTTTATAAGGTGTTCCCTTGGTGTTTTGTGAAAAGATTTAAACTAACTTGGCTTAAAATTACACCTTCATCTAACATTGCACTAGTTTGCAAACAATGCCATCGTTTTCCCCTATGTTGGCTTGTTTCCTTTCCAGGTCATTCACATCTCCTCCAAATAGAAATAACCATGCTGTCACAAAATTTTTTTTTCTAAAAAAATTGGACATGGTGAGTTAGACTCACTCCTGCATTGTTGAAGTCAAGAAGAGATTAAGCTAACTGCATTGGGAGGAAAATCAGGGCTTTATTAGTGGACCCTGACCTATACTATTATACAGTAATGAGTAGATATTAGCCAATTAAGTTGCTACATCTAGCCTACCAAAAATGTACCAGTTTTCTTGGTGGTGGTGGTTCAGTAGCAAATTACTGTGTAGAACTACTGTGTAATACTGTGTAATACAGTAGTATTGCTGTGTAATACTACTGTGTAGACTCAAGAATGTAAGTCTACAATAGTCAAGAATAGTAAGAAAAGTTATGTAGAGAATTTGAGTAAAATGTGTATTGCTGTTCACGATTGTTTATAACTATTATTGTGTGGGATTGAGAGTTGGCACCTGTGCCAATGATATTTGTGAGTCATGAACAGAAGAAGTATAATGTGAAAGTCACAGGAAAACTGCAGAGCAACAGGGATTGTGGTGGTTTTGGACTGAAGCAAACAGCATACGTTCAAAAGCATATAAAGTAATTGTGAGCATTTGGCTGATCTGTCTTATCTTCATTAGTTCTCAGAACACACAAAGCATACAGTTTTCCTTCCCCAGCATCCCCTCAGCTCCAGTATGGCTAGAAATGGGTCTTCCCCGTATTATATTAATTTTGTTGCATCAGTTAATCTGTCTTTTGTGTAAAGAGGACAGAGTTCAAAACCTAAACAGGTAATGTAGTGAACTGTATTGCCATTTGTTGCTTTTAAACCTTCCCTGGCAAAACACAAAGTGCATTAGCTACTTTAATGGAATTGGCTTTCATTCCTTGTAATGCATTTGTCTTTCAGCCTTACCTTGCTGCTAAGAATGGCTTTGTCAGTGGACTCAGCTTTGTACCGCTGCCAGCGGCTGGCTGCAGAAGCGTTTTTCCGTGGTGAATCAGAATCGACACCTCTGCTGTCTTCTGTCAAAGAGAGACTGAAATACAACTTGAACAAATGGAGGATTGTGTTTCCAAATAATGAGAGATTTCAAAAAGATTGGGGGAAAGTCTCTAGGTTTTATGCTGGAAATGGAATACGGACCACGAAATACACGTTTCTGACTTTTTTCCCCAAAAACCTGTTTGAACAGTTTCACAGGTAAACATATACCATAGCTGAAGAAATGATCCATCAGCTTTTACAACTGTCCCTTTATAAGTGATCTGCTTCAGGAATGAAATTACAATAACAAGATTGCAAGTATTAATGCTAAAACATCTGTTCAAAATGTAACGTTACTGTGTTGTATGATACAAGAGAGAGAAAATCGAACAGCCCAAAGGGTGTTGAATGTTAAATAAATAAATTTATACCTAAACATCCTGTTTTAAACTTGGAGTCTGTGTGATCATCTATATAGAGGCTTCTCTCATGAAAAAACACCTATAGAATTTTACAGAAAATCATCACACTTCTGAAGACTTTTTGCACCGACTTAAAATTTGAAAAAGGTCTAATATGTTTGTTGTCTATTATAGTCTATAGATTTTTTTTATAGAGAGTATTTTTGTAGAACCCTATTTAATTAACCATCTTGGTTTTATTCATCTGTAATTAAAAAGTGATCTTGCATAAGGGCAGCAGGTGCTCTGCTGCTTTGAGTGGGTCAGTCTTTCCCATTAACTGTTGGGTATGTGAGGAATGGCAGCTGTAGGCTTGATTCTGGCTGCCAATATGCCAAGTTCAGTGGGAAATACCATTTGATCACGATGAACAGAAAACCTTAATCTAACCCCTTTAAAGAATATCGTCTATAATATGGTTTCAAGTTCTTCAGACTCAGGGTGTTAACAAACGAGACGGTAGCCCACACCAGGTGGATGTCCACCTACCTGTTTTGTAGGTGTTTGCCCCCACCGGCCACCAGACACAAAGCCGCAACTCATGGCAGGGTCTGTACGAGGTTGCTCTATACGAGGTTTAGACACTCGAAGAAAAAATGCAAAGCACCCTCCCAAGCGGGGATGTTTTCCGCCCAAACGTTACAGTAATGCAGAAGATACCAGTGAGGGGGTATAAAAGGTGCATGTTTGACTGGAGTTTTTATACAGACTGAGAGAGATTTCCAACACCACCGCAGGTGAGAGCCCAATAGAGCTGTGTGCTGTTACCTGTCAGTACGTTACTGTGAGCCATGGATGCATGAAACCAGGCTGAGAGTATGCAAAGACTGATTGCTTTCACTTCGTGCAAGTGGGTTTTCACACCTGCCAAACTCTGCGCAGGGGAGTGGGGGGGAGGGGAGTGGGGACTTTCACATAGCCAAACTCTGTACAGATTTTGGCTTGCGGGAGCTAAAATCTGTACACCACCGCAGGTGTGAATGTGGTATTAGTCTGGCCAACCTTTAGACTTGATGTCTTAGGATTTGTATATGACCAGCTCCTATCAGAGACAATGGTGTTCTTTCCATTGGTTTTGAAGGAAATCAAATTCAGTAATTCCCACAATTTTAATATGTATTTTAAATTCCAAAATCTGTTGGGGTTTTTTAAAAAGTCAGTAACCCTATAAATAAAACCTATTGTAAATGTATGATACGGAAGATAAATGGAATCATTTAACAGGTTTGGGTTTAAAAATTTAAACATTTTTCGTAATAAACGGTAGTATAAATCAAGTAGTTTAAATGTTAAGGAAACATTGCTTATAAGACCGTAGTGACTAGAAGGTATGGAGACATTAGAACCGCAATAGGCAAAAGTCAAATCCATAGTAAGGAAAGTACGAAAGGGTTGCAGAGGGATCTGTTCAAGTCTATTAAGAGAATGTAATGAGGGTCCAATTGTACCGGGGCCAAAAGAAACCCAATTTCCTTAATTTACATTTTACATTTTATTTATTTTATTTCTTTAAATTTATTCGCCACCCCCTCCTGCCACGGCAGCTCAGGGCGGCTTACAACAAAATACAATGAGTAAAATTATAATTGCAAGTAACATAGGTGTAAATAAAATACCAATATAGTCTCTAGAAATTGACTTCAGGACTTGTGATGGGGGAATGGGAGCAAGGAGGTTTCGGAGGAAAAGGGGCCCCTGTTACCAGGTTGTTAGGGTCACAAATTTCTCTCTAAATAGAGAGAGTTAAAATGTGTTTTGCATGCAAAAAGTGCACATTTCATTTCCAACTGTTTAAATTTCCGTTTTACTTTTTCAGGTTGGCCAATCTATATTTCCTCCTCTTGGTGATCTTAAACTGGTTCCCACAGGTAGAAGTCTTCCATCGGGAGATTACTATGTTACCTTTGTCTGTGGTGCTGCTTATAATTGCTGCCAAGGATGGCATTGAAGACTGTAAGAGATACAGATTTGATAAGCAGCTAAACTCTTCTAAAACCAAAGCATACAATAAGTAAGTAAAGTGACCACTACTTAGTTTTATATTATTATTATTATTTTCCCCTTGGATCTCAAGAAGTGAAATTAATAGAGTTAAGACTTCTCATAGTACTGGCTCTATCTTTAAAAGTTCCTACCAGAAGTGACCAAAGTTCCAACCCCGAGAGCTATGTACCAAAATCTTTGTATGTCCAGATTTTACAAGATGCACACACATATTTGCTCACATAAGCCTCTCCTGCTTTGTGATTGGCTGATAGAGTTGGTGGTCTGTAATCCTGGCTGTTGAGATTCTGCAGAGAAGCTGTTATTCAGCTGCTGAGATTCAGGTGCAATGAAATAAGATACAAGACCATTAAGGTAGCACGGGTTCCAGGACTAGCCTTGGCCGAGAACTGCACTTGAACTGCCTAACCCCTGTATGTGGCTCCCAAACTAGTTTGGCCACTCTAGGTTTATGGTAAAGAGCTAGAAAAAAATTCTAGAAAGCATCTTTAGCCCTCAGAGTTCATTAAGCTTATGCCAATCACTATTATACTGCTACACAAAATGTTTTCACTTCTGTAGTACCTCTCAAAGTAGTCAAACCTTTACCAACACTAATGAAGTCTCGCTTCTAACACATCTGCTAGCTGAGGGATGTCAGGAGTGCTGAGGATACTTTGCTTACCAGAGTAATGTACCCTTCTCTGGAATGAAACATCATAGATGTTTAACAGCACAGAGCAATACAACTCAAATAAAAGGTGGGTGGGGTCAGAAAAACCATGTCCAAAAATGGAAATTGTAGTAGATCAATCATATTCCAACTGGAATTCAGCAAGGATATTGGTCCTGAGACCACATCTTCTCCAGCAAATGCTATGAGATCTTTAATAACTAAACATACAGTAAGCTCTCATTTCATTTGGGTTACTGGACCTTCAGCAAGGCAGTGCCATGATCCCCTATGCCTGAACTTTCTATCCACTGCTGATTCAGAGAGGGGGAGTGCCAGCTTCCTTGCCAAAAAGAGCACCTTCTGCTAGGGCTGTTCCAAGCAGAAAAGAAATTTTATTGAGTATTTCCAAGCTTTCGAGTCCATGCTGTCTGGGAGCAAGCGGGACTATGTTTCCCAGTATGCTCTCTGGCTTGCTCCCAGACAGCATTAGAACTATTGCTGTCTGGGAACAGACCGGCTCCCGTGGCTTGGCAGAGTCCATGCCAGAAGACAGCAGCGTGCCTGGCTCCCGGCGACTTTTCCCTTTATCCCTGCACTGCTCCCCAGTGCCCTATTCCCTGATCCCCTTCCCTGGCCCATGCTACTGGCCACACTGCCCTCTCCCCACCCCCACCCCCCTTTTCCAGCACTCGACTGAGGTTATTTCCAAATCCCAAATGGTAAGGCTATTCCTTGGCCATTCAGAACTTGGAAATACTGGGCCAAACTCAGTAAAATTTGAGTGCCGAGTTACAGCCGTAGCTTATACAAAACCCTTGTCCAATGACTAACCCAATTAGCTCATGATGTGTGATGGTCTTGCTTGTAGGGCTGTGCGAACTGACTGAACAAAGTTTGGGTTATGAACCGGTTCCGGCGGGGGCACAGGGAGGAACCCGGTTTTCCCTCCCCCTCCAGGCTGCGCGGATGGAAGGGGCGCTGGGGAGCACACACACACACCCGCATACAATTTTTTTAACCCCACCCCACCTGGTGGTTCCGGGGCTCCGGTCCCGAGTCCAGCGGCGCTCCAGAGTGCTTCAGGCTGCTACTAGGGGGCGCTGTGTCCCCATTGAAACCAATGAAATATCCCTCCCCGGCTGCGCGGGTGGAAGGGGGGACACCCCCCACCCACCCTGCCCAGCCTGGCTTTTTGTTTAAAAAAAGAACAGAGTAAGACAGACCCAGAGGCGGAGGCGAAGGCGAAGGCGAGCCCACCCCCCAGCACCAGCGGCCGCGGCGTCCCCGCAGCCGCCGGTAAGTATGACTCGATCCCTGGGGGGGTGGGGTGTTTAACACCCCCACCCCCCCCAGGGATCACCCCTACAGCGCGCTTGCCGCTTACCTTTGGGAGCTCCGGCGGCGGCGGGCGGTCCGGCGGCCTCAGCGCCGGCTGTGGCTGCCGGCGTCAGGACG
>QEPC01013374.1:610420-630603 GCA_003113815.1 Sphenodon punctatus
CTCCTCGCCCCTTGCTCTCTCCTCCGCCACCGCTCTCTTCCTCCTCCTCGCTCCATCCCGCCACGTTCACCAGCCGCTTTTTCCCCTTTAAATCTCCCTCCGGTGAGTGTGTTGATGCCGGTTGCCTGGCAGCGACATTGCGCTCATTGCTCACGCCTGGGGATGATTTCCTTTGATCCCGGGCGGCGGCTGGCGTCCAGACGTGACTTTTGGTTGATCACGGGTGGGAATATCGTTCACCACGCTTCCACGGGAATTGGTTCGGCTAGCCCGGGAAGTGTGGTTGGAATTGGCCCCGCGCAGGTGTTCAGGGTGGTGAACATCTGGCGGCCACCGAACAGACATTCACGCCGCCTTGGCCCCGCCGCGGGGTTCACCGTGGTTCACTGTGGTTCAGCGTGATCTCATCACGTCTGAAATCACCCTTTGTCTAACTTTCCAGCCTGGCAATTTAGTTGTTGCTTTTTATTTGCAATGCTTCAAAATCAATAATGGGCTTGGGGTGTTCTTTGGTCCTTCATTTAGGGACAACACAGCTATCGGTAAAGCCAAATAAAAATAAAAACTAATTCTGAAATTTATTAATGGCGCCTTGAATACTTCTGCATGTGAGCTTTGGATGTGAAATACCTTATCAGGTAAACTTAAGTTCAAGGTTAATTTTAATAGTAACAATTTTTTGTGAGATGTTAAATCATGAGGTGGAGAATATAACATCGGGATTGCAGAGATTTAATCTAGCAGTCACTTTGGTTGTCCTGGCAAAGATTCAGAATGCAACTGTCAACAACTTACTCCAATTGATATTTGATTTACTTAGCATGTCTCTGTCATCTGAGGTTTCAGGATTATATTTAACTTTCAAAATGGGGTCACACAGGTAAAAAATTTAGGAACCATTGATGTAAAACCATTCTCTTCCTATGAACAAAGACATCTATGATCTCAGTTGTATGGATGACATGAAGAATTATCTCTTTTCCCCTTTCTACAAGCTGTGACAGCTGATATCTTCAGTCATCAGAAAATACGACAGTCTACTACCAGTCAAAGTACAAAATATTGTGTTAACCCATAAAATCAAGTGTCTCCTCTTAACGATTGACACACAACCACAAAAAAGTTAGCTGTCTTAAATTCTCACTTGCTCTACAAATGAGTAAGAGTGAGAAATTAATACTGAACAAGAAATTGAGTGAGTTTGTGCCAGAAATCTTTGTCAATGGAAAAGAATTAAGAGGCATGATGGATAAGGTAGGAATATATAGCAGTATTAATAATAATAAATAATAATAAAATGTCTGAGGATCAGTAAGAAGATGCTAGTGCTGGGTGCTAGGTGGAGATTGGCGAATGTATGGAAAATTGTCCTCTTCTCACAATAATTTGGAGTCCTTCCACTGTTGTCATTTAATAATAATAATTTCTATAGTGCCTGCCTTCCAAATGGTGCTCAGGGTGCTTTTCAACATAAAATATATGATAAAACAATATAAAATCTATTTTAAATTAAAACAATTTAAACGGGGAAGGTAAAGATGAAGGAGAAAACAATAAAGGGAACCAGCAGTGGATCCTACAAACACCTGGAAAAAAAAATAATCTTCTGGTGCTTTTGAAAGGTAAAAACAGAGACCTGAGATGGATATGTGGGAGGAGTGAGTTCCACAGTGAGTTGCCCACCACAGCAAAGCCCCAATCACCTGCTGACTTAAGGCCCGATGGCAGGATCCTCAAACAGTAGGTGGTTTATGAGCGCAGACGTCCATCAGTTAAAGGATCCAGGAGCAGATTTCAAATATAGCCAGGCCCTATACCATTCAGTGCCCTTGTATTAAGGATCTATGTTTTCTGTGAATCTAACAACCTTAGTACAACAATTGCAAATACTAGCAATGTTGTTCGTCTATAATTAGAACAAGAACAGAGAGTCCAGTGGCACTTTAAAGACTAACAAATATTTATTAGTGCATGAGCTTTCGTCAGCACAAGCTGACTTCCCAGCTCGTGCTGAAGAAAGCTCATGCACTAATAATAAATATTTGTTAGTCTTTAAAGTGCCACTGGACTCTCTGTTCTTAGTGTAACAATTTATTGTTACTCTGGCTTTTGTTTCTTTGCAAAATCTATACCTAGGCATTTTGATAAAATAATTTTTGTGTTTGAAAACACTGTGTGTGTGTGTGTGTGTGTGTGTGTGTGAGAGAGAGAGAGAGAGAGAGAGAGAGAGACTTTGCCATGGAGTTTTAGACTGTAGATAAAAACAAAGGTAAACCTATAGATCAGGGGTGAGGAACCTTTTCTGTCCCGGGGGCCATATTGAAAATTAGTACGAGCTCCGAGGGCCACACAGAGGTTGTGGGTGGGGTTGCTTAACAGGTGTATTCAAGAAAAGGAGGGCCCAGATTCTGGATCTGTGCTGTGGATCTGTCCTGTACCCTTGTGTGTATAATACCCTCCTCTCTGCTACATTATCCTGAGCTCAGTTTTGGGGTAGAGATTGGGTCCAAGGGTCAGATCCAGGCACTGGAAAGGGGCCATATAAAAACTTGCCAAGGGCTGCATTTGGCCCATGGGCCTGAGGTTCCCCACCCCTGCTATAGATACTAGTATTTGGGGGAAGTTTGGGCCAATCTCTTCTTTAGAGCTTGGACCAAGAAGCACCCTCGCCTCTGAAAAGAGTCCCTTCCATCTTATAAAAACCCAAGCAGTCTTTCACCAGAGGCTTGTGCCCTCAAGGGGAGTGTATGGCACAGGGAAATGAGGAACACCCAGGACTATAGAACATCTTGTGATAAAGGGAAAACACAGTTGCCGTAAAGTGCATAATATGGTGACTGCAAATCTTTTGCCTGGTTGATCTCAATTTGAGACTTAAATATAATCACATGATCCCAGACAGCAACAAATAAAGATTAGATGGCATGACCCAAGCTGGGATCCCAACTTAGTTTGGCAACTTCAGTTATACGGTGTTAACTACAATGTACATGATTTTATTATTGCTTCTGTGAAGCTTTGAAAAGCTGACTTTTCTTGGTCTTTTTGTTAGTTGTGCAGCCATGGAGGAGCTTGGTGCCTCCTAATTTTCTGCTTATCCTTATGAATTATCTGCCATAGGTGGTCTTGTACCAAGGGTGAAAGTCTTTCCCTAGACACTAGAAGCCTTGTTAAACAGAATTATAATCTTGTTTCAGCAGACAATTTTCTTTTCATACAGTAACTGATCTCATGAGCTACAGGTGAGCCATTAATCATATTTACAGTATTACTCCAGGAGTAATTAGATTGGAGAGACCGTATTTTCTCTGATTGTCTCAGAATTCAGTATAATGAATTCTGCTTCCAAGCCCTAACAAAAGTAGGAAGGCAACATTCTGTTTTGTCTGTCTTTGATCGAAAGAAACACTTTTTACTCCCCACCCTCCACCAAAGTTAAAAGGTTAGGGAAAGTTCCACCTTGACTTTATCCCAGATCACACTGAAGGCCCTTGAATTTTGTGTCATAAAGTCACCTCCACAATTGCCAGTCATTGGAACTCTTGTCAGTAGCTTCATCAGAAAACCAATACATCCACAGTCATGGAAATTGTTCTGTACTGTCTCAGCCCTTTGCTACGCAGTGATGAACACAAGACATTGCAAAATGCTTGCACAATTGCCTTCCAGTGTTGCACATACTTTGCTGGTGAAATGAGCACTAAATTCATTTTTTATATAAAAAAACAAACCAGTGGATTTCTAAACCAAAAATCCTGGGAGAAAAGGCAAGGATATTCTTTCCCCCTCCCACCCGCTCAGATTACTGCTCCATCGTGATCCAGTCAAAAATAGATGCAAACTTCTCACAATGTACCCATATGTGATTGTTGTGTTTGCCAAGAGACTGAAACAGGTGCTACTTATCATTTCCATACCTTGGGAGTTTGGCTGGATTCCTCAGGCATCCACCGGCTGTTTCCCTGCTGAGTCACTGAAAATCTTAGTGTTTTCATAAATACACCACAACCCTGCTTCATCTGATTTGTAAGTCATTTTAATTAGCATCTGCTTTAAATATGTTCTCATAATTTGGGGCAGGGGGCAGCAATGAGCAACACACTTTAGATCTTATCATAGAGTCACGAGGCTGGAAGGGTCATCTAGTCCGGCCCCTTGCACCACCGCAGGACCTGCCACACCCCAATCATCCGCACAGAGAAATCCCACCAATCGTTACAAGCAGAGACTGGGACTAACCAGAGGGCACCAATGCCGGAAATAACAGGACATAGTTTTAGAACAAGGGGATCCAGATGTCCTAAACAAGTGAGCCACACCCATGCTACAGAGGAAGGCGAAAAACCATCAGAGTCAACTGCCAGGGAAAATTCCTTCCCGACCCCAAATGGTCTTGCACTACTAGCTGGCTGCAACAAAGGCACTGGGAGGCAGTAGCCTTTCCACATCCCAAGGTGTCACACTTCCATAGCGGAACTTCAAGATCTCTGCTTTCTCACCCTTTAGTCAATATGTGTGCAACTTGGCCTGGAGACGCATGCTCCTGTGGCGGCAGCCATTAGTGTGAACATGTGAAGTTGTAGATTAAAGCATTACATCATCACCAACATTTGAAATATAAACGTGTGAGAAATTAGGGAGTACAGGGAGGAGGAAAGGGTAGGGGAACAAGTAAGCAAGCACCCCACACATGTTCCCACAGGCAACAGTGCTGTGGATAAAGTTTCCCTCAGAATCTTTAAGGGCCTTTAGGGCATAAACCCCCAGCCATAGATCATCACAGGGATGCAGGGAGCGTAGTGCAGAGACAGGAATGTCAAGCGGACACACAGGACCCAGGAACCACACCCCTAGGGGTTTCATAAAATAGGGGCCTGACAAAATGTTTGCCCAAATTAAGTTTTCAGTAACTGCTGAATAATGCTTTATATTATAGCAGAGTGCTTGATTCACAGAAATGTGACCACAATTCGTTACGGTCTGATATTAATGCAATGCCATATCCTTGTGCTGTGTTAGGATATTGCTCCATTAATACATTTTGCATCTGCCATGTCATCTAACATATCTACACTTTCTTACCTCCTGTCCTGTTTTCCCCACTGTAAGAGAAACGGGGAGGGATGCCCGGGGCTGGACTTACCGGCAGGCAACCTAGGCAGTTGCCTAGGGCAGCGGATTTGGAGGGGCGGCAAAAAAAAAACTACAAAGTTGCCACCCACTACCACCACCACCTATACAGCTGAACCGGGATTGGCTCAGCCATGCAGGTGACTGTGGCTGCCGCCAGCTTCCCTGTGCTCACCTCAGGAATGCTCACACCAGCCCCTGCCGCATTTGCTCTCTGCGCAGAGAGCAAATGTGGCCTCAGCCAGTATGTGCATGCCTGAGGTGTGCACAGGGAAGCTGGCTGCTACGCTGTGAGCCGTGCATCCTGCTCACTTCCCAACCCACCCACTCGTTCACTCCCCTCCTGGCCTGCCCCCAGCTTTCCAGCCCCCAGCCAACCCAGCACTGAGCCTCCATCCTAGTCTTCAGCCATCCCAGCCGTGTGTGTGTGTGTGTGTGTGTGTGTGTGTGTGTGTGAGGCTGGATTTCTGGGCAGTACCTGAGGATGCCCTCCTGAGAGAATAGGGTTGTTTTTTTTAATTATTATTTTTATGTTTTACTATTTATTTTATTTTATTTTTTATTTATTTATTTCCCCCAAGTGGGGAACCTGACGTAGCTTGGAGAGGAATGTGGTCAGGGGTGGTATGACTGGGGGAGAGGCATGGCTTCAGGGAGCAGCAGCCTCAGAAGTGCCCAGAGCATGCAAAAATCCTAAGTCTGGCTCTGGGGATGCCACTAGATCTGCCTGATGTGTCCGTGTGAACATACCTGCTCCAGCTAACATCCACAGATCAAAAACATCAATTCTGCAAGGCCTGAAAATCCTCTCTGGAGCTGCAAGATGAAATTCTCTGGTCTACCTTTTTTCATACAAAAATTAGACACTGGTTATTTACTGGCTAACTACTACATACATTCTATGGTTCTCTTATGCCTAAGAAAAGCTTAAAGATCCCTTGAAATAAGATGAGCAACTGCAGCTTGCTCTAGTTTTATTCGAATTAGATGCACCTTACATTTTAAGCAAATTGTTAATAGTTGTAGTCCTCTTTGACAACTTACTAGGCCTTGTTACTCGTCTGAGGCTGTCTGTTACATATGCAAGCAAGCCAACAGCTTGCAACTGGTTTAACAGAATTGTGATGGAATAATGAATTTCAACTGTGAAGAGCATGCTGACCATGCAGTTAAAGGAATTCATAACCTGCTGAGCTGACTAAACATAAGAGAACTTCTGCTAAAATTCAGAGAACAAAGTCAGATTCCCCACACGCTTCAAGTTCAGTCCAGGCTACAACATTGCTGCAACTCAGATATCAGAGAGTTAGCAATTCTTACTGTCAATCAATGGACATCACGACAATAATGATTGTTGCTTTCTTAAAAGGAAGCTTTGCTGGAACATTGCTAATGCCACTGATGACTACTTTAGTGATAAACTTCTCTGTGTCTGTAACTCTGTGCCGAGGCACTTGTAGATGCTTCACAGGAAATATCTGCAGTAGTTTAGCAGTCTGTAACAGTCAACTAATCACTGGAGGCAAAGAACAAATGAAAGGCTACATTTCTGATTTAAAGATTGGCAGGTATTTCCGCGGACAAAGTGGCAAGTGACTGAAACAACGGATAATTAGTGCATTCAGATAAAGTCATGAGACAAGGAGGCCACCATCAGGTGACCTCAGACGGTGCTTGGGGGTGTAAAGAGGAGTTGGAGTCACATCGATGATTTGGACTCCACTTCCCAAAGGCTTTATAGGTCAACCGGAGCACTTGGAAGCTAATGCGAAATCTGATTAGCAATCATTAAATAACCAAGCTGGACATGGAGTTATGCGCTCACTCCATCTGGTGCCAGACAGAATTTTAGCAGCAGCATTTTGCCGTAGGTGTTAATTAAAAATGAAAAAGCCTGAAATCAAAAGTACTGAGGTGAAAAATCAGATAATTGCCAAATGGTGGCAAAAGAACCAAAAAGTTACTGGCTAGTAAAATTTGAACAAGTAGGAGTGAGTTTAAATCACCACACTTTTTTTCTTTTGGTGCCATTCCTTTTGAAGTAGATTTGAGGGGGGAGGGGGGGAATGCAGCCAAATGATACTTTTGAATATACTGTTTGAATATACTGCCTCTGATGTACCGGGGGTGGGGTGGGGGGGAAATGCTATTGGATTCTGTACCCTGAGCAAGTTGTTACTCAAATTCCCTCTTGGCCTGTCTTATAATTGTTTTACACTTTCTCTGCCAATATCTATGCTCAGTCCCATTTACCTCATTTGGAATACTTTTCCATTTTTGGAAGGACAGTTTTGTGGCTTTAATAGCCTTCTTAATTTTGCCATTCAGCCATGCAGGCATTTGTGTGGTTCTCTTCCTGCCTTTTATTTGTGATATACATTTAATCTGGGCATCTAAGATAGCAGTTTTTAGTAGTCTCTATGTCTACATACCTCGTACTTTATCTTGCAGACCTTTGACTCTGCTGACTTCCCCTTTTTGTTAACTAGTGACACAATATGAACCACGTAGCCATCTCTTTCAGCATTGCTGCTGCTACTGCTCCATCCTGCTCTCCCTCACCATAGCTTCAGCTGTTCTCATCCTCTCTCACTCTCTCTCTTCTCACCTCCCACCCCCACACACAAGTGATGCATTCTTGGAAGAAGGTGGGGGTAATTTTGGAAGATCAGGGATTTATTAGCCTGAAGAAAAGATGGCGGGCTTAGTGGTCAGGGAGAGTCAGTCTGCTGGACTCCAAAATTTTAATAGATTGTGGCCGCCTTCTGCTTTTAATCATGTTCTTCTTTCCCGCGTCCCTTTTTAAAACCTATAAACTCCTGTTGGTTCACTCCTTTCCCCATCTACACACACTCTCCCTCTTCCCTGTCTAGTTAGACATTCTTTTTTCAGTCTTGCCTCTTCCCCGTCTATTCAACTGCCCTTTTCATTTCTTCGTTCATAAGCCTATAACCATTCACGGCTTCCTCGTTCCAAAACTTTGAGGCTTGCCTGTTGGAAGCAGTATCCTGGGTTCCACATTTTCCTCTTCTGAGAAATCACCTCATATTAGTGGGGTTTTTTGCATAAATGAGTTTGCCTTTTATTTGTTCTCTGTCAGAACTGAATAGATTAAGTAAGTCACTTTGTTTACTTAGCAACAGAGGCTTGGATTATGCTATGAACTTTGATCAATGAATAGCAAATGGGCATGGGTCCCTGTTACACAAAGTACTACAAGGAAATGAATGCGAAATGCTTTAGTCCTAAGGTCGTGTGTAGTTTTTGAAGCTGAAAGCTGGGGGAGTGGTGCGTTTGTGGATGAAGTGCCTCTTTCTCCTTTTTACCCATTGGTGTAGGGCTACAAAGTGGCAAAGCATCTGTGAGGCTTTTTTTGTAGCAGGGCATGGTCCCTCAGGGAGAAACCACAGGGGCCAGGCCCACATGGGAATCGACTCTTCAGTGTCCTTTATTCACAGTGTAAGCAGCCTTCACCCAATACACATGCTTACAGAATCCAGGCAACGCCTTCTTCCCCCCTCTGGCTTTCACAGATTCCTTACTCAGACATTGGGGCCTTGTTGTGGCCCAGTCAGGCACAGCCCTCTCTAGTCCCTACCTTTCTCTGCCAGACTCTCACTGTCCATAGCTCCTTGCTCTAGCTCCACACTCTTCCCACAACCCCCTCACTGGACTTTCTCCAGGTTAGGGCTGAAACTGCCGGGGTTAGATAGAACGGGCCATCATACGTGGGTGTTTTCAGACATGATGCTAACCCCAGTTTAACCACACTTTAACCATACTTGAACGTTTCTTATGCATGTTGCAGGGCTGCATAGGGCACTAATACAGCCCTGAAACATGCATAAGAAAAGTTCAAGTGTGGTTAAACTGGGGTTAGCATCATGTCCGAAAACACTCAGTGATGGCCTGTTCTACCACGGTCCAGGGTAGGCTACCCCAGACCGTGGCATGGCTAAACTCAGGATGTACGCTGGCTGGGAGCCCAGCATGTATCCCGGGTTAGTCCTGCCACAGTCCAGGATGTACTTTGCTCCTGCCCGTGGCTAATAGCTGGCAGGCGGGAACAGACGTGACACCACTGCCGGTGGCCATGCCGGGGTAAGCGTGGCTACCGGCAGTGGTGTCACATCTGAAAATACCCCAGATGCATAGTGTAACACCACCGTTTCACCTTCCATGTTGAAATATTTCAGCTGCTTTTTTTTTCTCCAAAGTGATTTCTCCAAAGCATAATCCCTCCCATTATGAAGGTGGGCAAACATATTTTCCCCGTGCCAAGCTTGTTTCACACTGATGATTCAGAAAGAAGAGCCGAGCTTGGCAACTTGGCATGTAAAATAGTCTTTCCTGAAAAGTCCTACACCATAAAGAAATTAAATGGGAAAAAGCAATTCAGGTAACATTTCAAGTTGCATGATGAGCTTGCATAAAGAGCTTGCAGTAATGAGAAACTTTGTGTATAAGTAGAGCTGAAATGAGAACCCGCAGAAACTGGTATACACAACAAATTGTGGTACCTGAATTGACCCGACAACATTGGGGCCCAATTGGTACCCGATTTTAGGTACCCAATGTCCTGGAATTTCGACTTCCGGTCCCAGACTGTCAACTTCCGATACCGATTTTTTTAAAAAAATCTTTTTTAAAAATCAATGTATTGACTTCCAGCACCCAATTATTAATTTTCCATCCTGGAAAATAAACTTCTGGTCTCAGAAATTAAAATTCCGGTCCTGGAAAACTGACTTCTAGTCTTGACTTTAAAAAATTTCATCCTGAATTTTCAGTTTTCTTCCCTGATATACCAATTGGCAATTAAGTATTCATTGAATCTCTGTAAGTGCTTAGTATGTGCCGATCTGTTTGTAAGATTGTGCTCTAAAGGTTTCTGCATAAATGCCATCACACCTTTTTTCAATAAATATGACATTTTGTATTCCTGATTATGTAGCTTAATTGCTTTTTCAGTTTCATTCATTCTCCATCTGAGCTAATGAATTTATCAAGTCTGGTACCAATATTTCAAAAGCTGATTACCTTGGGAAGAATGTGTGGACGCACAAATGACATTGCTATCTCAATAGTTCAAGATCTCACAGTAGGATTCTCCTGGGTAGGTTGAAGGGTCATCCATGTATCTAGAAGCAAATTAGGCTACCTCTTTATCTTACATGTAGCTATTGAGGCATAGTAATTTGCTCTCCTTTATAGATCTGTTGTCATTTCCACATGGAGGTCAAAGTTTCCTCCACTCTCGCCTAGAAAATGAAACTGCTGATTCAGAGGCTGATGGATTTGAACACTTTCTAGTCTAGGACAGTGGCAAATACTGTCCAGTGGTGCTAGAGTGGAATGACAGTGAATAACTACCTCTGTTCACGGCTGTTGACAATGGTGGTCTCTAAATGACCTTTTGTGTTGCAACAACATACTGCACCAGATGAAGCATGAGAAGAGAAGACCATGGTGCTGGCTGTACAAAATTTGTTTGGCACTCAGTCGAGTAGCACAAGAAGTCAATACAATCTCAACTTCTGGAACCAATTTGAATAGTGGTTTAAATGACTGACTTGTGCTCATTTGAACTAGACTCTGAACAAGAGCTGGTGCTTGGGTCTATGTAATAGAAACTACCTATCAATTCTCAGAATTTTTCCAGTACAATGAAAGGTGCACAGAAAGGAGCGAGTCCTGAACCGAGGTTCTGAAAGCAGTGAATGAATCCCCACCTTTTAATACAAAACACTTCTTTCTCATCACTGATGAATTCCACTCAGGCAGAGGTTCCCAAACTATGGGTCAGGACCCTAAGTGGAGTCTCATTATCTGCAAATTGGGTTATAATCCCAACTGATCTTTGATATTATTTGCATACCTATGTTACTGTCTTCAGTAGGGATGGGACACCGGGGAGAATACCGGATACCGGATTTACCGGTATCGGAATACCGGATTTTTAACATTGGCCACTTTACTGGTTTTTTTACATTGTGGCCATTCACTTCAATGCCTGCGGTGTAAAAAAAACGGTAAAGCGGCCAACATTAAAAATCCGGTATGCCAATACCGGTGATTATTGGATTAATCTGATATACCTGATTATCGGGTATATCGGATTTATCCAATACAGATATTCCCACCCCCTACTGTCTAGGGGCACAGAAAGTTATTAATCTGCCTGTCACTGAACTGTTGTGATTAGAGACAGGTCTCTAGAATGGACAAGGGAGGGGTGACAAAGGAAGAGGGGTGCATCAGGAGAGATGAGGATACATTCATGAAGCTGAGAAGTTGCAGGTGCACGTGCTTTGTCTAGTTACAAGGGAGGAGCAGGATCCTGAAGGATGAGACAGTACAAGGAGCATAAAGGAGCATTCTATGAGGTGGGAGCTAGTGAAAGTCTCAGAATGGAGTCACACAAACAAAATGTTTTGGAACTAAGGCACAATTGGGGAAGCTACCAACCTAAATTGTCGCTCTCTACTTTAAAGACCTTGGAAATCACTTGGTATTAAAATAGCACTTTGTGCTAAAGATCTAGTCATTTAAGAATCAATTTCTCACTTCCTCATATTCTCTTCTGGGACAGAATTTTTGAAAAGGTGTTGATGAATTAGGTTTTTATTTAACTTTATTTATTCCCACCCCCTACTGTCTAGGGGGTCTCATCAGCTGTCTCTCTGACATCTCTACCTGGATGTCTCAATGTCAACTCAAACTCAACATGGCTAAAACTGAACTCCTTATCTTCCCCCCTCATCCTTCCTCTCCTTCCTCACTGTCAATAACTATTGATGGAGTCACCATCCTGCCTGTCCCCCAAGCCCGTAGCCTAGGCTTCATCTTTGACTCACCCCTTTCTTTTAAACCCTACATTGACTCTGTTGCTAAATCCTGTCGCTTCTCCCTCCATAACATTGCTAAGATTCGCCCTTTTCTCTCTGTCTCGTCTGCCAAAACTCTTGTTCATGCTCTGGTCATCTCTCGCCTCGATTACTGTAACCTCCTTCTCACTGGCCTTCCCCGGTCTCACCTTTCTCCCCTCATCTCTGTCCAAAACTCTGCTGCCAGGGTCATCTACCTCGCCAGTCGCTTCGACCATGTGCAGCCCCTCCTCTCTTCGCTTCACTGGCTTCCCCTTCCTGAACGAATCCTGCACAAGCTCCTAGTCTTCACCTATAAAGCTCTTCACAACCTTGCTCCCCCCTACCTCTCTGCACTTATCGCCCTCCATACTCCAGCCCGTGCACTTCGCTCCTCCTCTGTCCCTTCTCTCACCCTTCCACGCCTTCCCTGCTCCCCTAAGCGCCTTCGTCCCTTCTCACTTGCTGCCCCCCATGCCTGGAACTCCCTCCCTGTCCACATCCGCCTTGCCCCCTCCCTTCATACCTTCAAATCTCTCCTTAAAACTCACCTCTTTCGCTCTGCTCTGTCTGACTCTTTATCCTGCTGAGCCACTATTCCTATACCTACGATCGGTTTACCCTTATCCTTGCAACATGGACCTGCCTGCTGTCATTCTCATCGTAACCAAGCCAAGTACGTGCACTTGAGACCTCGCATCTTCATGAATGTTAGACCCCTTGTCTCTCCCTCTGTTCCCCTTCCTAAGTCTCTCCCCCAGCTCCTGTCTCTCAGATTGTAAGCCCTAGGGGCAGGGACCGTGTCGATTTTATTACTTTGTAAAGTGCCAGGTACACTGCTAGCGCTATATAAATGTTTGATAATAATAATAATTATTATTATTTATTTATTTATTTGCTTATTTGTACATTTTTACCCCGCTCCTCTCGCTACAAGCGTTTTCTATTACGCAAGAGGGCGAGTAACTTTGATTAAAGGGGAGGAAGCTGCTGCAAACACACCGGGGATGTGAAAGATAGCACAAACTCAGGAAAATTCAAGGTAGAGGTTAGGACTGAAAATCTGGTGAACTTGGGAAGAGAAGGGAGGAATATTGCAGGGGTGTTTTGTGTACTTCTATTATGGCAGCAACTCAGGTTCCTCATTATTGATAAGGGCTACATTGTGTGGACAGATAATATACAAATAGAAAGCATACAAATACAAATAGAAAGCAAGTTCAGTGAACTTTCCGTCTTGAGTTGAAGATGGGAGACAGCAAGTAGATACAATGTACAGACAGGGAGCACAAGGAAATGAGAATGAGAAAAAGATCGCCACTGTAGCACTATCTAGCAGTGTTTAACCAAATCGCATGTACTGTACAGACTCCAAGAGGGCCTCATAAAAAAAATTCAAAATATGTTTTTAATTGTCGGGTGTAAATCTTTTACTAGAAAATGTGGTTCTTTTCTTGTTTTTAGGTAATAAAATCTGAATGATGAACTGAAAATAATCATTCACAGTACAGACATAATATTATCTGTCAATACTGAAGCAAGTTTATTGTGCTACAGAGCTGATCTTTACTGAGCAAGATGATAAATCTTCATATTCATGAAAATCAATAGTAATAACATGTTGTGAAAGACCAGTACGTGGAGCAAAAAATATTTGGGTTCCAGTTCTGAATGCCTGTTCTTCAGTAGTGATCATCAGAACTAGCATAGTGTCCTGAGATGGGGCTCCATTCCCTAAACTATGAGGAGAAAGAGACCCAGGCTAGAAGACAAGTTCAAATGCAAAGAATATTTATAGAAAGGAGCTAAATGGATGAGAAAATGGGTAAAATGAAATGAACTATTTAAAAAACACAAAAAAAACCTTATATAAACAAAAGCAGGGCCAGCCTTAGCGTGTGACTAATGTGACAATGGGCCATGGCCCTACAGTCTTTAGGTCCCCATAGAGTGGTGGTGGCAACAAAGAGGCCTTGCGAGCAGCAGCAGCGGCCTCAGCAGCACTCCAGGAACCCTTCTGGAGTGGTGCCACCGGCGCCTGCGGAGGGGCCCTGTGAGTACAACCAGTGCTGTCTCCACTAGAGGCTGTCCTGGAGCGGGAGTGGCAGTGGTGGCAGCAGCAGCAGAGGGGCCCAGGGAATGCCGCCAATGCTGCTGCTGTTCCTAAGGCTTGTTGGGACCCTCCCTCAGGAGTAATGGCAGCCCTAGAATTTCTGAGGCCCCTCTGGAGCAGCAGCAGTTTATTGATTTTATTTATATTTATACTAAAATTTCAATTCCACCCCCTCCTGCCTCTGACAGCTTAGGGCAGTTTACAATAAAAGCAACAGCAACAGAAGATCTGCCTGGAAATCGCTTCAATGTCCTCTCCCCCTACCACTCCCCCTCTCTCCCTCCTCCCCCCACCTCTCTCCTGTTCTCCTTCCCTCCCACCTTCCTTGAGGAATCTCCTACCTGCTCTCCTCCTCCAACCCCTCCACTTGACCCCTGGATCCCATTCCTTCCCGCCTCCTGACCTCCATTGCTTCCACCATCGTCCCTCCCTTCCTGCACATCATTAACCTCTCCCTCTCTACTGGCTCCTTCCCCTCTGCTTTTAAACACGCCACTGTCTTCCCCCATCCTCAAAAAGTCCACTCTGGATCCCTCTGAACCCTCTAGTTACCGTCCTGTCTCACTCCTCCGTTTTGATCCAAGCTCCTTTAACGCGTTGTCTACTCCCGTTGTCTTGATCTCCTCTCCGCCAACTTCCCCTTTGATCCCCTCCGATCTGGCTTCCGCCCCCTTCGCTCCACTGGAACTGCTCTTGCTAAGATCACCAACAATCTTCTTGTGGCTAAATCCAACCACCTTTACTCTATTCTTGTCCTCCTTGATCTCTGCTGCCTTTGACACTGTTGACCACTCATTCCTGCTTGAATAGCTTCACTTCCTGGGATTCCGGGACTCTGTCCTCGACTGGTTCTTCTCCTACTTTTCTGACCGCTCCTTAAATGTATCTCTTCCTAANACTGGTTCTCCTCCTACCTTTCTGACCGCTCCTTAAATGTATCTCTTCCTAACTCCTCCCCCTCCTCCTCCCTACCCCTCTCGGTCGGGGTTCCCCAAGGCTGTCCTTGGCCCTCCCCTCTTCTCTATCTACACCCAATCCCTAGGCAAACTCATTGCCTCCCATGGTTTCCAATACCACCTATACATGGATGACACCCAACACTATCTCTCCACTCATTTCCTCTCCCCCTCTATTCAAGCTCATCTCACCAACTGTCTCTCTGATATCTCCGCCTGGATGTCTCAACGCCAACTCAAACTGAACATGGTGAAAACTGAACTCCTTATTTTCCTTCCCAATCCTTCCTCTCCCTCTTCCCTGTCAATTGCCATTGATGGGGTCTCCATCCCCCTTCTCCCCCAAGCTCGTAGCTTGGGCTTCATCTTCGACTCGCACCTTACCTTCAAACCCTACATTGACTCCATGGCCAAATCCTGCCGCTTCTCCCTCCAAAGCATTGCTAAGATCTGCCCTTTTCTGTCTGTCTCCTCTGCCAAAACTCTCATCCATGCCCTAGTCATCTCATGCCTCGACTATTGTAACCTCCTCCTCTCTGGCCTTCCCCACTCTCACCTTGCTTCCCTCATCTCTGTTCAAAACTCTGCTGCCAGGATCATCCACCTAGCCAGTCGCTTTGAACATGTGCAGCCTCTCCTCTCTCCACTGGCTCCCCCTTCCTGAGCGCATTCTGCACAAGCTCCTCATCTTCACCTACAAAACCCTTCACAACCTCGCTCCCCCCTACCTCTCTGTCCTGATCTCCCTCCGAACCCCTGTTCAAGCACTCCGCTCCTCTTCCAGCGATGTACCTGGTGCTTTACAGGGCATGAAGGAGTTTGGGGGAGCACCCCAAACTCCTTCATCCCTTCTCCTTCGCTGTCCCGCACGCCTGGAACTGCCTCCCTGCCCTCGTCCACCTTGCCCCCACCCTCCACACCTAGAAGTCCCTCCTCAAAACCCACCTCTTCCACTCCGCCCTTCCAACTCCTGTTAATCATCCCCACCCAGGATTATCCCCCACCCGTTATCTGCAAACTCCCAATTTACTGGAACCAAGCCAAGAGCGTGTACCTGAGTTCTCACATCCTTGTGAACGTTGCATGCCTTGTCCCTCCCTCTGTTCCCCCTTCCCTGTCTCCCCTTCCCCTGTCTTTAGATTGTAAGCTCTCGGGCAGGGACCGTGTCTATCTTATTCTCTGTAAAGCACCAGGTACATCGCTGGCGCTATATAAAAGCTTATAATAATAATAATAATAATAATAAAACAATAACACTAAATATAAAATATAAAGTTAGTATGCAAAAGGTCACAAATTCTTTTTTAAAAATCCTCATCCCAAACCCCTCCCATTACCCATCTCCCCCGCAAAAAGCCTGGCAAAATAAATAGGTCTTACATTGGCACGGGAAGGAGGAAAGTTCTGGGAACAGATGGACCCTCTCTGGGAGGGAGTTTCACATCTGCGGTGCTACGACTGAGAACGCCCTCCCCACTGTCGCCTGCTGTCATACATAGGGGACTTCAAGAAGGGCACCCCCCGGCCGACCACAGGGACCGATCCAGAACCTGGGGGGTGAGGTGGTCCCGCAGTTGAAGAGGTATGAAAGTTTCCGGAGTGGTAGCAGTACTAGCGGTGCTTTTGGGGTCCCTCAGGAGTGGCACTGGGGCAGATATTTCCTGCTGGGTCCCAACTGCCCCACCCAGGTGAATCCTGCCACCCTTCCAGTGAGCCTACCCTAGAAACCCCAGCTCCGTTTATATATTTGTAATTAAATGCTTATAAACCTAACTTTCTCATCTGTAAATATGAACTCCAGCCAACATGCACTCCTTCAGCAAGGCTAGGTCCACGGAGGAAGCTCCCTAGCTACACCAGTCCCTCACACCATGGCTTCCAGCCACCATCCTCCAGTCACCACAGATCCATGGATGCAACTCCTCGTGCCAGTCCCAGCAGCAAAGCTCCTAATTGCAACCCTTCAGCCATCACAGGTCTTGGAAAGCTACTCACAGCCTATAGCTCCTCTACTGGATACCCTTCCTGTGTCACTCTTAATAGTCATCCTGATTTAAAATTCCCCTCTTTCTGAGCCCCCAACTGGGTGTGTCTGTCCATCATACCATGCCCTGATCTAACTCCACGGCACTACACTAGGAACAAATCTTATTTTTCTTTGGCATGTACCATTGTTATAATATTTATAGTCTAAGGGTGAAAACAGACATGACGCTAACCACCCTTTAACCACCCTTGGTGGTTATTTATGCATGTTGCCGGGCTGTATTGGTGCCCTATGCAGCCCTGCAACATGCATAAATGACCAGCAAGGGTGGTTAAAGGATGGTTAGCGTCATGTCTGTTTTCACCCAAAGATACTGAAGATTGAAAAACACTATTGTGCCACCCCTACCTTTGTGACTCTAGCTTTATTTTAATAACCATAGTCTCTAAAATATTACAGTCAGACAAATAATTACCCTGTCTGAAATCTGGGATTCAAATGGCTGAATATATTTCTACTTCTGGGGGTCAGCTGGTAAAATTGGGCTGGAATTGGAGGGAGAGGAAGGAATTCACATTAATTAGCATATATGTATTTTAAGTATATTTGAGTCTATATAATAAATTCATTATTATATAGTGCCCCATATTTTTATATAGCACGGGGGGGCGGGGGGGCCATGGCACTCAGAATGCTTCACATAGAATAATTTAACACAACTTTGTAATTCTCACAACAACCCTGTGAGGTAGGTGAGGCTGAGAGAATCTTGTGTGACTGGCCCAAAGTCACCCAAGGAGTTTCTGGCTAAGGACAAGACCTGAACTGGGGCCTCCCTCTACCTCTTGGTCCAGGCATGGCACACTTAGTCACTACACCACACTGGCTTTCATAATCTACTTAAGTATATTCAGTCAGCCCCTAAATACTATTTTCAGTGCTTGTTGCCTTTTTCTGTTTTTATTAATGTTGGCTTTTAGAAAATGCAAATAATTCTGGATTCAAACAACAATGAGCTTTGAGAAGACACTCCATTTAGTGGGGTGCTGAGCCTCCTACATAGAGTCCCTTAGCTCCGTTCATTCAAAGATCCCAAACCACAAACTATTTTCCAGTAAGTCTGACACGAGTCTTCATTGTATGGGTGAGCAGACTGTGGCACAGAGAGGTTAAGTGATTTGTCAACTGTAATTCACTGGTCAAACTGAGACTAGAATCCTTGGAGACTCCAATCTGAGGACTCATTCCCACAGCCCACCCTGAACACAGGAAACCAACTCAGAGGGCAACCCACACCGACTTCCCCATTAGGTGGAAGTGGCTGTATGAAAAGGGGTTGCATGGCAACAGCACAGGGCTATTCAGCACAGGTTGTTTGCCTTGAAAATCCTTCTCACACAAAATAAAAGCACATGATTGCATTCTGCAGAGGTTTGGGTAATTGTGGGTGTCGGCAACATGAAAGAAAATTCAGTGAACACTTTTTAGATCAGTTCCATGGTCCACCTTGAAATGGAAAGATGTACTATTACTTTAAAAATTAAGATGTCTATTTAATATTCTCAAAACTTCCTATGGACACAAAGTTGTTAACTGAAGGAATATGCTCCTCGAGAAGTATGCAGGCAGTTAACAACCCTTTTGAATGACTAAACCCTGATGTGAAGCTCCATGTTTGAATCACCAGTGAACCCACTTGCTAAGAGTCTATCCCAATATCTTGAGAGACATTGTGATTATATCGTTGCAAAAGAGGATTCAACAAACCATTTAGAGTTGGAAAGGGATTTAAAATGATCTGTGCTGTCTTTCTTTGGCTTCCCATGGACTTTGTTTAGAGCTTAGTGAGAGATTCCTCTGGAATGGCTGAAAGCAAATTAGTATCACAGATGAAGAAAGTGCAAAGAGGAAATTCTATAGGCAGGAACAGCGCAAGGCATTTTGCCACATGAGATAGGGCAGGCCCAATAGCCTGCGCACCCTGCGGTGGACAATTGCAGCTGCCACACTTTGGGCCGGAGGGGTGAGCATGACACAGATTCTGTCCCGGTGTAGCAAAACCAGGTGGACACTCGGCGCCACCCCCCTGTCCCACGCACTATCCTGCCTCCAGCCAGTGGCCAACTGGCCACATGGGAATGGTGCCTGCACCCACTGATCAGTGATGCCTGTGTTGTACCTTGCCATGGGGTGGTGCTGCACGGGCCTAACCACAGGGTAGGCATCCCATTAACCCACTTTGGGCAGCCTTATCCCTACTACTACCACTTATCATTTCTAAAGTGTTACTAGTCGTATGCAGTCCCACTTAGCACAACGTTCCTATGTGCTGTGTCCTGAGCCATTTTGAGAGGATGCGTAATATAGTTGCTAGCTGCCCGAGTGAACATTTGGCAGCCACTGGGTGTACAAGCCACTGCATCACGTGTGAATGTTGCTCAAAGTGGAATATTGCTTCCCAAAGTGGAATAATGTCTTGTGTGGCTGCACCACCTCCCCCTGCCTCAACCACCCCCGACCAGTTGCAGAGCTTACCCCTGGCAGGGGTCGCTGCAGTTTTTGATGCCCCCTTCCACTTGCTGCCCTAGGCAGCTGCCTGTGCTGCCTCTATAGTAGCGCCAACCCTGCCTATAGGCACCAGTTGGCTAGATGAGGAAGGATGGAAGAGTTGGGTTCTCTGCAGAGACAGGAGTGTGACTCATCTTTATTCCCCACATAGTTTGTGGGCACTTGAAACATAAGAGGCAACTATTTCAGGTCAGACTTGGGCTTGGATGAATAGCTATGTTTTAAAAGAGCCTTAATTTTCAAGTGATGTGCTGGGGCACAGTTCTAGAGTTAAGGAAATCAAGGGTATAGCTATCGGGGGGGGGGTCAATGGTGGAGAGGATGCTCTCGGTGGCCACACCAAGGCTGTGGAACTCCCTCCTGGCAGAGCCCTGGATGGCCCTGGATCTCCCTTCCTTCTGACGGAGGGTGGGCTGTAGGTTTTGGGTTTTACACCCTCCAATGTTTTAAGATGTTTTTTATTTATTATTTTCACATTTTATTTTATTTTTATTAATTATAAGCTGTTCTGAGCTGCCTTGGCAGGAAGAGCGGGGTATGAAATTGTTAAAATAAATAAAAAA
>QEPC01013374.1:652479-738706 GCA_003113815.1 Sphenodon punctatus
TGGCTACTCTTTTCTTAAAATGGTCCCTTCACTGTTTCACTGCTGCTCTCTGCTGGAAAGTAGTTTCTGGCCTCTCTGCTTGTGACTGTGTGACTTTGAGCATCTTGCCTGGGGTTTTTGTTGAGAAACAGAAATGCATTGTTTAAATTTTGATGGGGCTGGTTTGGTGCCAACAGAGGCCTGTAACTGGCCAAACTTTTTTTAAAAGGCCTGTGTGCTTGGATAGGCATTTGACTGCCATGGATACAGTGTAGGTACTGGGGATGCTGGTCTCGATGGGCCTGGTTTGTTGGCAATGCAGCCCTGAAGCTGGCCAAACTTTTAAAAAAGGCCCGTTTGCTTGGACAGGCATTTGACTGTTGGGGATAGGGTGTAGCTACTAGGGGTGCTGCTCTGGATAGACCTGGTTTGGTGGCAATGCAGCCCTGAAACTGGCCAAACTTCTTTAAAAAGGCCTGTTTGCTTGGACAGGCATTTTGCTTCCGGGGATACACAGTTGGTACTGGGGGTGCTGGTTTGGATGGGGAGTGGAATCCTACAACCCAAGAGAGCTACAAAAATGGTGCAAAGTATATGAAATAGTAATTGACTCCCTCTGCAGATTGCACAAGCCCACTTGGGGTCCTGACCTACAATTTGGGAACCTGTGCTAAATAGGGACTCTGTGCTAAATAGAGTCCCTAACTTTTCCATTTTTATTTATTTATTTATAAAATCATTTAATACACTGCCCCTCCTGCTCCAAGCAGCCTGGGGCAGCTTACAGTGTTAAAACACAGAAGATAAATAAAACCATAAAATACAATAAAAAGGGAAGGCACAAAACCAAACCACCCCTCCCCCCATTCCACCCTACACCCCATCTCCCTTGCCAAAAGCCAGGCAGAACAGCCAGGTTTTACAGATACGATGGAAGGAGGGGAGATCCAGGGCCACCCGGGTCTCCACCAGGTGGAGGTTCCACAGCCTAGATGCAGCCACCGCGAACGCCCTCTCCATAGTGAGGGCCACATGAGGGACCTTGAAAAGGGCACCCCCAGCGGACCACAGAGGCCACTCCGGAGCATGGAGAGCGAGGCAGTCCCGCAGGTAAGTCAGGCCAAGGCCGTATAGGACTTTATAGGTCAAAACAATACCTTGAATTGGGCCCAGAAGACTATAGGCAGCCAGTGCAGAGCCCACAGCACCCTCGCAATTCTACAGACACTCTGGCTATAGGAATCTCAAAGGGTTCATTGCTACCTAACCCTTGGATGGTAACAAATCTCCAAGGGACAACATCTTTTTCAGAAATCAAATCAGACCTTATAATAGACAGGGTAGCTCCTGTATCTAGCATTCCCAACACGGTTTGGTTACCGATTATAACTGGCTCTCTGAACCTTTCGCTAACCTAATGAGTAATGACAATGCCACCAGTGTGCACCTCTCCCACTTCCTTCTCTTTGTGTGTTACACTAGCCTGAGGTATAGATAGATCTTTTTCCCAAAAGAGATTTCCAGTGAGGGCACACTCTTTTAAAGTGACCCTTTTCCCCACAGCTAAAACAACCACTCCCCAAATCTTTTTTATACTCAGTAGGCATCTGAAAACTGGCCTTCTCACTGAATGTAAACCCGGTCTCCTTTCTGGGAGAAAACTCCTTTTTGAAATCTGGTTGAGAGATTTTCCTTTCCACTTCAGGTCTAAAGCCCTTGTAAGGGAAATCATCCCTATTTGCTACAAGCTGGTCTGCCATTTCTGCAGCCTTCCTTATAGTGTCATTGCCACAATCCTTTACCTACATCTTTATTTCTCTGGGCATTTAAAAGTAAAACTGGTCCAACCCAATTAACTCTATCATTTTTTCCAGAGAATCCACTTTTGCCCCTTTCACCCACTTTCATAGCATGTCTTTCAATTTAGCCCCAAACTTCACTACTGAATTTGCGGTGCTGTAACCTCCTGAACTTGGTCCTCAAATATTTTGGTCCCATCTGGAACCTTTGATTTACCAAATTTTTTTATTCCCCATAAGAACATACACCCTTCTCTGACATGCTGTTGTAAATGTCCGCGAGGTCACCCCTGATCAAACTGGGAAGGAAACGCATGAAGTGATGTTCGTGGAGACCCCAGTTCTGCGCTGCCTTCTCAGAGGTTGACAGGAACTGTTTAGGGTTTTCTTCTGGCACATACGCTGTGAAGTCCTTCGGTGACACCCAGTTACTAGGTTGTTGCCAGACCGGAGCCATCTCTTTCTCATGCTGCTGCTGCTTTTCACGCTGCTCCCTCTCGAACTCCCTTTGTAGAGCCACCTCACGCAACTGCTGCTCTCTCTCGAACTGCATTATCTGCTCCTCCAACAGGCGCTGCTGTTCCAACTCCCTTTCTTTGAAATGAAGGGATTCTGGGCTCCACTACGCTGCCCCCGGAGCTGTGGGTTCCCTAGGAGGAACTGTGACTGATCCCGCACTCTGTATCAACAGAATTTTCAGTTCGTTGGAAGTCTTCCCCTCATATGCGAAGCCCCTGCTCTGACAGGCCTGTATTAGAGATGCTTTATCCATAGACATGTATTCAGCCATATTTTCGTCTCCGTATAACCCTACTCTAATACCCGAAAATCAAAATAAAACTCTGACCTCAAGAAAAGTAAACCAGATCCTTTTTCCTTTTTCGTATCCCACCGCTGCCACCACATGTGATGATCCAGCCAGTCCTCCTGCTTATTTATCTCTCCCAATAAGCCTTTCTTAGGACGGTTGGACTTGCCTTTTTTTAAAAACCTGCTGCCACCATCCTGGTCTTTTCTGCCAGGAAACATATAAGTATCACCACTTATACCATCTTACTTCTATTGTCCTATAATTTTAGTTATTTGGCGTAAGTCTTAGGCCAAGCTATTCGTGGGACATAAAGGATCACCACCTCCAGTTATAACAAATGGAATTTTATTATATTCTAACAATGTGGTATAGGACCATAACGGGGGGACATTAACTCACAGGTCTCTTATATATTCCCCTATAGCCCAAATCATAAAGGTACATTCTTTGAGGTCAGAAAGAAAATAGAGGACATAAAATGCATCCCAGCTTATCTAACTCACTTAGCCGTCCTCAAACTAACTCATCCTACCATTAACCAACTCTTCCTTTTCCTTGCTTCCTTTTCCTTCATATAATAACCCCGAGCAGTTTATTTTGCTTTTGTCTTCCTGCTCTCCATCTGTCTTCCAGCCCCTCTTCTTTCTCTGGACTGTCCTAACTGCTCCTTTAGAATTTACACTCCCCCACCCCCGTAAAGGGAGCTTGATTAACCCTTTTTACCTGGTTCAGAATTAAAGTGACCTTTAACAAGACTTAACAATCTTTTCTAGAAGCTTTCTTCAAGCAATTCTGCACACATGCCCTTAAAACCTCTTAGGTGTCATTCTTATTTTTAGATAAGATGCTATGCTTTGCTGTTAGACTTGCTTTTTGAAAAGTGATTTATATGTGGGAGGAAAAAACCACAGTAATTCCTATGCAGTGTGAATCCAGTTCAGCACCTGGCAGCATGAAGATAGTATACTATGCTGCGCTCAGGCTAAGGTTTAAGTTCATCAGTGAATTTGCTATATAAGGCCCTTAGGACATGCTGGAGCCTCAGAGGAATTTAAATCTCTGGAGGCTTTACCAGCTGTTCCAGCTGAAGCTGCAAACTTCATTTCCAAGTCTAATCTTCCCTAGGTTTGCAGGCTTTGCATTCAGAGGTCTAGGCAGGTCTGTCTCTAGTTAGGGCTTTACACTGAATGAAAATCAAATTCTTTTGATTGCAATTAAATGTGTTTGCCTCTTGCACGTTTTCATTATGTCTTTTATCTTCTGTGGTTTCCCTCTGTTTGCAAATCTGCTAGCCAGTAATCCTGCCTCCTGCAAAATTTGACAGAACTTTTTCCAGAAACTAAATGCAGTCCCTTCATACAGCACTCTTCTAGATAGTGGCATAAACTTGTGTGAAATCCTTATATCTTATCTGGACTCCTCGATGATCCTATGTTCTCTGCCACTTGTTGCAACGGGTTTGTGTACAAGGATCTTACTCATAGCAAGTAGCAATAGTAGTGAGAAATTTAACCGAGATCAAACTTTGTCACTTCCAACCCCCATGTGGAACATTACACACATGGATATCACAAGGGCATTCTTCTATGCCTTTGCATTACATGAAATACCACAGGGAAGTAAAAAAGCAGAGGGACCATTGACAGCTGTGTGAATGCCTTGTTGCAGGATGAGACAAACCCAGATTAAGACCACATTCACACCTTCAGCAGCAGGCCGGTCCACGCATATTTTGGCTCCGGGAGAGAATCCGAGAGCCAAAATATGCATAGAGTTTGGCTGGTGCGAAAGGCCCCCACCCCTCCCATGCAGCTTTCCCCACGATCATCCGGAAGAGTGTAGAATGGAGAAATCCATCTTTCCCGAAGACAAAATATGCACGGACTGGCCCACCCCTGAAGGTGTGAATGCGATCTAAGAAACAAGTAGTGGGTTTGCAAAAGGGAAAGTTATTGTGTAATAAAGCTCTACATTTTCTGTAGGACAAGGATTATTTTGGACTTTTTGCTGCTGGAAAAATGTTTATATCTGTTTCAGCTAGACCCCAAATGGCATTTACCAGCACTTGACAGAAATGGATTCACTTTGAACTTGCATCTCATTCCAGGATGGTAGTGTGTGTATTGTGAATTTTCTCTCCCCGTCCCCCCTTGCATAAGGAAAATGTCTGGAGTGACATACATACACAAGCAGTATGGGGAAACAGTGGTTCAAAACAGGATTTGGAGTAGATAAGGGTTATTTATGGCCAGATTCTGCACTTGAATGCATGCACAACTCTCATTGAATTCAATATTGTACCTGTGCACAAATTTAATGGCAGATTTTCTACTTTATGGACAATTTGAAGAGATAAATTGACTTCTACCAATTTGCTGCAATTCTACAGAGGCCTTTATTTCTCAACAGTGAAGTGAGTTTGCCAGTTCTGCTGCATTAGATCTCATCTGAGAGGACACCACTGAAAGAAAGGCTTCCTCCCTCTGTGGTTGGAACTGCAGAGAGAGATGTTCATTTTAAGATGTTCACTTAACAATTAATTAATTAACAATTAATTCCTAATGTGTTTTCTTTCTAGAATGCTGAATTTGAACCAAAATTCTTCCAAAACATCATGGTCTGTGAGAAGCCAAATAATGATCTCAACAAATTTAAAGGTTATATGTAAGTTACTGCTGTCTTTGTTTATATCATTTAACATCTACAGTTTTAACTACTTAGGGTGTTTGGGAGCTTTTCACCGGACTTTTGAAGTCTGGGGTCAGGAAACCCTCACATGGGGAGTGGAATTTAGACTCTCACTCCCCAACCAGAAGTTGCCCAGGCACCATTGGAAACAGCAGCACTGCACAACTCCCACACGCTTTGAGACCTGGACTTGTAAAGCCCTGATAGCTGAGATCTCACAAATCCAGGTTTCAAATCATGCAGGAGTAGCGCAGCGTCGCTGTTTCCAGTGGTGCCCAGATGACTTCCGGTTGGGGAGCAAGCATTTAAATCCCCTTCCCCCCCCCCATGGGGGTTTCCCAGAAATGTCCTAAGATGTAAAAACACCCTCAGTCTGCAATCCTCAAAGCATTTATGCCAGAGTAATCCCATTGACTTCAGTGAGTAAGTGTTTAGAGGACTCTGACTTTCTTTTTTTAAGTAGAGCTGAAATGGATAGCTAATTCCGTAACCATGGTTAATAACAGGAATTTCAGATGGCTAATCAGAAAACTATCAGGACTAGCGTATCACAGCAGTTAACCAATTAACTGAAATGCTGAGTAATAGTGTTTTACTATTACTGCATAACCAACTTATTTTTTAATCAATTTACCATTTTTCTGTGTTCCATCGGCCCCAGTTTACTTCTGGACCAACAGCAAAGCTGTGTTTATCAGATTTGAACCAGATAGCCAATGGGAAATTGAGTTACAATTGAGATCAGGATCCAGGGGGGAAGCAGGAAAAGAATTTTGGATGAACAGAACTAGCCAGTAGCTGTGGAAGAGATGGGGGAAATGACAATGTGGTCACATAGTAAATGGCACAAAGCAGTAAAATGATATTAACCAGTGTTTTGGTAAATTGATTAAACCATTAAATAATAAATGGCTACCACCTGGTAACCCAATAGTTAGTGGAGATCAGTTACCACAAATCTGTTAGCGGTTATCACACAGTTAACTCTTTTGGCTCTAAGTTTAAGCTCCTTGGGGCAAAGGCTGTCTTTTTGCTAGGTGTTTGTACATTGCCTCCCACAGTGAGGCCATGCTCTGTGACTGGGGCCATGGAACTGCAAGAAAGAAAATCTGGGTGTAAATAAACAAGACAAGAGTCCACATTAGCACCCGCCAGGTGGGTGTTTACCAGATGTTAGCCCGCAGCCCCCACTCGCTCCCCAGTCACAGTTTCATCCAAGGACATCCCGGGCCCCCAATGCATGCCCATGTTACCACATCTCATTAGTTAGGTTGTGTACAGCCTTGCCCACATCCAGGTCTGTGAGCACCTAGCACGGCTGCTACAGGAGAGAGAGTGATTGTGCTCTCTCAGCTGCCAGGAGGCTGCCAGAGGAGAGAGTGAGAGAGCAGGTGCAGGAAGAACCTTCTCCAGAGGAGCTGCACCTGCACTCCTCTCTCCGTTTGAGAAAGGAACTGAGGGGAACAAGGGAGGGGCGAGGCTCCTCCGGAGGATCCCCAGGGCTGCTGCACTCCCGTTGGTTCCTTTCCCAAGCAGAAAGAGAAGTGCAGATGCAGATCCTCTGGAAAAGGTTCTTCCTACCCCTCCTGCTCTCTCCTCTTGCAGCCGCCTCTCAGTTGGGAGAGCACACAAGCACTGCTTCTGATGGGAACGGGGTTGTGACCAGGGAAGAAGCCTTCTCTGGCTGTGACCCCCTTTCCATCAGATCCAGGGCTGGGGAGAGGGAAAACGCTGAGTGGCACCACTGATGGAGGCTACTGCTAGCACATGAAATGCAGGCAGGGGGCTACCTGTTTGTTAGTGCTACATGTTAAAATGTGGACCAAACACAGACTCCAGCGAGCTATTGTTTCATTTGAAAACATCCTCTGTTACTGATATTCCGGCCATCTCTGAACTTGATTGCTTATTTAAGGGGAACGTATAGTAACAGAATGAATAGCAGAAACTGTGTTCAGTGCCCATTGTGGGCTGGGGAGTTAGAGTTCACATATAAAGAAAAAGACTGCTTTGGATTCAAGAGGCAAAATTGTATAAATTGTTCAACTTCTTAATTCTGCTTTGAAACTAGGCTCCTTTCAATTTGAAATCTGATCTGAAATCATGGGATTTGCTTCTCTTTCCTGCCACCCATTTACCTTGCACCTGTTGCCCAAGACTTCCCTGCTGTCTTCCCACCTATGGGGTGGAGCCATATTGGGAAGGAGTGGGGCAAAGAAACTGTCCCATTCCTTAGACGCATGACCATGGCCTTTTTTGGAGCATCGTGACATTGCAAGGTTCCAAAAGAGGTGTGGTCCTGCCCCAAGGGCAGAGCAAAGGGGATCGTTCCACCCCAATGTGAGCGCACCCCCTTTTGGAGCATCAGGTCATCAGAATGTTCCAAAGGTGGGTGAAGCTTCTCTAATGAAACAGCCTACCCCCACCCTCCGCCAGTCATTCTGATGGCACAACTGCCTGAAACCAACACACACACTCAAACCACATGCCCTTTGGGAAGATCAGCTGGACTTCAGGTTTTGGTCCTAAATTGGTGGGTGTTTCCCAGAAACCGTACAGTATTCACTGAATAAAATCCATCCCAAACTGTTCCCCAACTCACCAGTTTACTGGAGGGATAATCAGCGGACTTTCTCATCATCTTGGCCCAAGAACATAGAAATTCTAGCACTGAGTACTCACTGCTAGCTTAATGAACTGATTCATGTCAGAGGGCTGGAAATTTGCTTTATTTTTGGCTAAACCAGTTTGGAAGCAAGTTAGGAACTTGAATTACATCAAGTGATATTCAAACAAAAGGTGGAGATTGAGCAAATGAAGGTACAACTTCTTGCTCATTGAACATAGTGTCTTTGCCAAAATAATTGCTCTAAGGGGATATATATGCCTAACAAGAAAATGAGGATGAATTCAAAAGGCTTTCTCTGCTTTAACCTGGTGCCTTGCAGACATGAGAGTCTCAGTGTGAGGCATAATTGGCAAAAGATATTTGTCTTCTATTCACATGGATGCATCCCTGAAGCTGTGCTCGTAGAATATTATAAAACCTATTAGTTTAGCCCCAGAGAGACAACACCTGCAATCTTTCCTTAGTAATTCAATCCAAATCCTGATTTAAGCTGCACAGCCTGTCTTATCTTTTGCTTGCGCAAGACTCAGTCTCCCTGGAAAGGCAGAGAATCCTGGAGGGATTCCGCCTGCTCAAAGCTCATAGATTATCTTCAGATTTAAATTTTGACACTTAGGCTGTACAAGCAGGTTAAGTGTCTCATGAGTCTCAGTGAACAGCGTGCAAATCCCTGTTCGAAGCCACCTGTTGTGGTATCCATTTCTCAGCCTTATAATTCTCCCATCTAAGCCTGGTCACAAATAAAGTGCATACTCCTACTATGTCAAGACAAGACCGGAAAAGGGCATCATTGTTTTATTCCCTTCCTTATAGGGAGCAGCCTGATGGCAAGCGGATTGGTTTTGACAGCGAAAGCCTTTTACTTCGTGGGTGCACAATCAGGAACACCGAGGTTACAATAGGAATTGTTATTTATGCAGGTAAAAACTGTTTGTTTGTTTTTTAATCTAACTACACATTTCTAGAGGTCACTCAAAGCAACAGGTAGGCCAAAGCGCAAAGTTCCAAGGGAGAGCCCTGCAGCCAGGGGGCGGGGCTGGGCAAGCCCTCTTCCACTAGAGATCACTCACAGTGCCGGGAAGTCCCAAAGCACAAAGTTCCTACCCAGATCCTTCTGCATACAACTTCCATTGATACATGCCCCTCCAGTAGCCTCTCACAAGCATATGCTGAGCTACCATATAGTGGGGGTCAAAAGGGTCACCATGGGCCATAGCCAACTGGACCTCAGGCCATTTCCACACTTCATTCAGGGCAAAGAGTTCAGCTGCACTGGACTCCTCATGCACATAGGGACCCCTCAGTGGACCTTCAAGGAGGTTCTGCTCCATCATTCGAGCAAGGCAATCGTGCCAACCCTGAGGGCGAGGGGCGACATGGCTCCTCACCCTCAGCAGGGAAGTGGAGAAGGAATGGGCAGAGGGGGACACACAACACCCCCCTCAGCAAGGTGAAGGTGAAACTCCGGAAGCTCATAAATTTTCTGTAAAGCCATGCTCTCGTCTCCATTCCACAGTCCCATCACCCCTGGAGGGGGGGGGAGCGAGGGGGGGCAGTCCAGCAGACCTGGTAGATATAGTGTACCTGGATTTCCAGAAAGCATTTGATAAGGTCCCTCAGGAGAGACTCTTGAGAAAATTAAAAAGTCATGGAATAGGAGGTAGTGTTTTACTATGGATCGGTAATTGGTTGAAGGATAGGAAGCAAAGAGTAGCACTGAATGGTCAGTTTTCACAATGGAGAGATGTAAAATGTGGTGTGCCCCAAGGATCTGTATTGGGACTGGTGCTGTTTAATGTATTCATTAATGATCTGGAAAAGGGCGTTAAAAGTGAGGTGATCAAATTTGCAGATGACACCGAGTTATTCAAGGTAGTTAAAACACAAGCAGACTGTGAAGAACTGCAACAGGATCTTGCGAGACTGGATGCCTGGGCATCTAAATGGCAGATGAGATTTAATGTGGACAAGTGCAAAGTGATTCACATAGGGAAAAATAACCCAAACTATGAGTACACAATGCTGGGTACTAAACTAGGATTTACCACTCAGAAAAAGTATCCAGGAGTGACTGTGGACAATACACTGAAATCCTCAGGCCAGTGTGCAGCAACAGTCAAAAAAAGCAAACAGAAGGTTAGGAGTTATTCACAAAGGGATAGAGAATAAAACTGAGGATGTCATAATGCCTCTATGCAAATCAATGGTGCAACTACACCTGGAATAGTGTATGCAGTTCTGGGCACCCCATCTCAAAAAAGACATAGCTGAACTAGAAAAGGTACAGAGAAGGGCAACAAGAATGATAAAGGGTATGGAACGGCTTCCGTACAAAGAGAGGCTTGACAAGCTGGGTCTCTTCAGCTTAGAGAAGAGAAGACTGAGAGGGGACAAGACAGAGGTTTATAAAATCTTGAGCGATGTGAAATGAGTCGATAGGGAATGGTTATTTACCCTCTCAGCTAGTACTAGAACTAGGGGACACTCCATGAAACTAGCTGCCGGCAGATTTAAAACAAATAAAAGGAAGTACTTTTTCACTCAACGCATAATTAACTTATGGAAGTTGTTGCCAAAGGATGTTGTCAAGGCCAGTAGTATAGCTGGGTTTAAAAAAGGACCGGATAAGTTCTTGGAGAGTAGGTCCATTAATGGCTATTAACCAAGTAGCTAACGGGATGAACTTCTTACTGTCGGGAACTGGGAGTGAACAATGGGGATGGATTGCTCATTGTGACTGTTGATTCTTCTCCCATGCGGTCATGATTGGCCACTGTCGGAGGACAGGATGATGGGCTTGATGGACCATTGGTCTGACTCAGTATGGCACTTCTTATGTTCTTAACACCCAGAAGCCCAGCTTGGCTGCCCTCTCCTCGCATTCCAGCCTAGCCACACAGTAACCTAGAAGCTCCATGTAGTGGCTCACAAGCCCATATCCAGCTACTCTGCAGGATGGGCCCCCTGCACATGACCCCTCAGCCAAACGTTACTCAGGGCCACTGTGTCGAACACCCCAAAACTTCTCCGAGCCCCACACGCCAGGCCTATGCACAAGGCCATGGTGGCCCACTCCATCATCAAGTACACCGAGATTGAGGCCGGGTTGGAAAAATTGGGGGAAATGAGTAGCTCAGACTGCTCTCAAACCAAAGAATGAACTGTGTGCTATGATCACTAGACGATGAAACAGTGGCAGCCCGCTCAGCCTGCGCCCACACTGCACACCTCAAAAAACCCTTAATCCCCTGGTCACTAGACCTGTTAGAGAGCCACCCGCAGAGCAGTGAGGTCTGGGCAGGCCCCTGCACAGTGGAGAGTCGTCACATCAGTGAGGAGGGAGGAGGGAGAAACGACTCTGTAGGGTGACCCATCAAAGCGTCACAGTCCGACCGCAGAGGCAATGGGTTCCAATGGGAACCCATTGCCTGACAATTTGAATGGCCTGGAAGTGTGCTTTGAAAAACTTATCCCGGGCACAGACTGCTTAGCTACGCCTGCGCGATTGACTTAGCGTCTAGAGCTGCTCCACGTGGCGTGTGCTGGCTACTGCTCCTGTTGCTTCTGTAAGTCTGAGGACCCTTGGGGTCCTCTTAAATATTCTTTTTTTTTTCCCTGGGAAGATTGAGGGCCCGGGGTGGGGTAAGGGTGGGCAGATTGGGGTGCAGAAGGGTTTTGAGAGCTTTGTGCCCCCTACCCCCGTGTGCAGACCGGACTAGTTGGGTCTGTTCTGCAGATTGCTTGTAATTTATTTTTATTTTTTTAAAAGAGAGGTTCGTTGGTTCTCCGTCTTTCGGAGCCAATTGGGGTGAGGGAAAGGGTTGTGAGCTTTGTGCCCCTTGCCCCCCTGGGTACAGACTGGACTTGGTTCTGTTCTGCTTCTTGAAAAACTTTTTTGTAAAAGAGAGGTTTGTTAGTTGCCTATCTTTCACCTGGGCAGATTGGGGGTGGGGCGGGGGTTGTAAGTTGTGTGCCCCCTGCCCCCATGGGCACTGAACTTGGTTCTGTTCTCCTTCTTGCCAAAACTCTGTTGTTGTTGTTGTTTTTAAGAGAGGTTGGTTACCTGGTTTTCAACTGGGCAGAGCGGGGGACGGGGATTGGGACTTGGTTGCAGGCTGCAGCTTATGGATCTCTGCCATGGATCTCCCCCCTATCATTGTATGTTTGCCCTCATCCCCACTCCCTTATCCAGAGTTCAGTTTTTTAGTATTTGGGGGTAGGAAGTGGATCCAGGCCCAGGGACCAGATCAAGGAACTGGAAAGGGACACAAAACCTAGCCATTGAGGTTACACATCATTGCACTAGGGTCTCTACAAAGTCAGTTAAAGTTAGACCTAGGATCTGTAGTGGGCTGTTACAAATATAACTTAGCCTTTATGTGATTCGTTGAAATCCTCAGCTCAGTGCGTGGCAGTGTTCAAAAAAGCAAACAGAATGTTAGGAATTATTCAGAAAGGGTTAGAAGATAAAACTGAAAATAATGCCCCTATATAAATCAATGGTGTGAGCACACCTTGAGTACTGTGTGCAATTCTGTTCCTCCTATCTCAAAAAAGATATAGTAGAACTTGAAAAAGTGCAGAGAAGGGCAACAAAAATGATCAAGGGTTTGGAACGACTTCCATACGAAGAGAGGCTTGATAGGTTGGGGCTCTTCAGCTTGGAGAAGAGAAGACTGGGAGGGGATATGATAGAGGTTTATAAATGTTGAGTGGAGTGGAACAGGTAGATAGGGAACGTTCATTTACCCTCTTAAGTAGCACTAGAACTAGGGAACACTCCATGAAATCAACTGGTGACAGATTTAAAACAAATAAAAGGAAGTATTTTTTTCACTCAGCACACAGTTAAATTGTGGGATTTGTTGTCAGAGGAGGTTGCCAGGGCCAGTAGTATAATTGTGTTTTAAAAAGGACTGGATAAATTCTTGGAGATTAGGCCCATGAACAGCTATTAGCCAAATAGATTAGGAGATGGGAACTTCCTACTGTCAGGAGCAGGGAACGAATTGCCCATTGTGACTGCTGATACTTCTTCCATGCCACTGAAATTGGCCACTGTCGGAGACAGGATACTGGGCTTGATAGACCATTGGTCTGACTAAGGCCGTTTTTAGATGTGTGCGGCGGCGCCCGCACTTGTTTTTCAAAAGACCCGGCAGCCCGATTTACACGTGACACTGACGCCGCATATGCACATGCGCAGGTGATGCACATCCATTTCCGGCCGCGTATGACCGGCCTCGTTCGCCGACCCTGTCAGTTCGCGGTCTAAAAACGGCCTCAGTATGGCACTTCTTATGTTGTTGCCACCTCATGATTTAGTCATGAGGCTCATGATTGCAAGGGTGTTTTAAAATCAATAAGTGATGAGAGTCATGATAAGTCTGCAAATTTTGGCTTTCACTAAGAAAACAAGTCTTTTCCTGAAGTTGTGGAGAGAGAAGCTTTAAAACATGACTGCAGTGCGTTGCAGAGAATCTGAAGGAAAATAGAAGGAACCCCAGGTTAATAATTGCTTTAAGCTCTGAGTATGACTGGCTAATTGGTTTGTTCAGATGGTTTATTTTTACTTTTACACGCTTTTAGTGAGAGCATACAAGCTTTTCAATCACATTGGGTTTGTTTCTATCTTCTGCTGGCCACGTTAATGCAGACATACATTATTGCTCTAGAGATCATCTGCAGAGACAGATAACAGACGTTTGCACTCAAAACTTTCCAGAGCTAGACTTTTTCTTTTTCTCCAGCTTCTGTCAAAATAAAGTATGAAGCATCAGGCTCATGTGATACTGGTAGAGGTTAAGACATGGGTGCAGGGGCTACATAATCCATCTTAAATTTGGGGAGGTGTCTATGGAGTGCATTCAGGAAGAATTCAGGGTCCGGGTTCAGATCATGGAGGTGTGCCCTGGAGCTGTCCCCTCTCCTTGTGTGCAGGTTCTAGTCCATTTTGAACATGTCAATGTGAAATTTTAATTCAACGGCCTATTGTTGGCCTGGCCTCGTCCACTGCCCCACCAGCTGCCACTGTAATGAAATACCGCAGCCTGTGACAACCATAGGGGAGTACAGCTCCCACAGGCCAAATCACAGACAAGAGAGACCTTGAGCATCCCAGGGGATCAGCACACCTGGCCACTTGTTACATGGGGGCCCGTCCCGCAACCCCGCTTTCCAGATCATTCCCCCAGGAGACATGTTGTGAACCAACCTTGGCCAGCAGCTGCAGAGCTGCACAGCCACAGTCACACAGGGCCAAGAGTGGCAGGTACACCATCCCCCTTTTGAGAACAGAAGACAGATTCAGCTGAGGTGGGAGAATCCCATTTGACTCTCTCTAAACAAACAAACAAACAAACACACACACACACACACACACACACACACACACACACACACACACACACACACACACACACACACACCCCGATGCGTGATTGTCCATAAGCTACATCTGAGCAAGAAGCCCAGGGCTGGCAACAAATGGGAACACACACCGCCCGGTTGCGGTGAGAAGCACACTGTCACCTGTGCGGTGATAATCACACTGTCACTGGACCGTCCCAGCCACTGGCTAGACCTGCAGTCAGCTTGGTGATGGCGGATTGCTGCCTTCACAAGGTACATCAAAGGTTCTGGCATGGTGTCTGACGGCACCACGGCCATCTAGTTGAGAGCCATGGAGCGTGAACACATTTGTACTGCCCTGTAACTCCTTACCATCACCTGTATTGGTCCAGGTAGGCAGGCATTGGCCTGGGATGGTTCTCCAAAATTTTCCAGAGGCCGCATCTTGTAGCATCTGCCTACCCACCCTGAGGCATATGCAGCCCAACATCTGGCAGTGAGGGAACAAACATGCAGGTGAGGCCTGGGCAGGCTATATTAGGCCAATGTGGGTCACCGTCATGTTTGCTTTCACACAATGTTAATAACAATGTGGAGCCGCTCACAATTATAATTTTATTTCCCAAATAGAAGGGCTTGCTTACATTTTCCAAAGTATATCCATCCAGCACATCATTATTAGTGCTGAAATGAATCCTCACTGTGAGCCTTCAGGACAGGGTGTGGAATGAATCTGAAATAATAATCAATAGAGCTGAAATGGGTAGTGGGTTTATTATTCATGGGTATTATCAGCATTTTTTGGTATCCTCCATGTACCCAACCAATATCCATGAACGAAACAGGTACTCTAATATCTCAATTTTGGAATATTCCATTTAGGGTTTATGAGGGTTTCTGTTCTTTCAGTCATTTTGGTATTTTGGTTACATCATTTTGCTAAATGACATAATTGTGTCAAATGATATTACTGAAATACCGAAAGAAAGTAACCTATTTCTTTGGATACCTATTTCTGCTCTAATAATGCCAAACTCAACTATTTTGGTGCATTTGGATCTGTTTAAACAAAACGATGTGTTTACCGCTTGTTTTTTTGGATACAAATACTTTATCTTGGTATTTTTTAGGGCTGAAATGAAGTCTTCAGAATTTGGAAATCGCCGAATTTGGGGGTCGTTGACCCGAAAACGGCGGTTTCCAAAGTTCAGGAAAACGCAGCCATTCTTTGGAAAACTTCTGAAAACTTCAGAAGCACCTGTGCACCTGGGCCTGGCTGGAGAAGCTCTCAGAAGCTTCTGGAAACAGTATCATATTTGATGGGGGAGATGGGAGGGGACAGTTGAGTCATGGGGTAAGGAAGATTTTGTATCGATTGACTGGCCAAGCCAGATGGCTAGTTTGATTGGTACAAGGATGCAGCCAATAGAAAGAGAAGTGCCAAAAAACAAAACTGCCACACACCTCCCAGAGCCATCCCATTCTCTGGTGAATTTGACTGTGTGCTGCTACACTGCTAAATGTGAATAACCAGCTGGGCTGGGCTGGGGGGGCTTCTGGCATAGCATGGGATGGTTTGGCCTGTCCTGTCTGTGCATAGGGCCAATGATGGAGTGGGGGGTGGGGGGGGGGGGGTTGCATGCCATGCTTTTTAAAAAGAAAATTGGGTTCGACTGGGGGTACATTGCTTGCTGGTTACTGCTGCTTGGTTGGCTTTGCAGCCAGAAGCAGCTCCATGAGCTGACCTGAGGGCTCTCTCCACCTAGCTCCAGGAGTCAAGTTCCCTCCACACCAGGGTGCCCCGGTGTAGGTAAAGAACCAATGTGGTGCCTGCTGAGCTGACTGGCTTTTGGGCTGCAGGATCGCAGTTGCTTGCAGTCTGCATGGTTGATTCACATTGTCTTTTTTTTACCAATGGTCCTCTGGCTGCCTCCAGGCCAGGGGCAGCATGCTAGGTTGGTTTTTAAAAAAAATAATTGGGTGCTGCCAGGCCATCTGGGGTGCTTGGTTTGCTCAGCTTGGCAGTCAGACAACAACACCATGAGCTGCCCATAGGACTCTCTCTGCCTGGCTCCAGGAGTTCCCCTGGCCTATATCCCTAGTCTCCCCAAGTTACTAGTGCCACACCAATCCATTCCAAGAGGTTGCCAACCGTTGCCCCTGCTCCCTCTCGGCTGCAGCTGCTGCACATGGCAACACCTGCTGAGGTGCCAAGGTGGCGCTGAAGTTTTCAGACAGTCTGTGCTTCAGTCTCCAAAGTCTGGAGCTTCAGCAAGAACACCGAATTGCCTCCAAGTACTCAGACAGACCATTCGGGACTTTGAAAATCGGTCCGAATACCCAGAAGTACTGCTCGGTTCATCCCTAGTATTTTGGTTGCTCTGGTTAATTACACACCATACAGTTACACAACAGTGCTGTTGTACTAATAGTGGTAGTGCAAAAGCACGGTAGTGGAATGGCATGGTGCATAATAGCACTGTTACTGACAAAGTAACTAAAATACTGAAACAAAGCAAATGAAATAACCCAAAAAAACAAATACCTAAACAAAATAAATGACTATGTGAATATTGCATTTGCATTAAAGATATATTTGGATATTACAGGGTGATCAGTTTTTCATCTGACCGTTCTGTATTCCCTATTTATAACAGTCAGATGAATAAATTATCACCCTATAGTTCATTTGAATGGATATCCGAATAGACTTCATGAATATGAAATGGCATCTTCTTTTCAGCTCTATCATCAAATCAAGTATGGTGGATGACAACTAGACATCAAACAAACACCTCCTGCCGCCTCCCCCCAAACACACCCTTCCAACCACATGCTTGCATATTATAAATCTAAACCCAGTTTTCTTTTTGGTAAGAGGAAAGATGCTAGCTGAAGTCTCTTAATGCACCACTGGAAGGAGCATGGGTAATCATGGGGATGAGTACAGAATAAAACTGGATTCTGTTAGTTGTCAAGTGTCGTGATAGCACTCAGAATGCCAGTCCCCAATTCCATTATAAGTCTACCAACTTGATTCTGATTTAATGAGCCTAATTTTTTTCCTGTTCTGCTGTGTTGCTGGTAGTTTAAATTCCCATTGTGAAGAGTTCAATAACGTTTAAATCCTTCACCACTGGATCTGACACTCTAGATGTTCTTTATGTTCACATAGAAAATGTGACTAGAAGCTTCTAATTAAGCCAATTTACTGCCTGTGAAATAGCCAAACGTAGTTAGAAATCAGTAGGCTATCTAATCGGATTAAATATAGTTTTCTTTGGTTTATCTTATTTCTCACCTCCAGTAGGTTTAGTCTATTGTGCAGAAAGAGGTACATGTTTTTTATGAGTTTCAAACATTAGAGGTAAGCCTTTGATCTCACTGACTTAGCTGTCCTTGTAGGATTGGAATAGATGGGTCAGCTCACATCTATAGTATATTTTTTTTATTTTTTTGAATCCTTCTGGACCTGGATATGTAAGCTCAACAGCGTTCTAATGTTTGTAAAGCTGGACTCCAATGTGACACATGATCCCACCATAATTACAAATTGAGCTTTTTGGTATGTCTAAAAATTCTTCTTCAAGAACTGAAAGCTTCTTAGTCTTCCACTTGTGTTTAAACACATCCATGTCTCTATACTACTGTAACCAGATTGCCAGTGTCTGTAAGTCTTCCAGGATCAGGGTGAAAACACGGCACCACAACTCCTCCACCAAGTGTGCATTTATTTACAGTGTAGTCCTTAACACCTCAAAGTCCTAACACTGTTAGCCCCTGAGAATCGGAGCCAGGAGAAGGACAGAGGGGAAGGGCTAAAGCCGAGAGGAGAATAGGCCCAGTGGCAGGACAAGGCAAGGCAGGATAACTGCAGGGTGAGGGGAAACCTCTCAGCTGTTCTCCGATATGAGGGAGACTTGGCTCAGCATAACAGGCTAGAACCTCCAGCCTCAGAAGTCATATGGCTCATTATCGGGGTCCAGAAAGGGAGGAAGGAATCGAGACTGGGAACCAGAAGAGTACACAGAGTCAGGGAGAGGGTAACCATGGGAAGAGACATGGGACTTGCCAGGATGCAGGGCTGTAGGAGGATTAGGAGGCAATGGGGAGCAGACACTGGGCTTGATGAAATGCAGGCTGTAGAAGCATTGCAGTAACAGGGACAAGGACACAGTGCTAGCAAGATGTAGAACTTTGGAGGATAGTGGCAGCAGAGAATGGGCGCACACAAACAACAAGGCACAAGGTGAGAAACTCAAGGAAGACAAAACCAACATGGAGAATTGAGTGAATACAGGGGCAGAGCTACACTCACTGCAGAGAAGGGTATCAACACAAGCGTTTAGGCAATACTGAAAAGGGAATATGGGGTGGACACAAGGCAAGAGACTCAAGGTGTAAGGGAATACAAAGCTAACACTGAGTAGTAAGGACGCCGAGGGTGATACAAGTCACAAGGGAAGGTATTGGGTGAAAACACATCCTTCTACAGCTATAAAGCGTATAAGCCCTGGGGCTTAGTCAGTTTGCATATGGCTTCCAAGCCACAACCGGTTGAGGTTGGGCTCTGTAGCAAGGCTGCCACAGGGTGCTCTCCAGGGTCCTGAAAGCAGGCCCTGACCGAGTTTGGGCTCTCACAGAGGGTCCATAGAGAAAGTAATTTGGAGCTCCAGAAAGGTGTGGGGTGAAAACACACCAGGTGTGAGGCAGCAAGGCTAGGAAACAATGAGAACGGGAGGACAAGTATTACATCACACGGACGGAATAGGAGGGGCAACACTGGGGGTGGGGGAGACCCAATGGCACAACTACCCCGAGGCGACAAGAAAGACAAACCTGGAGTGGAGGTGAAAGAGGATCCAGAAGGTGAGGATAAGAGCATCAGCAGCAAGGAAATCAGCAACAGATGTTCCACTAACTTCCTGTAGCTCCCAGCTTCCGTTAAATAAGGCTGGGAGTCAATCAGGAAGCTAGTGGGCATGGGCACAAACTGCAGGGTGAGAGTGAGTGTAAGTACATGGGCAAACCTGATCCCACACAGGCCAGGTGGTGGTGCAGAGGGAAGCGCGGTCACCATCCAGTTCCTGAGGCCATGGGTTCAGGGCTGAGCCCTGACAAACTCCACAACTCTCTTCATTTGCCTGCTTCCTGCCAAGCTTCCCAGCTTGAGTTGGTGAGAGCCTTCCTGTTCTCCAAATTACTCCCTCTGTGAGATCCCATCCTTGGTCAGGGCTTCATTTCAGGACCCTGGAGAGCACCCCATGGCAGCCTCCTACTGAGCCCAACCTCAGCCTGTTCTGGCTTGGTCGCCATATGCAAACTGACTACGCCTCAGGGCTTATACGCTTTATAGCTCCAGAAGGGGCATGGCAACTGGAGGCAACCAGCTGCCTTAAAGGTGCAAGCAGCTGGCAAGCCCTGGTTAGTTCCTGAGGGTTGCACTCAGCAAGGACTTATGGTCCTACCCAGTTACGGCAACAAGCATATGTGGGCATGTGTCTTGTGTGCCTAAATGTACATAAGACTCCACAGTTAAGTTTGCATAAAGATTTACACTTAAAACAGCTGAAAGCCCAGGAACTTGAATCTTGTATTGTCCTCCTGCCTTTCAGGCTGGAACAGGCTGAGGGGGAGTGGTTTTAAGCCATCTTTTCTGTCATCAAAGCCTGGAGCAAGCAGGGGGTCTGTATGGCCCCTCTCAAAGAGGAGCCTCAGTGCTCTTCTAACTTAGTGCATCTCTCTTGCTACTTGAAAGTGAAAATTAGCCATTGTATAGTGGCTATAATATACTAGTATGCTGGGATCAGGGTGAGTGTTGAGTGTTTATGCCAGCTAGAGACGTCCTTTTCCACAGTTGGGCTTTAGTGTAATTGAGAATCAGGAAATCTATATTTAACACTTGAATTATTTTACATTTGAATTCCTGGCTGGTGACCTGATGGGGGCATAAGGGGCTGAGGGTCCACTAGGCGATACAAACAGCCACTGAAATAACTCTGCTATGTAGTTGAGGTGACAGGAACAATCTTTACTGGTAAGTAATAGGAGAAGACAGAGAACCCCTAATATTCTCCGCCTTTCACCTCATCAGCTCTCCACTGCAGTGAAGAAGAACAGAAGGTAATGGGGTCACCAATGTATATGTATGTATATGAAGTCTGTCTCCCTACTATACTCATGAAATTAATTAATGAGACCATTTCCATTTGTGTTTTGAAGGACATGAAACCAAAGCCATGCTGAACAACAGTGGTCCTCGTTACAAACGCAGCAAAATAGAGCGGCGGATGAATATGGATATCTTCTTTTGTGTGGGGCTTCTCTTCATCATGTGTCTCATTGGAGCAGTAGGTATGGAGTAATGACAAAAGTCCCACCTTCCACTCAGAATATTGGTGGTGGAAATTTGCTCTTGTCATGGGTGAGTGTGACCCAAAATGGTGATGGGAATAGCCGTTTATCGAGAAGGACATCGGGTCCCAGGTTCACCACTGGTTCATGCTGTTATGAGTTATGTCAGAATCTCGGCTCTGAACACACATTGTTTGAGTGGAAACTTGGCTGTGGATATTAATTTTCTGGTCGTATGGTGAAATCTTCTGGTCTTAATGAGACATACTAGAAACAGTATCATCTTCAGTACTTTGCAAGAAATGAGCTTGCTTTCCAGCAGTGACTGTGATGCTGTCCTAGTTGGACCATAATCGGTAGTGTGTCCAAACATGAATGAAGGAAGAGCTAAAGTTTGAGTTCAGTGAGTTTTCCCATAGCTCACTGCTTTTCAGCGAACATAAAGGACTGTGGTTTCTAAGTATCTTGACCAGGGACCTGTATTCACTATGGGTATTTTCAGACGTGATGAGATCACAGTGAACCACAGTGAATACCCACCTCTGGTCACTGTGCCCTGCATGTCTATTCAGCAGCCGCCAGATGTTCGCCACACTGAATACCCACATGGGGTCAATTTCAACTTGACCCCATGTGGGGGTTCCCGGGCTCCCGGCGCAAGAATCCGCTGAAGCGTGGTGAAAGTGATTCCAGGCGGGCATCAATAAAAAGTAACATCTGGTCAGCTATCACGGCCTGGAATCCCCGGCGGGGATGAACTCTGGCATGGTGAACTCGGCCAGATGCTGCAGTGGCATTGGCCTCGCTGCCTGCCAGTCTCCCCAGAGGGCGGGCGGTGAGGGAGCGTGGAGGGGGTGGGGCCGTGCGGCCGCACGTTGCGCCACGCGGCCCCGCCCCCTCCCTGATTCCCCGCTGGGATACCCGGCATGTCTGTTTGCCATGCCTGGGTGATCCCGGCGGGGAATCTCTGGGTTGTTTTCTGGATGAGGCAAAGCTGCCCCGTCATGTCTGAAAACACCCTATGTTTTTCCCAACAAACTACATGGCAACAGCCCAGGGGAAAGAGTTCCCTATGCTGTTCCTGCCCTTGTAGCTCTGGTCCACTTCTGTAGTTACTGCATTTGCACAGCTAACCAGAGGGAAACAGCAGAAGGATGGGGAAAACACGGTGAATGCAGGTCCCTGATTTTGGCCAAGTTAACATCACATGATCCAAATAGTTTCCCAGTGCATAAGATCCACAAACACTCTGTTTCCTCCAACTCTGTGAAGCTCTATCAAGTTTCGTATTATTGCTCCAGAAAGGTGTGATATGATATGCTAGTAAACTAGCAAGCCATTAAATTAGTGCATCTAGAAGTAAATGAGCACCAGAAGAGAGGATTCCACTTCAGCTGAATAACAGAGTTGATTATATCATTTTTAATTTTTCTACTTCAGATTACTGAGAGCTCTTTTTGGCTGAAAAAGTGATTTCAGCTCAAGGAGCTGTTCATGTGAGAAAAACTTGATTTTAATTGTTCCAAGGCTGCTGGCACGTAGATTTAGAGACTTGTAATTTGTTATGCTGCTATGCAAGTGGACCTTGGATATATTTAAATCCTTTTATTTTAACCTAGATTTTTGTAGTCACATACTGAAAGCTAATATCCAAAACATCAGTTATCTGCTCACTTTAAAAAAGGTGCCTTTTATATTGTCACTCTCGGACCGATGTATCTAAAACAGCAACTTATCCATTCATTTTTAGGAATTTGAAATGTCTTCAGTGCTTAAAAATAGTGTGATCATTGCATGGAAAATTTGTCAGAAGGTTGGATTTCAGAAAATGCTTGTTATTGATAAATTTGCTATAAGTATCTAGAAAACTAAGTTGTATCAATAAAGCATGCAGGATTAGGTGACCTATGGGATCAGAACCATATCCCTAAATGAATAACATTTGTTGTTCATAAATGCTGTTGTGCCTGATGATTGCATTGTGGTCAGTGTGAAATAACAGAGTCTGTATGCTTATAAATATGATAGGTTTCCATATTCAAACAATACCTCTCCCATTGACATACATATTAGTTAGGGCTGCACCGAATAGTAAAAAAAAATGTTTGCAAGTATTTCCAAGTTTCTGAGGATTGGTTCCGAGTGTTTGGCTGGCCCTCGGTAACTCGGCCGAATACTCGATATTTTGTACACGGTAAAATACTTGGAAAAATAAAACCGAGTACTGAATATTTTCTGAGTACCGAGTTCCCTTATATAGGGCCAGGAAAAGCCCCGTATGTTGCCCTTTCGAGGATTTACCCAAGTACTGGGCCGATTCCTCAGTTACTTTGTACTCGGTAAAACCGAGTCAAATACCAAGATACTCAGTAAAAACGGAGTAATTTCAAATACCGAGTTTCAGCACTACTATTGGTAGCCTTGGGAAAGAGGGCATGAAGGATGAAGTAAAAGAAGAATTCCCATCTGAAATTATTCTGGAGCAACAGACGGTTTGAGGGAATCCTGGACTTCAGTATGCCATCTGTGTTAGGCTAAATCTACAACATTCAGCTTCCAGTCCTCCTAGTTTCATATCATTTAGTCATGCATGGGTCTTGGAGACCAGAAAGAAGAATTCTAGAGTAATCAAGGGGGAAGGCCTCGGCAATTTCAGGTTAGACTTCCAAGATAGAGAAGAAAGGATGGATCTTGATGCTGATGATGCGCAGTGTTTGTGTGCAGCAACAGGAGTCTAAAGCGAGTCCCCACCGTTACAGGATTGAGTGGCAGTTGGTAGTTCTAAAGAGAAGAACTGGAGAAGATTTGGGAAGAATGATAACCTCGGTTTTCAGATCTGTTAATTTTAAAATGGCAATGGAACTTCCAAGTGGTCTGTAGTAGAGAGAAACTTAAGTCATAAATACAGTACTTGAATCTCTGTAGGCTGTTAACATCATCCAAACATAAGATGCAAAGTGAGATGAGCCATGGGTCAAAGAAAACTCTGGAGGACATCCCCTTCCTCCCTGACAGCATGAACAGAGGAGAACCTGTTACGGGTGCTGAAGAAATAATTGACTGAGTAGTTCATTTTACCAAATGAGGGTTTTGTTTTTCACACTTCAGAGTACTTAAGTGACGTGATATATTCTAAAGCACTTTATATTACTGGTCCATCCTAGAATAGATTTTCTGCATTGGTTGGTGCCATTTGCTGTAGATCATGTGGTTTCTGTTCAGTGAGCATGATTATCATAAGCCACATGTTGCAGAACTTCCATCCCACCATGTTGTTGGTCAGGTTTAGTCCACTAAAATAGGTTGCATCCCTTACCGTAGGTCATGGCATTTGGATTCGGAACTTCTCAGAACGCCCTCCCTATGATGTCCCAGAAGTTAATGGCAACCATATATCTCCAGCTCTTGGAGGTTTCTACATGTTCCTGACAATGATAATCCTGCTACAGGTAAACCATGGGGGGGGGAATAGTTTGTTTGTGGGGGGGGGGAGTTGTGGGTGGAGGGAGGATGATCCAATGATCTAGTTGTGTGCTTGATACCTAGAAATACCTCCTAGAAATACTATAATATTGTCAGAGAGAGCTTAGAATGCTGTAGTATGTAGTAGTTGTATGGCAGTATTTTAGACCACTACTGTAGAATGCTGTAACATTTTTGGTTGGTTGGTTGTAGGGATGTGCGAACAGAACCATGTTTGTATGTTCGGCCGTTCGGTGGTTCGGGTCGAATGATGAGTTCGGATTTGGTATTCGGTTTGGTCGGGCTCAGTTCGGTCTTTAGTTTGGTGCAATCAGGAATTGAAAATGACATTTGGTTTTTGAAATAAAGGGAAAAAACTAAAAAATCTATTTTCAGCTATAACATTTTGTTTCTTATTTAATTTGATGAAATTTGGGGAGATTGTACCCGCGATGGAGGGCACTATTTGTACCAAATTGTGGAATGATTAGAAAAAGGGAACCAATTTCATATGCAATTGAATGTTGTGATTTTAAGAAAAACTCCATACACATTCATGGCTACAACTTCTTTATCTTGCATCCAATTTTCATTAAACATATGCATATTACGTCCTTCCATATGCTTAATACTTCTGCCAATTTTCAGAAAGAGTGGATAAGGGTCCCAAGGGTATAAGACATTAACCTGAAAATACATTTCCAGCTGTAACATTTTGATATTCCATTCTGTTAACAGGATATTTGGCAAGAATGTATCAAATTCCTTTCCTGCCAGTTCAGCAAATGTACAGGAGATTTTGATAAAGGACCCCAATTATATAAGCAATGAATGTTGTCCCTGTGAAGATCATTATTCAGATGAATATCAGCATATTCAGTGTCAGTCAGAGGCAGGCACCCTGCATGGCAGGGAGAGAGACGGTAGAAGGAAGGATGTGGAGCAACCCCAAAGACTGACAGACACATTCAATGGCCAAACACATTACTGCAAGCTTCTAGCTTTACATGACCAATTGGTAGTGGCTTCGAGGTGGGCATAGGGGGCGGCCCTGAGGCGGGCATAAGCAACGTAACGGAGACTTCTGAGATAGCATCCCAGCAGTCAGGGGACATAGTTTAAACACATCCAGGCTGGCCAGTTATCAGCACAATCACATCCTGCAGCACTGAGACAGAGTACATAAGAGAATTTTTATTGACTCTTTCCTAAACAGATGCTTCTGATTTACCAGAAACAAGTGGGGGAGATATGTTGGGATGGTCCCATCACAGAATGAGGATATTTGGTTGACATTTCTGTTTGCCAATTCGCATCACAAACCGATCTTATTCCATAGTGACATATGAGTATCCCAGGCATAGGCCCCTTCTCTACATATGTTGTACAGGCATATAAAATTGGGACCCTTTATAAAATCTTTCTGATATTTGGTAGAGATGATCATGAAAGTGAAGTATATATCCCTGCCAAATTTTGTGTACACTGGTTGGACTACAAAGATGTTATAGTCAGACATACATTTATATGTTAATTGCTTATACCACCAAGACCCTTTTCCCAATCCTTCTGAAATTTGGCAAAGGTACTAAATATGGGAAGGGGTATAACTTGGACAAGTTTCACCTACATTAGATGTGAGGCAAAGAAGTTAAAGCTTTGAATGTATATGTAGAATATTGCAAAATACAATAGTTCAACTGCTTCTAAAATCAGATTCCTTTATCCAATCGTTTTGAAATTTGGTACACATAATTATTTCTTTAGGAGATATAGGCACCCCAAATTTCAGCCACATAGCATAAAACATAAAAACTTTACTGTTGATAATGTGTTTTCCATTGAAACCAATGGAAATTCAATTCCGAGCTCACCGAACACATCCGAACTGAACGTTCGAATTCAAGTTTGGTTCGCATGTTCGGTTAGGTTAACCGAACTATTAGAGTTCAGTCCAAACTTCTGAATCACGTTTGCCCATCCCTAGTTGGTTGGTTTATAGAGAAGGGCCTATCCTGAGTCACACGAATGTTCAGTGTAAAGATTGCTAAATAAGGGTGGGATAATAGAACATGTGCTGATTGTTAAATGAGGTACACATCATAACTGAAACATAAGGCATAATGAGTAAGAATTTAAGTTATCATGAAAGCTAGATGTTGGATTCATGAAGCCTATGGATATAGTCAATTCAAGTGAAAGAAACAATATATTATTAGTATAGTTGTGAGAGAGAGGGGGGGGCTACTTTTCATCAAACTGATCGTTATCAGTTTGACAGGTCATGTGACCAGAAGTCCCACCTATGGGGGGACGTGTCGGAAGAGATGTAGGCAGATGCAGAAATGACGTAGCTCGTGGGGTCGGAAGTGATGTAGAAGTTGTTTTCATCAACCTGATCATTATCAGTTTGAAAGGTCTTGTGACCAGAAGTCCCACCTTCCAGGGGGGACGTGTCAGAAGTGACGTAGGTTGATGCGGAAATGATGTAGCTCGCGGGGTTGGAAGTGACATAGAAGTGGGTAATGCTTCCCGGTCAAGTGGGTAATGCTCCCTGACCCCGCAAGGTCCTTACGTGTGATTGGTGGATGAGGGTCATCTGACCCTTCAAACTGCTCAGCTCACTGAGCTGGACCAATGGGTGAAGGTTTCATCATTCTCCGATGTGTGCTCCGAAACAAAGTCAGAGCACACATGGGAACCAGCACTGAACCCACTGTCATTCCTCCTACACCGGCTGCTTTCGGTAATAACGTGCACCACACACCACACTCCGTGTCTCTTCATGAGTGTGGCAGTGATTTTGATTTACACAGTGTCAGACCAATTATTTATTTATTTATATATTTATTTCTGCAATTTATACCCCGCCCCTCCTGTGAACAGCTTGGGGTGGCTTCCAACAATATAAATACATAAAAACAGTATAAAACAATTTTAAAACAATCAACAATTAAAATACTATGTTTTGAAAAGGTTGGCATTTCTTTATTTCTTTACATAGTGTATCTAATTTTTTATACATATCATCATAATAACTGGACGGGGTATGTGCAGGGGTTGCATTTTCTACCTCTGAGACCAGTTTAGAAAATTTCTCATCTTGTGCTTTATACTTAGAATACTTATTATCGATGTATTCACTGATCTCTTTAACTTTCAAAAAGAGCATGGCAACCTTTTCAAAATGTAATTGGTCTGACACTGTCTGTAAATTACTGCCACGTAATATAGACAGGAATATAGACATTTATTGCGGCTCAAGAGGTCGTTGTATTATAATAAAAAATGGGCCGAACTAGTGAGGCCTTCGCAGGTCGGAGACAGTAACAAGTTCTGGAAAATGTTGAATGGAATGATACAAAAACCTAAGGACTCAGGCCCCTCTTTATTTTCCATGACAGCTTGGGAACAATTTTTTGGAGGGCTATACATAGCAGCGGAGGGGGATGAGGGCGATGATCTCATTAGAGAGATTGAGGACAGAGGGGCTTTAGTTACGCAGTGGGATAGTGAGTTTACTAGGTCTAATATAGAAAAGAAGATCTTGGCCTTTAGAGATAACAAGGCACCAGGCCCCGACTGCCTCTCTGCAGAGATGTTGAAGGCAGTGCCCCAATGGTGGGCGCAGATTTTTTGCAAGATCTTTAAAATCATTGTAAGAGGCGGCGGGATCCCCCACTCTTGGGGCAAGAGTTGGATTGTGCCCATCTTTAAAAGAGGAGAACATTGCGATCCTTCCTGTTACAGACCAATAAGTTTACTCCCACTAACGAGCAAGTTATTTTCATCTATAATTTGTCAGCAATTACAACAGTGGGTTGATGAAAAGGGGATAATTCCCAAGGAGCAATATGGCTTTAGAACAAATAAGTCAACTATAGATTGTTCCTTTATACTGGCCCATCTGACTATGAAGTATCTAAGAATCAAGTCAGGGAAATTGTACGTTGCTTTTGTGGATTTCACAAAGGCTTTTGATTCTTTCCTCGTTATCATCTTTGGAGTAAACTAAGGGAATATGGCATTAACCCCTTGCTACTTAACATTCTGGTTGCAATCCACGAGCAGAATGTTGCCAGTGTGAAGGGGCAGGTCCATAAGAGAAATTAGCAACTCAATTCCTATTCAGAGAGGAGTGCGGCAGGGGTGCCCGCTTGCCCCTCTTTTGTTCAATCTGTTTGTGGCAGATTTAATTGCGGCAGTTAAAACTCACAACCCACACCCTCCAAAGATCCAGACCTACCCACTCTATGCGCTACAGTATGCCGATGATATGGCCCTGTTTGCACAGATGGAGAAGGGTTTGAGAGCTGCGATTAGAGGCTTACTGGAGTATGTCTCATTAAATGGATTGGAGGTCAATGGGAAAAAGTCAAAAATATTGATAGTTGGAGGGAAGCCTCAAAAGAATGCCAAGTGGTCAGTCTCCAGGATAACAATGGAGGTGGTAAATAAATTTCCATATTTGGGTATGACCTTCACCACCAGGGGTACCTGGGCCCAACATGTTAATAGCTGAGCTCGCCTGTCGTTTGTTACTACAAAGGCGCTGCTTAAAGCTTATTACTCTTCAAGGGGCATATCTGTTTCTATGATATTAGAGGCCTTCCGCACAAAGATTGTGCCTATTCTGACCTTTGGAGTGGAATGCATGATCTTATCGGACTATGCGACTCTTGAATGGATCCAGACTACTTTCTACAGAGAGTCCTCAAAATTGGGCCTAGTACCCCAGGGGGCAGTTCTCAGAGCCGAGGTAAATGTCCTCTCGATAGAGCATCAGGTGGGGTTAATCCTCGTAAGGTATTGGGTTAAGCTTTTGGCTTCCCCACCAGATTCAATACATTTGTTATGCTTGAGGGAGGAACTCCAGCATGAGGGAGCCAGACCATACCCTTGGATTCGCCATGTTGCAACAATCTTGAACAAATTGGGTTTCTCGTTCCATTACTTGAGTACCCAAACACTAGCCAGGATTACATCTCTTGTTCATCAAAGATCTAGAGACATGGCGATCCAGGGGGATCTGGCTTTCCTCAATGACTGGAGGGTGGCCCTGGGGTTGGTTGCAAGCAAGGTCTCCTATAGGAGAGAACCTTACTTGGATATACTAAGGAGCCCCCAGTTGAGACGGCAGTATATCCTCTTTCGCTTTAACCTGACCCAATCCGCGGTGGTAGAGCATCCATCTCTGGGGAAAAAAGGAAAAAGTGTTGATGCAATATTTATCTGAAGTGGTGTATGCTTCCCCCTCCCCCCAATCAAAACTAAAAAAGAATTAGCCAATTTTACCCTCATTTGTTGGAGAGGTGGGCTCTCTGGGGCTGTTGAATAAATCCTGGCCTGCAATATAGAAACTAGCTTTTTAAAACAGCTCGCATCCAGCATTATCAGACTCGGACTTAAGCAGACGCCATTAGCATTTGAATCACACACTGATAATGCCCACACCCAAAAACATGACTTGCAGCCCCCCTTCCCACACAGGCCCCCCTCCCCTTAGCCTCATGGCACACCCATGCAAACCCAGACATCCACCTGGGCCTCAATACTTAGGAAACACCAAATGGCCAGGAACCTTATTTACTTAACAATCCACAAACATCGCCCCTTAAAAGTTAAAATAAACCAGAGTCTGTAATATAGAAACTAGCTTTGATTTTTTCTAAAAAATCTCAGAACCCCTACTTTGCAATTCCCCCAAACCATTTTTGCAAAAGGACTACCCCCACCCCCACCCCCCGTATACTCGCAAGCCACTATGTTAAACATAGGCCCCCAGCATTAGAAACCTTAGATTTAGACCCTTGCTAGCAAAAGTTTAAAATAGAGACATACATACAGATAAAATGGCAATTGAGAAAAATAGAAAACTGTTTGCAGTAAGATAAACCTAAGCACAAGTCAGCCCAACCATGTGCTACCGGATAATTTTTCCAAAGCCCCTTAAAATCAGACCATATATAAAAAACATGTGATCAATACACCCCAAACCCCTTTAAGACTAGGCAAAGCAAATTTGATGGGGAAAAATCCCCTCATTCCTGTACATATACACCCCAACCCCCTTTAAGACTAGGCCTGCATCAGATCCCCTGCTTTGCAATTCCCCCAAACCATCTTTGCTAAAGGTCTACCCCCTTGTATGCTTGCAAGCCACATGCTGCGCTACTTAAAACATAGACCCCCATCAATTAGAAGTCTTAGATTAGACCCTTGCTAGCAAAAAGTTAAAATAGAGACATAGATTCAGATAAAATGGCAATTGAGAAAAATAAATATAAAATGTTTGCAGTAAAATAAACCCCTTTTATTTAAGCACAAGACACACACACACACACACACACACACACACACACACACACACACCCACACACACACACACACACACACACACACACACACACACACACACACACACACACACACACACACACACACGCTCCACCATGTGCTACCAGAAAAAATTTTCAAAGCCCCTTAAAACCAGACCAAATATATAAAAAGCAGAAATCATTCCCCTTCCCATTTAGGTCCTTTAAAATAGAACATAGTTTAACATTCCCCGCCCCCCCCCCCCAGACCTGTAATGAGGCCTATGCACACCCTCCCCCCCCCCGTACAAAATGACCATGTGCTCACCTTCCATGAAGCTTGCAACCCGACAAAGGATCCCTGGAGATTCCCTATGAGAAAGAACGTGGGGGTGAGAAAGATAGGTCCTTTTAAAACCTTGCAAGGATCCCCGCCCCTCCTAAACTACATTGAATAGATTTCAGGGCCTTTAACATGTAAAAATTCCACGCCAATACAGGCCATCATCTGTAAATGGCATTGCTGTATTACAAATGGACATGGATAAACAAAATTATCGGCGAACTGCTTTTTTTTTTTCCACAGGCTTTTAGGAAGCAAAATGTTACTTTAACCCCTAACACTGATTTTATTTATTTATTGCCCTCCCCCTCTTTTTTTTAAAAAAAAATAATTTTGGATTTCCACAAAAAGTCAAGTATGTTATAGGTCTTAAATGCTAGCCCAGACATCTCTCAAAAATCACCACCCCACTCAATGGCTCAATGCAACCCCCACCCTGATAAGATTAAAGGCTTTTCTTCTAAAACTGACTTTCAAGACCCAACGTACACTTCTTAGCCCTCTGACACAGGGTGATTTCAGACGTTACGTTTGTGGCATTCACCACAGTCAACCTCAGCCAAACGCGGGCGGTGGTGAAAGAGTCGTGCACGTCTGTTTGCTTGCATCCAGATGTTCACCACAGTCAAACACGGGCCCCGGGTGTACCTAACCACACTTCGTGAGGTCGGGACGGGAGGAGGTCCAGAAGTGTGGTGAATTTTCACCACGGCAGGGGTGAAGGAAACGTAACGTCTGAAAGGAAAAGCCCGGGCTTGGTGGAAGGAAATGACCACGGGCAGTGGTGATGACACGCAACGCCTGCCAGGAAGCCAGCAACAAGCGGCACACAGAGGGAGATTTAAAGGGCAGGCAGCAGTAGGGGAACATGGCAGAGCAGTCAATGGAGGGGAGGGTGGAGGAAACAGAGCAGAGGATGGAGCAAGAGGGCGAGGGGGAGGTGCAGCAGCAGCAGCAGCGATCAGACTGGGAGATAAGGCTGTTTGCTTACAAACAGCTCCTCCCCATGTGCCGATCAGAAGGTTGTTGTCTTGTAGAGAAGGTTCTTTGAGATGAATCCCAACATTCTCACAACTGGGTTGTGCATGCTCACCCCGTTCAAATAATAGCCACATGATGGTCTCGAGCTCCTCTAGTATAAAAAGTGCGCGCCCCCTCAGAATGACAGTTCCTTCCAACCCTTTCTAGAAAAAGAAGGAAAATATTCTATGCGAGGCTGGAAGGGTGGGTTTATGTGAGAATGTTTTGACCATTTCAAAGAACCTTATTTACAAGGTAGCAACTTTCTGTTCTTCTTCGAGTGGCTCCTCACATGCTATTTTTACTAAATACGAACGTGCTTGTCTGATCAGGTATTATTAATAGCATGTAGCTATTTTGATGTGGCCCAGAGGTTTTGTATGTTTGAAATATGTGAACAGGAGCATGACCGGGCGCGACTTCTGCTGGGGACTGTGGCAATGGCCCCGCTATGTGCACCTGCTATCGTTGCCGCCCCCGATGGGAGCCCCTGGTGTCGGTGCTCTGGGCCCATCTGACAGCCAGCTGCCTCCTCAGCACCTTCCTTCTGCCTGTGGCCTGGGTGCTTTTGCCAACACCTGCTGCCTCTTTGGGATGGCTGGACCCCCTGTGACCTGGCTCTGCCCACTTGCCTGTTGCCCTCTCGCCTGGGACCTGCTGCCCCATCCCGTGCACCCTGGCCCCGCGTGCTCCCGCGCTCTCTGTCACTCCGCTGGGCCGGTGTTGCTTGTGTCTTCAATAAACACCCTTTGTGCTTTGCTGTGCCTTGTGTTGCCTCCTGTGTCCTTGGGCTTCTGGGTCCCCCTTCCCCTTGGCCGCTGGGCTCCTGCCCCCTCCCACTCCTGGTGGGCTGGCCATGCCGGCCCTTCGCCACCCCCCCTCCTCCCATGCACCCGACCGGCCGGGGGGTTCCCTGTCCCCCCCTGGTGTGTGCCTCCCTCTGCCCCCCTGCTTGGCTCCCCTTTGTTGTGTGGGTGTGCTGCTTCGTTTGTGTGTGCATGCTCACCCCGTTCAAATAATAGCCACATGATGGTCTCGAGCTCCTCTAGTATAAAAAGTGCGCGCCCCCTCAGAATGACAGTTCCTTCCAACCCTTTCTAGAAAAAGAAGGAAAATATTCTATGCGAGGCTGGAAGGGTGGGTTTATGTGAGAATGTTTGGACCATTTCAAAGAACCTTATTTACAAGGTAGCAACTTTCTGTTCTTCTTCGAGTGGCTCCTCACATGCTATTTTTACTAAATACGAACGTGCTTGTCTGATCAGGTATTATTAATAGCATGTAGCTATTTTGATGTGGCCCAGAGGTTTTGTATGTTTGAAATATGTGAACAGGAGCATGACCGGGCGCGACTTCTGCTGGGGACTGTGGCAATGGCCCCGCTATGTGCACCTGCTATCGTTGCCGCCCCCGATGGGAGCCCCTGGTGTCGGTGCTCTGGGCCCATCTGACAGCCAGCTGCCTCCTCAGCACCTTCCTTCTGCCTGTGGCCTGGGTGCTTTTGCCAACACCTGCTGCCTCTTTGGGATGGCTGGACCCCCTGTGACCTGGCTCTGCCCACTTGCCTGTTGCCCTCTCGCCTGGGACCTGCTGCCCCATCCCGTGCACCCTGGCCCCGCGTGCTCCCGCGCTCTCTGTCACTCCGCTGGGCCGGTGTTGCTTGTGTCTTCAATAAACACCCTTTGTGCTTTGCTGTGCCTTGTGTTGCCTCCTGTGTCCTTGGGCTTCTGGGTCCCCCTTCCCCTTGGCCGCTGGGCTCCTGCCCCCTCCCACTCCTGGTGGGCTGGCCATGCCGGCCCTTCGCCACCCCCCCCTCCTCCCATGCACCCGACCGGCCGGGGGGTTCCCTGCCCCCCCCTGGTGTGTGCCTCCCTCTGCCCCCCTGCTTGGCTCCCCTTTGTTGTGTGGGTGTGCTGCTTCGTTTGTGTGTGCGTGCCTTCCGTGCTGCGGCCGCTGTTTGTGAGCGCTGCTGCTCCCTCCACCCCCTTCCTTCCTTGGGCGGGGCCCTCCACCGTCTTTGTCTTTGTTTGCCCTCCGGCGCCCATGTTTATGTCCGCGTAACCCCGGTGCCTTGTGGGGCCCCACCGCGGTTCTCGCCACCACGTCACATCTGTTGGGTTCCCCCAGTCCGTGTTCTCTCCGGTTGGCCCCAGGCGGTGGTGCCGCCCCGTCACATCTGTTGGGGCCACGCGTCTCACCCCAGCCCGTGGTGAAACCATTCACACCAGGGTGAGATTCACTGTGGTGGATTTCACCGCATCACATCTGAAATCACCCACAGTGTAACATTCTCTAATAATAAAAAGAAAAGATCTGTCCCCATTTTACCCATACTTTCCGCAGGTCAAAAACCACAAGAGCACAAACATAGTCTTAAACAAATATTGTTTTATTTACAAAACATTGTAATACAGAAAAACCACACATAGCAGAATGCATTGTTTTCTTAAAAAACTTCTTTTTAAAAAAAAAAGACTTATACCCCCTTTTTTAAATCATAGTCTGTATAAATTCTAAGATGTGTTTATCCCCTGGCTTAATGATGGATTCTAACACAGATTCAGGCTCAGAACTAGAATCAACTTTACAAAACAGCAATAGGGTTAGATTGAAAGTATCGTGGGCTAAACATAAACATTGTAAAGCATAGGCCAGCATCATTTGCATGTGAAATACGGTTTGAAAGCATAGATTATCACAAATGAATTTAAGTTTTCTGTTTCTGTCCTCAGAAGTCCAAGTCACACCATCATGGGCCCCTTGGCCTGGTGTGTCAGGAATACAACCCTCACAATCAGTATGTAGTTTCTCCTTCAAATAATGGGTTAAAATCCCATAGACTGACACTCTCACTATCGCTCTCATGGCGGATTTTTATCTTGAAGGGGGGATATAATCCTCTTCACAGATTTTCAAGCCTAGCTGTTTCTGCAGGCTGATGTGTGGCTCTTGGTTCTCCTCTTTCCTCTCAGAACAGAAACACTTGGGACGGTTTTCGGTAGATTCTGGTGGACTCTCAAACAAATCCTGGAACAAGATTTAAAAGCCGTAATGAGTTAACAGTCTTTTTCCAAGCCAACGTTTGTGACACTCAGAAGTCTCTTTAAAGCAGTCTAAAAAAAATCTTTCTTACCTATGAATTTTGAGCCAGGACTGTTGAGCTGTTTGGGGCCGTATCGTCTTCTATCGCCTCTGGACAAACTGGGACCTCAGCGACGCTTGGAAACCCCATCTGAGTTTCTCTGTCAAGCTTAGGCATGCTAAAAAGAACTTTGGCCACAGGCCCGCTCTCGCCATCTTCCTCCTCTGAACTGGAAATGTAAAGTTTTCAGTATAAACATCTCACTACAGCAGGGGGACTAGTAAACAGCATAGATTTTGCTGGGGTCACATCGCTAGAGAATGCCATTTAAAATTTTAATTTTCCATGTAAATGGTTACAATCAGTTCCCTGTTCTCTTTGTCAGAAAATGGCAGCCCCCCCCCATCTTTCATACTGCTCTAGAGGTGGGTTTATGGGTCCTAAACCTTCACCAATTGGTTCAGCTCAGGCAGCTGAGTTGTTTGGAATGACACATGACCCCGTTTGGCCAATTCAAACTACCTCACCACGATCTGCCACCCCATTGGTCCATTTTATTCTTCCAAAATGAGGTGGGCTAGAATGATGAAACCATCACCCATTGGTCCAGCTCAGTCAGATGAGTTGTTTGAAACCTCACATGACCCCCTTCGGCCAATCCGACCTACCCCACCACGATCTACCAGCCCATTTGTTTTCTTCCAAAATGGGGTGGGCTAGAATGATGAAACTTTCACCCATTAGTCCAGCTCAGCCAGCTGAGTGGTTTGAGAGGTCAGATGACCCTCATCCACCAATCACACATAAGGACCTTCCAGGGTCAGGGAGTAGGTTCCACCCCCCCAACCCTTGACCCAGAAGCATGACCCACTTCTACATCACTTCCGACCCCATGAGCTACATCATTTACGCATCCGCCTATGTCACTTCCGATCCCGTGAGCTACGTCATTCCGCATCTGCCTACGTCACTTCCATCACGTCCGCCCCAGAAGGCGTGACTTCTGGTCACATGACCTGTCAAACTGATAACTATCAGTTTTGACAAAATTTAGCCCCCCTCTCTCTGTTGTGCTATAAGGCAAACTGTACCTGCAATGCATCAACATGGAGGAAAAGAATGCTTAAAATCTTGGGAGCGCTAATGGGATAAACAAACTCAGAACTGCATGAGGATGGGTAAAGAGAGCTTGAATTTTTAATATGTATTTATTTGTTTATTTCTTTATCTAAATTTTTATCCTAACCTTCCCTCAAAAGGCTCAGGGCAGCTTACAAAATAAAAATATATATAAACATAACATAGAAAAGATAAAATTATTAAAATACAAACAACCCCCTAACCTACCCAGAACCCCCCAGAACCCCCCCAATCTCCTTGCATCCTAAACCCACCTATCAACCAACAATTTCCTATCCCCACCCACCAAATGCTTTTTCAAACAACAAAGTCTTACACCACCTCCGGAAGATGCTCAGGCTCAAAGAAACCACTGTGGGAAGGGAAATCCACAGCACCAGGCAGCAACTGAGAATGACTCCCTTGAGCCATTGTTCTACAAACAAGATTAAAGGATGGTACCCATAGGGAGGTGCTCCTGGATTATTGCAAGGGCTGTAGTGGGGGATGGTAGGACAGGCAGGCCTTCAGTGGGGCCCAGATCATTTAGGGCTTTAAAGGTCAAAAACAGCATCTTGAACTGTGCCTGGAAAGCTATAGGGAGCCAGTGCAGACTTTGGATCACCATTGTAATGTGCTCCCGGTGCCTTGCACCCCAAAAGCAGGTGAGAAACCACATTCTGCACCACATGCAGCTTCTGAACAGTCATCAAGGGCCGCCCCACGTAGAGCGTGATGCAGTAATCTATCCTCAAGGTGACGAAAGCATGAATGACCGTGGCCAGATACAAATCAGAAAGCAAAGACCACAGCCTCCTCACCAGATGGAGTTGGGGAAACGGGATCCTGGCCACCGCCGCAACCTGACAATTCAGCCACAGCAAGGGGTCCAGAAGCACTCCAAGGATGCGAACCTCAGTGACCAGAGGGGGCCAGACTCCAGCAATAACGGCAATCGCAATCCCCTCCAGTTCACAAGGCCAGTCAAGATGATCCTGGGGCTGTTGGGCAACCACCCATTCAATAACCTTCCCTAAAAAAGGAAGGTTTAGAGAGAGGTCAATAGCTGACTGGGGAGTCAACATCCACAGATGACTTCTTAAGCAGGGGCCGGACAACCACTGTTTTAAGAGAGTCCAACACCCTCCCTCCCCCAAAGGGAGGCATTGACCAACCCCAACGTCTCCCAACTAGCTTTCACCAGTTTCACTGATGCTGTTCACAAACATAGGGTGTTTTAAAATGAGCACGGCTTGTGGGGTGGTCCATGTGACTGAGGGGCACAGGTTTGGAGCAGCCCCTCAGCCGGAATGCACGGGGAGGGATTCTAACGGGCATCTTCAAGCGTGGCTACTACAGTAGCCACCTCGCACTCCCCCTTCCATGGACCGGGGGGACGGGGGGGGGAAGCACGCCAGACTGACCTTTGAAACTGACATGTCCCAGCCTGAGCGCTGGGGAACCTGGGCTCCACAGCTCTCACAGCCAGTTCCTGTGACTTGCAAAGGCCGTGTCCCCTGCCCACAGTGCCTATGAGCGGCGGACTTGTCTCCTGGTATGGCTGGTCACCCCAGCTCATACAGGTAGAGGATGAGTGGCCGCCAGTTGCCATATAACATTTGGGCTTGCACCGCACAGCGCACTCCAGATTTCTCAGTAGTGCTCCATGAGTGGCTATGAGTAGGTACAGTGTAGGTCACGAAAGCATGCTTTCCCCTGCTCCACTTTAAGATGTTCAGTCGGATGAGTGGCTTCTGGGTGTTCATGTGTAGTAGCATCTTTTTTAAAACACCCACAGCCAGCTGGCAGCAGTCAAATGATGTATCCTTCTGCAAAGTAAAGAGCAGTCCTTTATGGTGGGAAAACAAAGTCCTTGCGGTGCCAGAATGGGGAGGGACAGTTAAATCCCATTTAATATAGGGGTTTGGAGACTAAGACTGTGTTCTCACCTGCAGTGGCAGCAGCGGGAGGGGTGAGGGAAGACACGGCAGCGCGGAGGACCTGGCCGATGGGAAAAAAGCCAGTGCAAACAGGGATCTGGCGCAGCAGGATTCCCTGTTCACACCGGCTCTTTTCCCGTCGGCTGGCTCCTCTGCGCTGCCGTGTCTTCCCTCCCGCTGCTGCCACTGCCGCTGCAGGTGGGAACAGAGCATGAATTCATCATGGTGAATTGTTACTGAGTGCATAGAAAAAGTCACTGTTCTGTATTTTAGGCTCTCAGCTTAGGTTTTTATAAAGGCAAGATTTCTAAATATTTATTCACTCTCAAATAACCTACATAGAATGAGACGTAACTTTGCATCCTGCCCCAGATGCTTCCCACTGAAGCCCGAGAAGAATGGGGGGGGGGAGGGCAGGGAAGGGGAAGCTCTTTCAGTTTACACACACTGTGAATACCATGCTTTTTTTAATGCTGTACCATTTCCTTCCTTACCTCCCCTCCAGTGCCACACATTTCAGCCTTCCCGTGTAATACCAAAATACAAAGCTAGTTCTACCCATTGTGTGAACATAACCTCTAACAGGCAACATGCATGGGTGTAGTACATGGGTTAGTTGATCTGTGTAGAATTGTAGAAGAAGAAATAAGTTGTGAATAGAAGATAAAAGTAGCGTGTAAACTTTAAGTGCATTTCCAGTCTTGGTAAGGTTTGGAGAAAAAGTAAATTGGGGGGGGGGGAATGGGGGGAATCTTGCATCATGTTCTATGTGGTTTTATGTGAAAAACTTTTTTATTACAAAGTTGTATTACTGTCCCTTACCCATTTCACAAAAGAAAAAGTCTGTTTGGCAGCTCAAGAAAGCAGTGAAACAAAAATTATTGTATTCTTTCCCGGCGGGGAACCATATAAGACTGTGTTGGCAAGGGAAAAGAAGACAAATTAGGACATGAGGCCTATGTCTCTGAGTCCGATTAAACCTAATTACTGAGCATTTTAGGGGGGGACGGGGATGAATGTATTTTTCATCCTTATTGTTATAGCTGCTGAGATTTAAACAGATGGAATTTATTTAATATGAATGAAATACAATGTTTCTGCATTCCACACAATGTTTCTGCATCCCAAAAATTGGCGGGGATGGAAGAGAATTAGGGGAAAGGCAAAGAGTTGTTTGTAAATTTTATTTATATTAAGACATTGAAAATGAGTTTGTCATATCAGATAACTGTTAGGAATAATAGCAGCAGGGAGCAGCTCGGTTAGAAAAAATAGTCTTACAAAGATTGTGCAATAATGGAGTATTTCCCAATATATTGGTGTCTGGTGACCAATATTCTCTGTACTTTCTCAGAGGATGCTCTTGCAACTAGAGCATCATTCCACTTCCTGACAGTTGTGGCTAGTACTGCATTATCAGTCCTGGCATATGAATCCCCTAACCAGGACATCCCCATAATTACCTCTCCAGAGCTAGAATAAAGATAACTAGAGATGAAATGAACAGAAAATCTCATATTACCAAATAACATTTGCATAGCTGGATAGCTCACAGAATATCCGAATAAGTATTTGGGACCTAAATGAAATTAACGTATTCATTAATTCAGACATTTCAATTCAGTTACTTTTTCCCTTTGGCCCTTTTTACACAGATGCCCCCCTTTGCCCACATCTGACCACTGCTCCCACACTCCAACCCCCTCCACCCATCTCCACTGATCTCCCACGCATGGAGGCTTTGGAAGTAACAGAGGTGCCTCCATGTGTTGAGATGGGTGGGCGTCTGTGTGACGAGCCGCCCACGTGCCACACACCCACCGTGGCACCCACCAATCCCCCACGCACCACGGTTTCCTCCCGGTCCATTTTAAAAAACGGCCTTTGTTTCAGTATTTTATTGTTTTGTTTTGGGTACTTCACTCATTTTGTTACTGTTTACTATGAAATACTACCAAAACAAAATACCAAAGTAACCCAAATCACCAAAACAAAACAAAGTAACAAATTACACAAAGTAATCAAAACAAGATAATTAAAATAATTACCAAAATAACCCAAACAAATCCCTAAAATAAATAAACGTAGCAGAAGCTAATAGCACTTCATACACATTCAAAGAAGCTGAATCCATTGGATTTATTCTTTTTTGTGAATATTTGGCCATTTTTACGCTGCGCCGCTGGGTGGGGGTGTGCCAGGCGCATGCGTGGTAGGTGGGCCGGGCATGCACACGCATCCCCACTCACCCCCCAATCATTCGGACGCATGGAGAAACCTCCGTTTTTCCCGGTTGCTCCATGCGTGGGGATGAGTGGGGGCACGTAGGAATGCATGTTAGGCAGAAGCACCAACACACTCCCAGTCACCGCACATGCCACGTCCTTCACACGGATTCTGTGTTCATGAATGGGTGCATCTCGTGTAAAAAAGGCTTTGTTTCATCTCTAAAATTACCTTCTCTGATTATGGGCTGATGCAAGATCATGTAGGCCGAAAATCTTCAGAAGTGATCATTTCTCATCATGAATCAAAAGTAAAGTGCAGCCATTCAATTCATGAGGTTTTGGTTCTAAGGCTACTTTCCGACATTACATGAGAGGGGCAGGAACTTGTGTAGTCACGACCGTGGCTCTGTAATTGTGGAGATTAGCACCTTTCAGAATGCACTAATCCCCTTTATCACCTGAGAACACTCATCCATATAAAGGCTACGTTTGGAGACCCGGGGGACTTTCCAGTGTTACAAAATGCACACCGTTTGTCTCCACGAGAAAAACAGTGTATGTTTTGTAACATCGGTAAGCACCTCTGATCATGCGCAAATGTTCTTGGGTGATAAAGGGAGATTAGTGCATTCTGACAAGCGCTAATCCCCGCAATTACAGAGCCTCAGTCATGATTGCGCAAGTTCTCTCCCCTCCCATGTAACATTGGAAAGCAGCCTGGAAAAGTTGCTAATTTTCCTTCCCTGGAAAGTGTCATGACAATAGTTAATGTGGGTTTTTACTGATATTGAAAAGTATTGAGAGAAGATTCTGCCAATGAGGACCTAACATCCAGTAAGAGGGTACGACGGGGTACAGACATGATGGGAGGGGGCTAGATTTGAGGTGTTGGTGGTTTGAATTTTAATCCTTTGATGTGATATGGAGGAGAAGGTGGGAGAGGAGGGTTGTCATTGTTAGGTTTGATTATTATGTATTGTGTGTACTATGGGGCTTTTTAAAATTAACTGGGATGGTGACTTGTCATTTATTGTTATCTTTGTTGTAAGTTGCTTTGGGATATAAATTGATGATGATGATTGATGATCTTGGGAATTGTTTTTCTTCCAGGTTTTAATCCCCATTTCCCTCTACGTGTCTATCGAGTTAGTCAAACTGGGCCAAGTTTTCTTAATTCACAATGATATTGACCTTTACGATGAAGAGCTATATTTGCCTATTCAGTGCCGAGCCTTAAATATCACTGAAGATCTGGGACAAATTCAATATGTTTTCTCCGACAAAACTGGGACGCTAACAGAAAACAAGATGGTGTTTCGATGTTGTACTATCAACGGGAAAGAGTTTTCACATCAGGAAAATGGTAATACCTCTCAGCAACGAGGCACTGAGCTGAGTTTGGGGAACTTTCTAGTTTGTGGAGAAATCCAACCTGTGACTGGTTTTTAGATGGCCCATGGCTCCACTACTGAAAAAGTGAACTTAGGAGAAGGGGGTGGAGATGAGGGCATGAACCCAGGGACAGGAAATGGGTCCCTGGCATAGATCCATGTTCTGAATCTTTCCCTTCCATCTCCCATCCTGAACATACCCCTTAAGCACCTCTGCTCCCAACTTCTATATGGCCCATGCCATTTGTACTAGTTTTTAAAGTGGCCTGTGGAAGGGGGAAAGTTCTCCACTCCTCAACTAATATTTTTGTTTATGAATGAATTATTGTTTACCCTGAATAAATGTAGAGGATCGTGTTCCTGTTTCTTCTTCAGTGACTGTCATCTTATGAAAGTTCATCATGGAGAGTTTTTGTCCCTCCTTCCCCCACGTGTTTCTGTCACACTGTTGTTCCCAGTCCCTACGGAAGCATAGCCTCTGCTCTGGTTTGATCATCCATTTGAGACAGAGTAGAAAGTCTTCTCTTGAAAATCCGGCTCTCCATGGTAACTGCCAGTCCCACTGTGCTGGATGTGGGAGATAACCTGACAACTGAAGTCAGTGAGTGCAAAAGCAATTAGCATGAGACCAGTGACATGGTATAGAAGGCAGTAGCAATTATGCGCTTGCTAGAGAGTCACCCAAGTTGCTAACTCGGGACCAAATTCTCATAGCGTTTGGGAATGCTTGGATGCAGTTCCCCAGTTATACTTATTTAATAATGGTAACATTTCCAAAAGTAACTTCAGCCCATAGAAGAGAGAGATTGCAATTCACAGAAGGTGGTGTTGGATTGAGGTGTAGGTAGACTCTACTTTTTATGAGACTTTGGTTGAAGTTATGAGACATGTTGAAGTTACTTTTGAAGATGGACTTAGGCACTTAAGAATTTTTTTCCCCTGTCAATAGCAGGTAGTATTTGATAAGTATGTATTATAGGCTGCAGTCCTAAACACATTTACTCATGGGTAAGTTCTCTTGATTTCGGTGATGCTTACACATGAGTCAGAGTGCTTTAGATTGCAACCTTAGGCCGCATTCACCCCTGACGTTAATATGCAGGAATTAGAAATGTGCTTGAATCCCCAGTGGTCTGAATGCTCCCTTCTGCGTGAATGTGGGGAGCAGGTGAAATAGCTATTCCGGAAGGCAGGGTGGGGAAATCCTACTTTTACAATGCTGGGAGAAAGTGATCCGGCCCAAGGTCCCCTGCGTGAATGCTCTTTTTCTGTGTGTTTTATGTTTTGCACATAGCTAGTGTGGTGAGAACTCTTCTAATGACTGTGTTGGTCCTCCGGGCACCACTTTAGGCATAGAGAACACAGGAAGTAAAGCTATTTAGGTGCCCCCTCGCCATCAGGGAACAGCAACAATCCACCACATACCTGCTCTCTCGTCTCTCTTTCTCTTTCCAATTTTTTTCTCTATTCTTCTGTCACTGTTCCTTTGCTGTGTTCTCTGTTCTCCTTCTGTACTTCCTGATTTCTGTTCCCCTGCAACCCAGGAAGTTCATTGCACAGTGACAATGGGAAGTGGAGGGAAGGGGCAGAGGAGACGTGCATAGAGAGCTTTTTCAGGCATGAAAAAATAACGGTATGAATAATACCCTTTCACGGGAAAAGTCAGTAGTTAGCTCCGCAAATTTCAGGTGAGTGTGAATGCTCCTACGTCACGGTTAATCTGGGAGAGAAAAAACTCGCAAAAATACAGCAGGTGTGAATGTGGCCATAGTCTTTCAGTTTCTTTATGGTGGCCAAATTCTCCACTGTGACTTGCTTTCATTTTGTATAACTTCCATTTTTTCACATATATATAAGATTGGAACCATAGTTATTTATAATTCATATGACTTCTCCTGTACTACACAGTGCTTAGAAAGTCATTATGCTGTCCAGCAGCTGCCAACTAAGGTGTTTGTGCTCTGTGACTGAAAACATTACTGAATCCATGAATTGCCTCCTCTTCTGTTCTACTGCACTCCAAAATGGGGCTAAGCAGACCTTGGCAAAGAGGAGTCTGTAAAAGCAATCAGTATGTTTTAACACTTCATTTTTTGCTCTGTAATGATAATCACTGTGGGAGATGTTTGCCAAGGAACTGAACTGTGCACTGAAGTTTTTCTGGTGATGGCTTTTGAGATTGCCAAAGTTAGCACTTGGATGAATGAATCTCTGCTCATTGGCAGTGTTCACAAGGGTGGTGGGGGGGGGACAACAACAAAATGTTTATGTTTGGTTTTTTCTTACAGCCAAACGACTGGAGAACTATAAGGAACTGGATTCAGATGATGAAGACTGGGCAAAACATCAGCATTCCTTTCTCCCTTCTAACATGGTCATGAAAACAGCTACATTACCCCAGAGAAGCACTAAGCCTCTGAGGAGATGCCAGAGTGCCCGGGCTCATTTTCAGGGTCATTCGAGGAAGAAGTCGCTGGGACGCTGCGACAGCTCTCAGTCTCAAGTGGCATTCAGCAGTGCCATAGTGAGTAACCTCTGCTTCAGCCAACTTCTGAGGATCTCTGCTTTACATGATTTTGTCAAGGGAGATAAGGGGTGTGGAGAGGACAGGTGACAAAATTGTGGTTATAGACTTGATTGGGAATAAGGAAGCCACAACTTTCCTGTCAATAGAGTGCTGTGTAGGGTTACTCCCAAATGAACTTTAGCCTATTACACTCTGTCCTGACCAGTTTCATCAGCTGGGTTATTAACAACTTGTTGCCTGTGGAGCTCGAGACCAGACCTGACTGAGAGCCTCACTTGAACTGGCCATAGGGTTGACACTAGGGTGGCCATACCTCCCCTTTAAAAGAGGACGCTTATGAAAAATACATGGTGCAGGGCTGCTTTGGTTCCAGTGCAGCCCTGCACCATGGCCGTTTTTAGACGAGACACATTTGCGCATGAGTGTTTAAAAATGCGTTTGTTTTAATGCTCGTTTAAACACCTAAACCGTTTTAAATGTGTATTTGCCGTGAACGTGTAAAAGCCCAAACCGTTTTGAATGTGGTTTTTAAATAATGCGCATTTTTAAAAACCAGTTTTGGCATCCCCCCATCATCAAAGTTGCTCAAAACCGGTTTTTAAAAATGCACATTATTTAAAAAACACATTCAAAACGGTTTGGGCTTTTACACGTTCACGGCAAATACACATTTAAAATGGTTTAGGTTTTTAAACGAGCATTAAAACAAGCACATTTTTTAACAATCGTGCAAATGTGTCTCGTCTAAAAGCGGCCCATGTATTTTTCATAAGTGTCTTTTAAAGGGGAGGTATGGCCACCCTAGTTGCCACCTCTTGCAGTTTGACCCTGAGACTCCCATAGGCTAAAATGGGAGCTTCATGGTCAAACTGGAAACACTGCCCAAGAACTGCATGAGGCTCCTGAGCTACAGTTTAACCACCCTGATCTATAGCTTCCTGGCAGATAATTTTGTAGATGGTGAAGAAAGCAGAATGGAATCTGCTGCCATGGCTAAATTGGTGGTGTTTCGCTAACAGTATTAAAATCATCTCATTGACAAATTTTGCACTCACAGTGTTGTGAATAGGAATAATTCCATTGGATACTAAGGAGCTGAAGTTATATCTGCACCAATATAATAAGCAGTCACGACTCTAACGTGCAAATGTGGCAAATGTGCTGAGTGAGAGGCCACATTTTGATTTATTTTTAATGCCTGTTGCTGAAATAAATGGCTATCAAATCCATTGAATGCAGACTGCAAAAATCTTTCAGTCACTTAATGTTGTCAGTTGCTCAAGGAAGTCGATGGATTCTTCTTTATTTTTGTAATTCAATCTGAATATTCATAAAGAATAAGAATTCACTAGTTGATATTCTTTAATTGGGGCATCTTCATAGCTTCTTGCATAGGTTAATTCTAAAAAGTTAGATTTTTCTCCCTCCCATGTGGCTTGCATTAAAAATTACATTAATTATCATTGGCCACAATCCCAAGTGGGATTAACGTGGGTTCCACATGGCACAATGTGCCTTCAGTGGACATGCATGCATTTTACTGTGTGTGCGTAGGCTGCGTGCAGTGCACGCGGAGTATAGGATTGGCCCCAAATTTCTGTGTTCTTCCAACATTGCCACAATAAGTGTAGTCTTTATTAACAACTTTCATATGAGCTCTACACACACAGCCTATCGTTTCCTTTTAGGGTATCCACCTGCCTTTATTTATGGCAGGAATTTCGGGGGGTTCATAGCTCGGAAAATAGTTCATCTTAAGTTTTGTGTACTTCTCTCGTGGAAGCAGCTTTATAGGAATTAATGTATAATATCAACTTTATGGAGAGAGATTGTTATGACATTAGCCTTTGATAGGTCTCACTTTTTTGCTAAAGAAATTAGCTGCAATCCCAAGTAGGATCCGCTTGAGATTCACACAAGTCCCACGTGGGATCCATGTGGCACAAAGCAATTCCTATGGAGATGCATGCAGTTTGCATGCACATGGGCAGACACAGGATGCACGCAGGATGTGCTCAGCGTGCGCGGGCCATGGGATCGCCGCCATTGTCAGTTTGAAAATACCCAGTTATTTTGTTCACAGACTTCCAATGTCTTGGGCCACTGTCTTTTAAGATATGTTCTCATTTTGCAAATGCTACCTAAATTTTCCTGTGTGGCCTTAAGCAAATAGGTTCCCCATCTGCAAAATTAGATTTTTTATTTTTTTTTAAAGAAAAACAACTTCCTGTCTCCTTTGACTTTGACATTAAGACTTTAGGGCAGGAATTGCCTCTTGCTGTGTGATTTGCATAGTCCCTAATACCATGAGACCATCTTCTAAGCTTGGAATTCTAAGAGCACGTTGCTCTGCCTATTTTAAGTCAATGCCTCCATTCCAATTGATTTTAATGGATAGGGGATGCACCTTAAGTGCTATTGTAACACAAATAGCGTAAAATAACATTTGGATTAACGATTTTTTAACTTTCTTAAATAATAATTCATTTCTAATGGCATTAGAGCTACATTTGCTCCCTCAAAGCGGCTTGGATTGTGCAAGTGAATGTAGACAGACTGTCATGAGGCTCGATTAATTAAGGGCTGCAATGTTCTAGGGTAATCATAGGATCTATAAAAGTGCAAATCATTGATATTGGCAGTAGGGGTGTCGATGGGCACCTGCCAGATGTAGGGTTCATGTATAGGTATATATATTTGGTCAAGGTCGGTATGATTCCCCTACTGGAGTTGGTGTAGAGTAGGGATGGGCAAACACGGTTCGGAAGTTCGGAGTTTGATCCAAACTCGGCCTGTTCGGATGACCGAACCTGAATCCGAACACGAACTGACTGAACCGAATGAACTTCCGAACGTCTAACTGACTGAACAGTTCGGTCAGTTCGGATTGCATTTGGGTGAGTTCGGGTGGCAAAAAAAGTGTCACTGGAAGGTCAAACTTGACAGGGAGGGGGAGTCGGCTGAGGAGCAGACTTCCAGGCACCAGGGGTGGAGAGGCTTGGAGTAGAAGCCAGCCTGCCCAATCACCATCCCTTTTCACCTCAGACCACTGGCTTCACAGTCTGCGATTGGCCATGGGCTAGGCTGCACGGAGCCAATGGGGCTTGCGATGAGGTGGGTGAAGCAAGAAGCAAAACTGTCTGCCTCCCCCCTTCCCAACACCTTCTGAGCTAGTCACTGTTCCTGAACAGCAGGCGTTTCAGAAGGCTCCCTCTCTCCCAGCAGTTTTTGTTCCTTCCTATTCCTAATCCATTGCCATCCTCCTCCTATTTCACCCATCCAACCCATTTACCTCCATATTATCATTTATTTACATTATATTAGATAAATTTAGGTGTTATTACTCCTCCCTGTGTTCAATCTTCCTTCCTCCCTCCATTTAATCCTTTCCCTCTCCCATATATTCCATCCCAGATTCCCTTCCCCTGTTTTTTCATTTAGAGTAGGATTATTAGATTGATTTAGGTTTCATTTCAGTTTTGTACCCCTCCTTGTGTTGTTTGTGATTCCCATCGCATCTATAATAAAATAATAATAATAAAATAATTAGAGAGAGAGAGAGAGAGAGAAGAGAGTTGTAGGAGTTAGCTTAGTGATAGAGATAGCGTAGTGATTTAGTTTGTGTTTGTAGGAGTAGGCCTGTGTACTTATTAGATAATCCATTTAGTTCATAGCATTTAGAGTAGTTAATAGCAGTTAGATTTAGTGTAGATATATATATATATATATATATAATATTAGATTAAAAAATTAAATTTAAAAAACCATATAAAAACAAAAAAACCAAATAAAAACCAAAAAACCATATAAAACCAAATAAAAAAACAAAAAAAACATATTTAAAAAAACCCAAAAAGCATATAAAAACGTTTCTAAAATGGCTGAACCCAAACTAAATGGCTGAACACGAACCCGGCGAATGAACCAAACAGCTGAACCCAAACAGACGAACCGAATGCAGCTGAACCAAACAGACGAACCCGAACCACGATCTGTTCGCCCATCCCTAGGGTAGAGTATTCTGAGGGACTGGTAGGTGGGGTTTGTCTCCCTTGCTGTCTCCCTTGCTCCATTCCACATCTGTCCCTCTTGGCAGGACCCACAGTCACTTCTGATGCTCAGCAGGGTCCAGATTGGAGCAAAAACTGTAATGACGGGGGGGCGGGGGCGACCTAGACCAGGGCAACATCACTGCTGCTATATTCTGAGGAACTATCGAACCCACTGAGGCACAAGACCTGTGAGAATGGTGGCTAGCAGTGTCACTCATCGGCAGCCAGCAATTTATAAACCGATTTCTCAATCCTCTATAAAACTGTAGAACTCAAAACCTATATATTTTCTGGAAACTCTTTACCTCAAACAGATTAAGTAGAAAACCAAAAGAATCTGTTCTTGGTAATAGATGGCAGGCGTGCCCCCCAGGCTGAAAGCTGGGACTGTCCAATTTGTTTATTTTTGCTTACTAAATGTCAGGTTTCCTAATGTTTACGTGCCAGGCATGAAAACTGGCCGCCACAGGTAAAAGGAAAATTGAAGAACTTTTGCACTGCTGAGAAAAGACAGTGTTGCTGGATAAAGGTTAGCACAACATCTGCTTCAGGCACCTGCGTTTCAGGCTTGTTGCCAAGAAAAATAGTAAAGCAGGAGAGCTGCACCACACATAATAGTGTCTTGCAAAATATAGTGACTCTTAATTAAAAGCAATTGTGCTACCAAAAATTTCTGTAAAAGCAACAAATGTGATTGCGACTCAAATTAAACGTAGAGCCTTCTTATTAAAATAAAACACATCTGCCTCTACAGTGCCAGCAACAACGTAGCGTAGCCGACTAGTTTGAATCATTAATACATAACCTACATGCGTCATTTTGAGCGTATATGTTGTTGGTTAATCACTCTGTCAAATGTAAAAGATGCATTTGCATTTCATAGACTCATAGAGTTGGAAGTGACCTCAGAGGTCACCTGGTCCCACCTCCTGCTCAATGCAGGAAATACAAAGCTACAGCATCCCTGACAGATGACCGTCCAGCCTCTGTTTGAAAGCCTCCAGTGAAGGAGAGCCCACCACCTTCCTAAGCAATTTGTTCCACTGTCGGACAGGTATCACCATTAGGAAGTTTTTCCTAATATTCAACCAAAATTTGCTTTCTTGTAATTTGAGTCCATTATTTCTAGTCTTGCCTTCAGGGACAAGAGACAACAAGTCTTTGCCATCCTCTCTGTGACAGCCCTTTGGGTAGTGGGAGACCGCTATCACATCTCCCCTTATTCTTCTCTTCTCTAGGCTCCTTCAACATATACCCAGCCCCCTTCAACCTTTCCTCATAGGACTTGGTTTCTAGACCCTTAACCATCTTTGCCGTCTTCCTCTGAACTCGTTCCAATTTATCAGTGCATTTCAAATTGATTTGTTGATGTTTTGTTTAAAATGGAAATTTTCCTTCAGCTGGATACATCTGCATTGGTAAATATCCAAAATGTCATTACTTGTACGGTGTTTGATAAAATTGAAAATGGAGTCTGCTGATCCTGGAAGAAAATAGATGATGTAATGTATGGTTTCTTGTGGTAGAGAAATAATATGAATATGAAGCATGAGCCGGTATGAGATAAATTTTCAGAAATACCCTGTTTCAGCTCCTTCAAATACTTGTGCCAACGTTCTCAAACCTCTATAAAAAAATTATAGCAAATGGCAGCAATTAGATACCTGTCTATTCTCTTGTTGGTGCAGATCAAGTTATTAGATGATTAACTGTTAACAAATTGACCAGCAAACTTGGCAGTTGGGTTAATTATGGACTTTAAATAGGTCTATTTGAGGCAAACAAAAAATGTATCTTGACCCAGGGAATTTACATTGTTTCAGTATATCGTAAGCTCAAATGCATAGGGAAGGAATCTGCCTAGGATCGGCTCTGAAAACAATGGTCAGGATCCTTGTTTGAGAAAGCCCTAGAAAGTGTTGTCTGTCATTAATTTTCCACCCACATTCAGGGCTAGCTTTAGTGAGAGAATTCTAATTGACACCGCTGTAGTAAAGAATGCCGATTGCTCCATCCTAATAAGCCACATATGAAAATGAAAACTGATCCTCATAGCATCTATCAAAATCCCTGATTCTCTGAGAGACAACCTTCAGCTCAGTTGGAGTTACCATTTTGATGCTGGCACCTACAAACGTTCCTTACATTGGTCATCTTATTCTTAATGGTTTCTCTTTGTGTCTCAAGTGATTGTATCACCAATTTATTTATTTCATTCTATCTCCTGGTACTCTTGCAACCCCTTGAAGGTGGAGAGAAATGCAAAAAAATCTTGTACTTAAAAAGAATGAGACCCTAGGATGCAGACAGGACTTTCTTGAAGCTTGAAAGATTGATAGGAGAGGGATTACTGTATGAAAACAAACAGGTTAGGAAACATGATATAGAATCTTTTGGTATTTTCTCCAAATATCTGAATGCTTTCAAATGAAGGTCCTACAGCAACTTATATCTGCATGCATAACTACTTAATAATTAATAACACTTCTTGAAGGTTAACGGTTGTCATAGTTGAACATTATTTTTCAGTGTTAGCAAATTGTTTTTAAAAATAATTATCAAATTTAAAAATATGCACTGTAAAAACAAAACCAACTCCCCTTGCATCTTTTCCATGTGAAACAATGATGACTAACACTGGAAGATTTTAAAATCTAATTTGTCAGCTGTTTGGTGTCAGCTCCTCCCAGGGGGGCTGATCCTGCTGGGCAGCAGGGGTCCAGGAGACCGTCACGTGTCAACAGCCCTTGGCCGACTTGTGGCATGGAGGGACTTGAAATGGCAGCCCCCACCCTCCCGGATTCCCCGGGTGGGGGGGCTGCTCATTTGAACTGCTTAATCTGGGCCCCAGTCAAATGCTGCTCTGTTCATTCAGTGGTTTCAATTAATGGACACCCACCCATTCAATGATTCCAAGGGCCTTCTCACAGAAATCTGGGAGCACAAGGCTACAGCTAAAGTATAGATTTTATAGTGTGAATTTAAATCTTTCAATTTTTATTACCTAGGGCCAAATTCTGTTTTCCCTTAAAACCAATGTATGCCCTCTGAAGTGAGCACTTCAATTTTAGGGGTTAGGTCTGGTCAAACTTATGCTCTACTTAGGAGCAAGACTGGGGTCTTTTCTGAATCCTGTTTAAGTACTAATTTCAGGGGACTAGACCTGCTTAATCCTATGCTCTGCTCAGGAGCAAGACTTATGTTTTCGGGGATTTCATGAAATTGAATCTTGTTTAAGTACTAATTTCAGAGGTCCTGAGGGGTTACTCATTTAGGAGCAAGATTCATGTTACTGGGGGTTGGGTTTTTTAAAACGTAATTGAATTTTAGTTAAATTTCCATGGTCAAGCCTAGTGAAGCCTATGTTCCATTTAGGAGCAAGACCCATATTCTGTTGTATTTTATTTGACAGTTTATTTCTCTGGTTTTTTTGTTCTGTACTAAACTTTTGCTTTTGTGGTAAGTTTATTTGTAATTTGTTATAACCCTTGGTTAAAACAATAAACTTTGATTGATTGATTGAAGTGAACACAGTGATCTCTCATTCTACAAATAGATCCCTGGGATTTCATCAGTGATGGAACTACCAACTTGGTCCTTGAGTGGAAATTCACAAGTGTTAATATTGGGAAATCACACAATTTTAATTTCCTGCCCAGTGCATTGCTGCGTCTCAGGCCAATTTTAAAAAATATGCTCCTTGTTTTGCCTCTCCAAGTTGATGAACTTTCAGTGAGTAAATTAGTCCTGATTAATAAACTAAATCCAGTGGGGTTGCTGTGGTTATTAAGGAGATTTTAAACATCTGATATGTTATCGCACATACTGGTGAAGACACTTATTAAAACCTTTATCTTGGGGGTTCCTTCCTTTCCATCTGCTTTTAAGAACCAAGACATACATTTTAATAATTAAGAAATTACTATTTGGGTGAAGACTGCAAATGTTGTACTTGAGTTTAAGCTGAATATCTATCTCTTTTGAAAGACAGAGTGAATGTAACTTGTAAGTCTTCTATGGAAAAGGCATATTTCTTTCTGAGTTTCTGTTTATGCATCAATGAGAACATTCTCTTTCAGTGTGTACAGAGTACATGATGCTTCTATTACATGCATATGTAATAGAAGGCTTTGAGGTAGTTAACCTTAGACCCAGACAGCTGCTCTGCAGATGAGCTAGTCCAGCATTGGAACATCTTGCTGGGGGAGGCCATTGACAGGGTGGCTCCGAGACGTCTTCTCCCTCCATCTCATCACCACAGGGCCCCTTGGTTTACTGAGGGGCTGCGGTGTATGAAACAGGTAGGTAGGAGACTAGAGCGACGCTAGCATCGGACTCACTCTGAATCTGACCGACTTCTCCATAGGACCCATTTGAGGTCCTATGTTGAGGCTGTGAGGACAGCAAAGAAGGAGTTCTTTGCTGTCCTCATAGCGTCTGCAAAGTCGCGTCCAGCGGAGCTGTTCTGGGTGGTGCGGGGGCTGGTCAGTCCGGCCTCCCTCCGCCTGGACGGGAACTTGTCCCGGGCCCTCTGTGAGGAGTTGTCACCTACTCTGCAGACAAGATTGCTCAGATCCAGAGTAACTTTGACACCGGATTGGAAGCAGTAAGCAACGGGCACGAGGTTATGGAGGCACCGTCTGGTCGATCTTTCTGGGATGAGTTTCAGGAAGTGACACCAGCTGATGCAATGAATGTCCTGGGATCTGTCAGAGCCATTAGTTGTGAACTATATCCATGCCCTTCCTGGTTGGTGAAAGCCTCCAGGGAGACCTTGGGGAAGGTGCTGGCGAGGGTAGTGAAAGCGTCCCTTTGGCAGGGGAGATTGTCACCCAGTCTCAAGGAGGCTGTGGTGCGCCCCCTGCTGAAGAAGCCATCTTTGGATGTGGATGCACTTGGCAGCTACCAACCTGTCTCTAATCTTCCCTTTTTAGGGAAGTTTATTGAAGGGGCAGTGGCACTGCAGCTCCAGGTGCATTTGGACAGCATCGGTTTCCTTGACCCTTTTCAATCCGGGTTCTGCCCCAGCTATGGTACTGAGACGGCACTGGTGGCCTTGGTGGATGATCTCCACCGGAAGATGGACGCAGGATGCTCGACCTTTGTGATCCTGATAGACCTCTCGGCCGCTTTTGATACCATGGACCATGGGCTGCTGTTGAGATGACTGAGAGACTTGGGGGGTCTGGATGGGACTGTCTTTGGATGGTTCCACTCATTCCTCTTGGGTAGAAGCCAGCAGGTGGTGCTGGGGGCTGGAACATCTAGCCCCCGGGCTTTGACTTGCGGCGTTCCGCAGGGTTCGATTCTGTCCCCACTGTTGTTAAATGTGTATATGCAGCCCCTGGGGGAGATCGTGAGAGGGTTCGGGGTGCGATGTCATCAATATGCTGATGATACTCAGCTGTACCTCTCGTTTTCAACTGACCCAGGTCCTGCTGTCTTGTTACTTTCCCAATGCTTGGAGGCCGTGGCGGATTGGATGCAGCAGAGGAGACTGAAGCTCAATCCCCATAAGACGGAGATGATGGTGGTGGGAAGGGCGGGGGGAGGTGCTGGCCCCCCTGATAGGGGGGGTTCACCCGTCTGTTGCTCTTCAGGTTCTGAGTCTGGGGGTGGTTTTGGATTCGGGCCTCCGTCTGGATCGGCAGGTGGAGGCGGTGGCTAAAGCCGCTTTTTGCCAGCTGTATCTGGTACGGGGACTTCAACCGTACCTCTCCAGGCCCGATCTGGCCACTCTCGTCCATGCCTTCATCACCTCGAGGCTAGACTACCGCAACGCACTTTATGTGGGGCTTCCCTTGTTTCTGGTTCGGAGGCTGCAGCTAGTGCAGAATGCAGAAGCCCATCTCCTGATGGGGATGGGGCGGCGTGAGCACATAACACCTGTGCTCTGTGCTCTGCACTGGCTGCCTATAGCATACCGAGCCAGATTCAAGGTGTTAGTATTAATTTACAAAGCCCGGCATGGCCTGGGCCCCTCAAATCTCGGGGACAGCCTCGCCCTCTGCGCCTCAGAGCAATCCCTTCGGTCCACCGGGGGTGCCTTTCTGGACATCCCCCATGTAAGATGGGGGGCCACAATGGAGAGGGCATTCTCAGTGACCGGGCCGTGGTTGTGGAACTCCCTCCCGGAGGAGGCTCGCCTGGCCCTGGGCCTGTTGGCCTTTCGACGCATCTGTTAGACTTGGCTGTTCACCCAGGCCTTTGGAGGGGATGGTGTGGGGTTGTTAATTTTTGAGGGGGGTGTTTTAAATTTGTTTTAATTATTATATTGTAGATTTTTTTTATGTTTAAAAATTGTTTTTATATTTTGTTGGAAGCCGCCCCGAGATGCCGTAGACATTGGGGGCGACATATAAATATAAATAAATAAATAATATGTTTTCCTTTGTAAGACCCTTGAAAACACCAGCAGAAGGTGCAATGTTGACACAGTCCTAAATATATGCGGGATCTTGTCTTCCAGGAGAAAGATGTGACCCCAGATAGCAGACTGTTGATGAAAGTGAGAGATGCAGCACTCCAACTAGAGTCTTTGTCACCATTGACGCCTATGATGGCCACTTCCTCCTCCATCATTGACTTCTTCCTCGCACTGGTCCTCTGCAATACCGTTGTGGTCTCCACAGCAACTGAGCCAAGATTAAGGGTAATTTCACTTGCAACAACACTGGCAGATTTAATGAAAGAGTTGGGAGTTTTATATAATCAGATCAGTAATTGTAAAAAAAACAACGCAAAAACCCACTGCTTTTAATATTGCACTTGAGTTTTGACTTTTTTGTCTGCAATAATTTCCGGTGATCTATACAGATATGTGAGCTGGGTGGATCTATGAAGCTTTGGCTGCATTTCCACTGCCAGGGGACAGCATAACACAGGGGATGTGGCACATTGTTGTTTATTGTTGTATATTTATTACATGCTTTGTTTTGGCCAACTTGATTCTGCAGTTCTTAAAGGGAGATGTTTTGCCAGATCCCAACGGGGAAATTCCCATTTATGGAAGTTGGGCAATGTCCAGTTTGGGCAAGTAAACACCTTTAAATACTTAGGACTTCAGTTTTATAGTACAGGGGCATGGCGCCCCCACATAAAAGGGGCAGAGATGATTGAAAAATGAACAGCCTTATCCATTTGCAAGTTGTTTGTCCAGTTGGGGGGGTTTGAAATCAGGATGGCCTTGGCTGTCTTTAATGCCAAGGTGGGGGCGCAGTTCCTTTGCGGGGCAGAGATATGGGCCCCGTTTGCCTCACCGTCTTTGGATCAGGTTCAAACAAAATTTTTGCGTACCCTTCTTAGACCACCAGGGGGTACTCCAAGCGCAGCAGTTAGACTTGAGATGGGCCAAAGGTCTTGGTATTTTCTTGCCTGGAGAGCCGTCCATAGGGCTTGGTTGAGGGTTCTGAATGTGGGGAATTTGGGTCTATTGCCTTATTTGAGAGATGATCCCTTCAAAACGAAATGGTCTGCGAAGGTCGAGTCCCATCTATCATCTATGGGGTTCTCACAAGAGTATTTATCTGCGATGAACCCCAGGAAGGCAGCCCAGGAATTATCACAAAGATGGCAGGATATTAACTACCAGGTGGAAATAGGCAGGGTAAGGCTTTCGCCTCATCTAACAACCTACTTAGACTGGGCTCCTCCAATGGATGTCATGGCCACTTATCTAACCTTGCCTATTTCAGTGAGAGGGAAGGGGCTCCTTACGGCTGCAAGGTTTAACGCCCTTCCATCTAGAGTTTTGGAAGGACGTTACCACTCTATTCCTTTCCCACAACGCCTTTGCCCCTTCGACTCTCTGGAGGCTGAGACTACTGCCCATATTCTTTGGGGTTGCCATTTATATGATGGGTTAAGGACTAAGTTCTTGGCCAAGTTTCTGGCTAAGTACCCAGGCCATTCGCAGACCGCGCTGGTGGATTTAGCTCTGGCCACCAAGCAGGAGGAGATATTAACCCAGGTAGCAAACTTTCTTGTCCAGGTATTTGTACGTAGGTAGCAGGTTTTGGATTTTAAGCTTCCTTTGAGTTTTTAATCGTCTATTATATATCGACTATATTTTGTGTTTTATTATGTATTACCTTTTGTATTATCTTAATGATTTCTTATATTGGTTGTAGTTTGGGATGACTATGATATTATGTCTTGCTAATAAAGCTTTGATGTTGATGTTAAAGGGAGATGGGGAAAAAAATCCCCTATGTGGCAAGAATTTGTACTTGTGGCAGGGGAGAGGTTGAAGATACTGTCCACTTTTTATGGACTTGCCAATTTTATGTCCAGATAATGGATAAATATTTGACTCCTTTGGTTAGTTCATTTAACCATTTTAATTTTTTTGAGGAAGCTATTTGGATGCTTCAGAATGACTCGTTACTTATCATTTATTCCTTGGCAAGGTATGTAAATGCTGCCAGGAAGATTCGTAGTAAGATTACTATGTAAAATACAGTTATACTGGCTAGCTTTATTTATTTATTTATTTACTTATTTATTTATTTATTTTTATTTTACCATATTTGTATCCCGCTCTTCCTACCTCACGGTAGCCCAGAGCAGCTAACAATAACAAAATACAATATAAAAATATAATATAAAACAATTAAAACATTTAAAAATAACAAACAAAAGCAGGGGGGGAAACACAACCCCCACCCCAACCCAACCCTACCCCTCTCCCTCACCAAAAGCCTGACGGAACAGCCAGGTCTTGCGGAAAGCCGGAAGGTCCGGCTTTCCACAAGAACTGGTTATTTGGTTTACACTGGTTATTATACAGGTTTATACTGGTTATTTGAATTTTGTATATTATGTTTATACTATTTTTGTTTATACTATATGTTTATACTATACTATACTATACTATTATGTTTATACTATTTTGTGGTTTTGGGGACATGCCATAAATAAAATATCTATCTTATCTATCTATTATGACACATGGCAAATAACAATAATTTTAAAAAACCCAGCAACAGTCTTAATTACAATACATGTCAAAGAAAATCCCACCCCCATGCCCAACCATCCCATTCCTCCCACGCCTTTGTCTCTCACTCGGAGTCTTCTCTCCCCGTCCTAGGCCCAAGCCCCACCCCCATCTCACAGCAGGGCTATGACTAGCCCCAAAACCTTCCTGCTGCACCTCCACCACTCTCCCATCTCTCAACCAGGGAAGCCTCCCCCATGTCCTCCCATTCAGTCCACTTCCCTCCCTTACAAACTCACCGTTTCCCCCTCTAGTGGTGGTGCGACCACCTGTGTCTCGTCTACAGAGCTAACAGATTCAGCCCAGAGGATAGAGGCTCATGCAGATGGAACGAGAGTAGAGATGTAATAACTATTTGTGGTGAATATCCGAATTTGCCCATTTCAACAAAGTAGATACAAACTACAAACCACTGTTTGCTCCCACTTCACTGGATATCCATTTGAGTTATTCCAGTTCAGTTATTTAGTTTACTTGGGATGTTTTGGTTATTTGGGTCAGTAATTTTGGTACTTGGGTTACTTTATTTTGGATATTACACATGCACAATAGCGTTGAAGCAAAGGGTGTTTTTAAATAAGATGCTACTCCACATGGCTACCCGCTCGTCCAACTACCCGTCTGAAGGTAATGCAGGGTAGGGTGGGTTTACGCTCCCATGAGCCACTTAGCACCCACTCATGGTCACTCATGAAACACTGCAGAGAAATCCAGAGCGTGCGGTGTGGGGCAAGACAGAAAAAGTGAATGGCAACGGGCACCCACACATCCCCTGCCTGTATGAACTGGGGCAGCCCCCCAGCCAGCACACACAAGTCCCATGTTCATGGGCACTGAGGGTGGAGGACACGGGCTCCGCCTTTGTAAGTCACAGGAACTGGCTGCAAGTTCTGGGGAGCCTGGTTCCCCAGCACTCACACCCGGGACATGTCAGTCTCAAAGGCCAGCCCTGTGCACTTCCCCTCCCTCGTGGTCCTTGGCAGGGGAAGTGCGAGCTGGTTGCTGTGGTAGCCACACACTAAAATCCCTCCCCATGCACTCCAGCTAAGTGGGTGCTCCACAACTGTGCCACTTAGCCGCCGCTGAACCCCACCCCAGCCTTGCTCATTTAAAAACACCCAAAGTTACCAAAATACCATAATGAATGAAATGGCTAACCCAAATACCAAAGTAAATTAAATTGGAATAACTGAGTAAGCAGATATGCAAATATCAATTTTGTGAATATTGTTCAGCTTATTCATAGAGCTATCCAAAAATGCAAATACTATTTGTGCATATTAAATCCACTATTTGTTTCAGCTGTAAGTAGGAGGTCTCGAGTTCCATCCTCACTGCCAACGACCCACCCAGGGGTTTCAGGTTCCACTTTCATAGATGATTAACGTGCCATCTGCCTGTTTATATATTTCCCTCCCATCCTACACTAGTGTCCCCTTAAGGACTTCCACGGGTAGATGAAATAGCTAGTCTTCTAACTCACTTACACGCACTGCGCAAAACATTTTCAATGCTACAAGGTTCTCTAACTGCATATTTGTGTTCAATTATCTCAGCCACTTAGCAAGGTTTTAAGAAGCAACACCTGGTGTCTGCTTGCCTAATACTGGATAGGTATACAACTAACAGCAATCATCATCATCATATCTGGATGTCGATTTAGCTGTAGCTTTTCTGCTTGAAAGCCCCTCAGCATTATTAAAGAAAGGGCACAGTATTTAAACATTTTGCTCTTGGCTGCACAGCAAAACTCAGGGGAATTGGAAACATTCCCTTATGGATCATATTGTTTAATTTCAGCTGTAATATTCCTAGTTTCTTCTCCCGTGCTCTCTCTCTCAAGGTTACTGGTCCACCACTGATGAAACCAGCAGCAGGAATCTCTCTGGAGAGGATTCAGCAGCTGTTGCAGCGGCTAAAATCGGCAAATCTTAGCCAGTCTTTCTTATCATCTCAGTCCAGTTCAGACTTGGGAGCAAGCTTTAATGGAAAGAATAATGCAATGTACTCCAATGACAAAGACAATGCTTCTTCCCAGAGCTGCTCCAGCTCAACAGATTATTTGAGAAGAGACTCATCCCCTGGGAACGACTGTGCCGAGATCAGGGATGCTTCTCTGGATGAAGTCTTTGGGTCGGTGACTCAGGGTCACTTGCAGCCAGAATTTTGCTATGAGGCTGAAAGCCCAGATGAAGCTGCTCTTGTCCATGCAGCTCGTGCTTACCAGTTCACATTAGTTTCCAGGACTCCTGAACAGGTGACTGTGAGGTTGCCACAGGGTACCCTCCTAACTTTTGATCTTCTCTGCACTTTGGGATTTGACTCAGTAAGGAAAAGGATGTCTGTAGTGGTCAGGCACCCCTTGACTGGTGAGATAATTGTCTACATCAAAGGAGCTGACTATGCTGTAATGGACATACTGGAAGAACCTGCCAGAGGTAACTAGTGCATTGGCTGGTGAACTATTGTCAGTACAAGGCCAGCCTCAGAAAAGGCAGAGTCTGGGAAAGGGATGTGGGGGAGGATGCATGGGTGGTGGTGGATTATAAAATCTTTTATAATAAATAAAGAAATAAAGAGCCCTAGCCTATCACTGGGCTTGGGCCTGGTCCCAACTGGTCTGGCCTAAGGCCAGCCCTGATCATTAGGATCCTTGGCAATAGGTTCTGGGGTAGGAGCATTGCCTGAAATATTAACGTCTAGAATTAGAAAGGCACCATATGTCCCATGCAGATCAGTGCTGCGATGCCCATTTGCTGAACCTGTAGACAGCATGGAATATAGAACAGGCTGACTAAGGTTCATGGGCAGTCTAAACCAACTAAATGATGTACTCCAGAATAATAGTGTCACAAAGGCCTGGCTAGTGAATTTCAACTTGGCAGCAGCGGTGCTGGACCATAAATGTGACGAGGTCCTGCCATCTCGCCGGATGTCCTGGGGCTAAGAGGCAATTACATGCTGGTGGCATTTGAAGTAAGGTGCTAGAAACCAGAGAGTTTGATAGACGCTGCTATTAGGTTATCATCCTTCTGCAGGGGAGATCATGGGATCTGGTGGTTAGACTTGAAACGATCTACACATACTTGAAATAAATAGTGGTCTGCTTCTGTTTCCTAGGCAATGTTCCTATAGGGAGCAGGATGAAAAAAATCAGAGACCAAACACAGAAACACCTAGACCGGTATGCGCAGGATGGCCTGAGAACCCTGTGCATAGCTAAGAAAGTAAGAAGCGATTGAACAGATGTTGTTTGTTGACTGCAGTCTGTAAATGTGAATAGGTTTCATTTGGTGGGGGTAGGTGGGGGAGGGAAATGTGAAGATTATAAATCCGCATGGTTCAGGCCACTTCCACTGTGGACTGCCTTACAGGTATGATTATTACCGCAACTTGAACTACAGCTCTGCTTGGACCAAAAATTTGGATCTGACCCAAACCCTTGCCCGACGCAGCTGAGCTCTGTTTTGGGTTATCCCTCTAGAGTACTGTGATGTTATGATGCTCCACACAGGGGGTGGGGCTAAAGCACAGCGCCCCCCCCCCCTTACCAATATAACTATGGAGCACCGTGAGGGGGTGAGGCCTCAGCTTCCGCCACAAGGGAGCCTGATGAGAGTCTTGAGGGGACTGGTCAGAGAGTGCAGTATGGGAGGAGCTGCTCTGATTTTTTTTCTGGGGAAACCTGTTTGGATCTTTCAGGCTGGAGAATTAAATTTATTGTCCCCAGTGATGGTTTGCAAATTGCTCTCTCTCTCCACTCCATGCTCATGTGGGATTTTACAGCGGTTTGGAGGGACTGTGAGGCAGATGATAGAAAACCTGTCAAATCTGGGATGTCCTGAATAACCCAGGAAACTTGAGAAGTATCAGCCTCAGTCCCAGTTTCTCCTCTAAGAGGGCTAGGGATGATCAGCGGTGTCAAACAGCTGATTAGTGGCAGCAACACCAGCTTGCAGCTCAGTTAAATCTGACCTTAAGCAAGGGCTGGCAAAGTAGGGGCAGGAAAGCGGGTTGGTGGAGTCAACTCCTTCAGTTGTAGCAGACGATGCTCTACAAAACTATTATACTGCACTATAATCTTACATTATGAGGACAGGTTGAAGAAATTAGGCATGTTTAGCCTAGCAAAAAGAAGATTAATAAGAGACATGATAGCAATCTTCAAATATTTTAAGGGCTAACACAAAGAAGATGGCAAGGAATTGTTCTTCATTGCTGCAGAGGGCAGGACTAGAAACAGTAGGCTCCGATTACAGGTAGATTGTGGTTAAATATCAGGAGGAAACCTCCTAAGAATAAGAGTTGAGAAGCAATGGAAGAAGTTGCTTAGGAAGGTTGTAGGCTCTCCATTGCTCGAGGTTTCCAAAAAGAGTCTGGACAGCCATGTTGGGGGATGTTATAAGCTACTGACTTCCAGCATCAAAGCAGGGGGTTGGGCTAGATGCCCTTCAAGGACCCTTCCAACTCTACGATTCTACTTTAGCTCAAGGACTTTGCCACTTTTCCGTTTTACATACTGCCAGGTAAGAATGAGTTTTCCTCTCTTGGCCAGAACTTTTCGTCTGATATTTCGGTTCTTCCTGCTGGGTGAGTGCAAAAATTGTTGAATTCTGAAAGAGGGATGAGCCACGGGGAACTGTATGAGGACTAATGCATTGTCTAAATCTCTGAATATCTGACGTTCCCATATTCCTGATGTGCAGGTTTTGAGTGAAGAGGACTATCGGAAATGGGCCAATTTTCGCCGTGAGGCAGAGGCAGCAATTGACAACAGAGAGGAGCTTTTAATGGAAACAGCCCAATGTCTGGAGACCAAACTCACCTTACTAGGTAGTTTTTAGGAATGACTCGTTGCTGAATAAAACATATAGTTTGATCTCAAGAGACCAGTTAGCCACCTGAATGATTAATGATGACGACTTGGGTAAACCTATACTGCAAAGTTTAAAAATTCTTACATAAAGCACATGGTACACTAATGTTAGTTGTAGACATAACTTTCCAGAACAATACAGACAGTGTAGACTTAGTTGCCAATAAGCTTAAGCGATATCTTTGTTTCCCCAAGTTGATCTCCTTTTTCGGATAAAGTAGTTTTATCTGAACTAAAAAAGTTAGATTTTCCTCCCTGCATTACCTACGTGGCTCCTACCACCTTAGTACCTAAACACAATTAATGTTTTCAAGTCTGAAAAATTCTTGTGTTCTCTGTTAAAGTTTCAGTTGTTTTGTGGTTTTAGCCTAAAATTCTCATTGGAGGCTATGATGTTTCCTGCAGGCTCATTTCACATTCCTCAGCGTAATGTATTTCTCTGCATAGAATGTGTGCAGCACTGTGATACGAGCGCAAACTATTTTTATGTCACATCAAATAATTTCTGCAAGGATGTGTTTTTAAGGTTACGATGGGGACAGTAAATTTTATGTGTACAGCTATAGGTTGGCTAACATAGTAAGAATGGTTCACCTTTGCCAAGTGTAAAATGTTAGGTCTTTGTACTTCATTTTCCATTTCCATTTCTTGCTGTAAGTGATACGTATCTTTAATGTAAAGTAAGTATCATTATTAAAACATCTTCAAGCTCACCTCTAGTGAAAGAGCTGAGATGAGAGAGATGTTATAGCTCTTTCATATGGTGATCTACTTCCAGTGAGTGTTATTTTCTGTGTGTACATTTTAAAGAAAAGACAACCTTTCTCCTTCCTCTGAAGGGAGAAGAATTTGACTTGTCTTTTAATTAAACAGCCAAAACTCTAGCTAGATTGCGTCTTTCTAATTACTGTCATGTGAACTGATACAGTACTTTGAAAATACATGCAACGTAATTTCTTGCCTGATGTATTGTCAGTTTGGATTATTAAAACAAAATGAAATGAGACACTCCAGCACTGAATAAAGTGCATACCCATTAGTCACTGGTTCCTGGGTTTTGTGTAAAGTGTTTTTCTCTCTCTTCCAAATCTCAATCTAAATGCAGATATATATTTGTTAATGTTTTTAATCTCTTAGTACAACATTTCAATATTCATCCATGTATTCCCTATGGGGCAAGTGTGAGGTTTGAGAGAATGCAGAGAATCTGCAAACACTTTCTCCCCCTCCCTCTTCTTGCCTTCCCTCTCCCCCTCCCAGAGATGCTTAAATTTCTCATTCTTTGTGGAAATTCTTATCAACTACTGGACAGTAGCATTGCTTTAGTTGTTGCTGGATCGTATTTAGGCTCATCGTAACCAAGCCAAGTACGTGCACTTGAGACCTCGCATCTTCATGAATGTTAGACCCCTTGTCTCTCCCTCTGTTCCCCTTCCTAAGTCTCTCCCCCAGCTCCTGTCTCTCAGATTGTAAGCCCTAGGGGCAGGGACCTTGTCTATTTTATTACTTTGTAAAGTGCCAGGTACACTGCTGGCGCTATATAAATGTTTGTTAATAATAATAATAATAATAATAATTTAGGCTCAAAGGTTTGGGTTTTTTTGTTTAAGTAATCATACCACAGAGTTTTGGTGGACGCTAAATTGGTTTATTTTTAATCTTCTCCTTTTACTAGGTGCGACGGGGATTGAAGATCGGTTGCAAGATGGCGTGCCAGACACTATTGCCGCTCTCAGAGAGGCCGGGATACAGATCTGGGTGCTCACAGGAGACAAGCAGGAAACAGCAGTTAACATTGCACATTCTTGCAAACTTCTGGACCAAAGAGACACTGTCTTTACTATTAATACTGAGAGTAAGGTACATCCAAACAGAACAAAGAGCCTGTGGGAAGTACTCCAGGCAAATGCAGACACTGCAACCACCTTGCAGTCTTGTGTGTTGGGAGTCCATGAATAAACTTGAAATGAGAGGAGTGCGAGAAGTAGTGGAGTAAAATACGGGCCCATGGAGCATTGAATACAGAGAGCATTGGTCTGTGAAGATTCAGGAGAGAACCCATGAGCAAACTAGAAATAACAAAATATATAAAACACTGGCTTGTAGGGCCCGTAATGCAGGGAGCCCTGACCTATGAAAGGGATGTTATGTTTAACTGAGCATCAAAAATTAATCATGATAGTGTTTTCCATTTCTTATTGGGTGCATCAGCATTATATGTCCATCAAACATACCTAGCCACCCCTCCCGCCACCATTTCACATGGTGTCTCATCTTCCCTGGATTCAACATGGGGAATACACTCCATTTTCTTTAATTTGGGGGGTTTGAAGTCCTAGTTTTTCTTTTCATGCTTTAGGAAAGGTAAAAGATGCACCACAAAGCTCTTAAAAGGCCTTGGAGTCTTCAAACCCTACTCAGCGCACACTGTAATTCAGAATCCAGACTGAATTGGTCTAGTTGTGATCCCTGCTCAGGCTGTGTACATGGTGATTTCTATTAGATTAAACACAATGCATTTTCCAAATTAAAATAATCTTTTAAAATCACCTTGAATATTATGCTTTTGCGAGAAAGTAATTTGTGGTTGGCTTAAGAGCTTGATCTCATCATAGTATTGATGTTTGACTTTGCTACTTGCTATGGAAATTTCTCTTGGAATGATAATTTAACTCCAGGTGATATCTGTCTGGAAAGTATGTGCAGGTGGGGTTTGGAATTGAACAGAAGCAACCGTGTGATGTATGCTCCATGATGGAGGTAGGCTAGTTAGAAGCTGGACTAAAGGTTCCCTAAAAAATTAAGAATTCAATATGAAGCCTGTGTCAGCAGTAGCTGCTGTACCCACTGAACCTTCTTCAAAGGCTTCTCGCGGTCCTGTAAAAATAATGAGACCACTTCTTAAGTGTCCCGTGTAGTGTGTGTGGCATGAAGGGACTAAAGAATTAATTGTGTATTCAGTGGAATGGTTCATGCGACATTGAGCAGCACAGGCACGCGCTCTGCTGCTGTAGTTGAAATGGCTTTTCATTGTCCGTCTGTGCTCAGTATTTTGTGATTTTTTTCAATTTATTATACTAATAATTGTCTCTCTTGTGAGGGTGGAGACGGGGAGGGAGAATCCAACTAGCCATGGGTTTAACCAAGTAATCAGCCTCGTACTGTTCTAGCTCTTCAGTTGCCTAAGCCAAAATATATTTTGGTTTAGAGGACTGCGCATCCCAACGCAAGCGCTACAGGTCCCAACTGGTCCCATTGGGTCCAGGCTAGGTGCACTCTCTACCTAAGCTGCTCAGGGTAGGCTGCAGGGTAGCCGCTATAGGGTAGGCCAGGTGCTCTAGCTGCAGGAGGCTCTGCCCCTACAAAGCACTATGATGTCATGGTGGTCCCTAGGGAGCATGGCCACATAGGAAAAGGCCATGGGGATGCCTTTCTACAGGGATGTCATGGTGCTCTTGGGGGTTGGAGAGGAGAACTGGACTGAGAAGAGCTAGCTCCATCCGGCCATGATCCCATGGTGGTGCTGCAATATTCACAACTGGTCTAGTTGTGATCCCTGCTAAGTCAATCCAGCCTACATGAGATCACAGTGCTGCTGTAGCCCACAATACTGATCAGGAGTGGTGACAGCTAGTCCTGTGTTTTCACAATGGGAAGGAGAGTCACTAAAAGAAAGAAGCCAATAAGAACAGAAACAAGTTTTCACATGATACAGGGTAAAGGGGAGAACAGAATCCATTTTCAGGAAGGATTCATGCGGGGAAAGTGGAATTGGTCACTTAGGCCTAGCTTGGCCCACTTGGTAAGGGAGGTCCAGGCTTATTTTCAAAAGAAGGGCCAATACCATTCATACTTTGTTAGGCATGGTGCTTCTCTGCCCATTGCCTCATCCCAGTGCCCTTTATAAACGTCTGCGATTACCGATCCCTCTACAGCCAAGAACACTGCCATTGGTTGGAGACTGCTGTGATGCCACATCTGGGTTTACCCACAATCCCCCAGCACCTGCAGTCATGTCTGACACTCCTTTTCTAATAAATAATAAATGTTGTGATACTATTTTTTAGTTCCTGTTTTGTAAGCCAAGTTTAAAGATGCCTGTCACTGCTATAGCATGAGAGAGATGTCCAGTGCAGTGATACAGAGATACTTGTCTAATTCTGTATCACTGAGAGTTAATTAAATGATCATGCTAAAATGCTTTGAAAATCCTATGGCGACCACACAACCATTTTCTGTGGCCTTGTCAATGAAGGTTGCGAAAATGTTTTTTAAAACAGCCGCAGTGTTGTGCAATGGCGTGCTGTTTAAAATTTGCATAAATACATTTAAAGTAATACCAATTTGCTCAAATTATAATCAGCTGATTTTCTTCACTGCATTCCAACTGTATTGCCGCCGCGCCCCCCCCCCCCCCCTTAACCCTCAACTTTACACTGCATGGCTCATGGGGTAGATTTCTATCCCGTCCTTCAGCATTTAAATTGCTTGAATGTGTAAACTAATCTGAATGTGTTGGAGGTAGATTTCTACCCCAGGCCGGGGTATAAATCTACCCATGGTGGAATTAAAGGGTTCCCTACTCCTGATATACTCTACTAGAGCTCAGTGATTCTCGTATCTGAAAAGCAAGCATCATATTGACGTATACTCACCAAAACCGTAGCGGTTATCTATGTTTCAAGGTGCCAGACACCAGGTAATGAAGTGTTAATATTTAGAGAACAAAATAGCTATTTTTAAAAAAAAATATTAAAACATCCTGGTTTTGTATCTAGAAAAGTTGCATCTTCCTAGGAGAATTTTAGAGCATTTCAGTGAAGAAACTAAATTAATCTCTCTTTCTATTGTACCAGAAGCACATTTTTATTCCAGAACCTCCCACTTAAGTGTAATTTAAATTTTGCAGCATCCTACACATGTATCTTATATGACAGACAAGGAAAATAACATTTTGGAAGTGAATCACCACTCAGCTTGACAGAAAGAAAAAGAGTTCTGAGCTCTTTGGGCTCTGAATCCTGTCTCTCAGGAGACTGTTAAAGAGCCAATAGACAATGCGATTTCTAGGTGAGACAGGGTTGCAGTCTCTTCTTGGGAAATCTTAGAGAAAGGAATTGGAAGGAGTAATGGTCAGGTCTACCCTTGGCTGGAGTTCTTGTACAGCTCCTGTTTAAACTGGTAGGGACTGCGCGTTTGGTTTTATGGATAAGGCACAAAGCTGGGAGCTAGAAACCTGACTTCTTTTCCTAGCTATGACATAATAGTTTCCTAGCTGTGCCTAGGGATCAAGGTGTGACCTTGGGGAAATTGTCACTGATCTTGGGTTTTTCAGCCTTTGAGGGGCTGAATCAGAGTGTCATGGTCTATATCAATAATTGGCATGCATATGTGTGTGTACATATGGTTAGGAGTCTAGTAGGTAAATATTTATTGAAAGAGTAAACTGTTTTGTGGTGTGCCTCCTAAAATATTCTCTGCAGATTTAGTTAGAGAGTTGGGTTGCAATCCACAAACTGCTTACTCCAGAGTAGCAGGCTTCAGTGTGGCTAGTCCAGAGTGTTCGTGTATTGCAGCCTTTGTGTTTCTGGTCCTGATTTCTTTCCACACATGAATGCTTCTCCATAAGTTTAGAAGACTAATAGATGACTATCCAGTCATGGAATGTTGTCATGGATAACTCTGCTTTGCCTTTTTATTTTTCCTGAGGCTAGTGATGACTCGGTGCTTTAGACTCAGATTCTTTTCCATACATCCGCCTTCTTCCCCTCTTCGTCTTACTAGGTTTATTCATCACCTTTGGGCTTAGGTGACATTGAAGGATGAGCTTCACACTGAGAAGACCAAGAAGAGTAGAATTTTGAACTAACCACCTCACAATCTTTAGCAATCAAATCTTCCATGCAATTTCCCCCCCACCATTACGGAACCCTGTCCAAGGTACCTTGATATGGATTCCTTAAAGTGCAGGTGTCCTGGGAGGCCTTAGTTCTTAGCATGAAGCTGAGGCCCAATTTATCTCATTCAAAATCAGTGTACCGGTCCACTTTTGAGAATTTGGACCTTAATGATTGCCATGGTCTTAATTGGTAATCTGCCTCTGGCACCTTCACACAGTGACAGAAGTGCTGGTGTTTCGTTCATGTAGAAATTAATGTTATGGTATATAATAAATGCACTTTGCTTTCCCCCAATTCTCAGCGCTACATACATAGACAATAGTACTTTTTAAAAAGAAAAGACAATGATCTCAACAGGGACAAATAGCATTTGAGTTTTCAGCATGTCTTGTACCAGTGGAGGAGCTGATGGTGTCATGGGAGTAACCACTGAACAGACCAACTTGTGCCCACGGAGACACATAAATAGGACAGGGAAAGGGGTGAGGGAATTCTTACCCTCCTTTCGAATTGTGGATGATGTCTATTGGCCACTTTCGAGTTGGAGGGGGAAACCCCTGATTTACGCCTGCCTCTGGCAGCTCTCTCTGCATTTCAAAGTGATAGCCACATGAAGGAAGGAGAGTGGCAATCAAGTGGGCCCATTCTGCCTTGAAAACTCAGTTGTGTGGCATCCTACATTGTGAAATGTTGCAGGGGGCATGTGATGAGAGAATAGGTGGTGACTTAGTGGCTATGCTGGGGTGCTAAGGATAAGTTGAGTGGACAGAATTGGCCATTAGGGGTGTTTTGGATGGGTTTGAGGGATGGAATGGCAGGAACTTATTGGAGGCATCTACTGGCTAGAGTTCTCCCTATATTTTTTCCAAAATTACCCCACTGGGTGCTCTCTTCAGTCAATCATATCTGTATCATCTTCTAGTGCAAATGACAAAGTAGTTCAGATGATGCTTTTTACTGGACCACTTCTGTTGGTGAAAGTGTCCAAGCTTTCAAACTTTGCAGACCTCTTCGTCTTTTCCTCTCTCCTAAGTGGAACAACACAACAAACACAATCTAGATTTCAGTGCAGGCAGTTACAGATAATGTGGGACATAATAAAGATTCCATAACAAGCTCATTTTTTCACAGGAAACTTGCGAATCCCTCCTGGATATCACCTTGGAAGAAGTGAGGAAAAATCATGTTGTTGAAAGGACAAAACAAAACATTTTTGGCATTAATCTGTCGCCTTCTTTGTCGCGCACTGTGGGCGTGAGTTCCAATGTTGGACTGGTGATTGATGGAAAAACCCTAAATGTCATTTTCCAAGGGGAACTACAGCAGAAGTTTCTTGAGCTAACAAAGTACTGTCGTTCCATCCTGTGCTGCCGTTCCACTCCCTTGCAGAAGAGCATGGTGGTCAAACTTGTGCGGAGTCACCTAAAGGCTATGACACTGTCAATAGGTACTCATTTTTCTTCTTCTCATGTGACCTGTGAATCATTTGATCTTATGCTTTTTTCCCTTCATCAAGAGTTAAAAGTGTGTATATTAAGTATAGCTGTGTAGTCATTAATTTACCCTTTACTCCCCCACCCCCGCCTCCTAATTTAGCCTGTGCAATCAGGCCTACTCACATTGTCTACCAGATGTACAGGGCTGGCCTTACCACAGGGTGCCCCACCCCAGGCCCCTCGATTTTCTCCCTTCCTGGGGCCCCCCACAGTGACCCCCAATTTTAGAAGGGCAGGAAGCGAGGCTCCCACTCCTTCCCAGTGGGGTCTCAAACATGATCACCATAGGGGAGGGGTCACCAGGGGCTCTGCATTTCATCTTCACCCTGGACCTGCAAAGTCTAAGGCCAGCCCTGCAGATGCCTCCGGGCACTGACTCTCCCTGCATATAGGGCTCAGGCTTTTCAAAGGGCTGAATTCCAGCCACTGCTGACAATCAGGAAGGGAGCCCATAAGGCAGGGGGAAGAGCGAGCAGCCTCTGTGTGTATGCAGCTAGCAGTGGCTGGGCTAGTTTGTGCTGCCCTGTTGTACCTTTAAGACCTGGAGGCTCACACGTAGGGTTATTAACACTCAGGGTTTGACCCTCCGTCTCAGGGGCTTCAAGCATTATTTCCAGGCTTTGAGTTAAGCTGAAAATTCTCAGGGTTTGTCAAACACTGCTCAGTCCCAGGACTCCCGAGTCTCAGGGTTGCAGGGAGTTGAAATGGCATGATCACAAGAGGTAGAAGCTAAAGGTGCAGAAGATCCAGGAGATCCAACAACTCAAAAGGCAGTGGGGGAGATCAGGCTGAGTCTCCTTGCCCCAGGTACCCTTCTTTACATGGGCTGTGGAATTGCCCGTCTACCTATGCACCTCATGCTCTGTGCCCAGTCCCTACCCTCACACCCAGACCCTACCCTTCTATCCTGCACCTATCTCCTTCTCCTAGCTTTTTTATTAGCCCAGCCTGTAGCCTCTTCTAAATTTGCATTAACCAAATTCAAATTTCTTCCCTGTGAGAGGTGGCAGCTCTTGCGACTCTAGCAGAGTCAGCAGTAGTCTCAGCCAGGAAGCTTGCTGCTGGGACAACCACAAGTCAAGCTAAAGGTGCCCGGCTTGAGGGGGAGGGGGTAAAGGTTTGTGTGGGAGGAGATAGAGGGGTGGGGGGAGGTAGCAGGCAGGGACTGAGGAGCCAGGACTGGATCCAGGTAGGTGCAGACAATAGGGGCTGCAGGGTCCCCAGTATATTGGGTACATAAATAAACTTGAAATGATAACATGAGAGTGAGAAGCACTGGCATAAAATACAGGCTGACATGGCCTCAATCGTGGGGAGCTCCAGCCTATGGAAGGCTCACAGCAATTCAGAAGGCCCTAATTGCATACGTGTAATGTATGTACTGGCGTGTGGGGCCTGCTTTGTGTCAGATCTCCACCTCTGAAGGGGAGGTTACATTTAAATGAAAGTTAAAAAATAATGATGGTAACATTTTCCTTTTTCTAACGTCCATGTGTGTCTCAACTGTCAAACATTTCCATGCTAGGAGGGGGCCCAAACCACCATTTCACATACGGCTCCATTGTCCCTAGAGTCAGCACTGCCTAGAGTATTGTATTGTGGGAAATAGACAGTGGTATCTGGGAACAGGTGTTAACGTTGGGGTGCCTGGAGTGTGCCGTCACACTATGGCTGTTTTTGCATGACGCCACCCCCCCCTCCCTGGCTTGGTGTGTGGTGGGGGAGAGGGGGGGGAGGGAGATGGGTGTGCGCCTGTGACTACGGGCGGTGGGTGGAGGTGGGTGTGTGCTCCCGGCGCACACCCATCTCCACCCATCACCCACCCACAGAGCCATCCAACAAAATGGAGGAGGGTCCATGGGTGGAGATGGGTGTGTGAACGTGGGAAAGGGAGCACACCCAACTCCACCCACCACGGCAGCACACCCATGTCCTCACCCAGCAGCACTGTGTGAAAATGGTCTATGTGCCTATGGCTCAAATAAACATAACTTGAGCCTGTCCAGGTCACTGTGGCACACCAGTACTCAGACAGCTTGAAATCAGATGCTTGGTCTACCAAGTTATGTCCTTCTTTCTTGTAATCTAGCCACTAGAAATCATAATTGAGTAACATTGATATAGGTGATTAGGGAGTGGAACATGGGAGTAAATAGTGGGAAATTCTCCTTTAGCTATCCAGCTGAAGTTTCCTCCACAAAGGGCCTGATCATGCTGCTTGTTGAACACCCTCACCTCACATTAAGGTCATAAGACTCGGTAAGCATGCAGCCAACTCCTTATTTCCCCAGTTCTCAAAAAAAAAAAAACACCCCCAAAAAAACAACCCACAACCCTCCAACTTTTAGGAGAAAATAGTAAAAATAATGATAATACAAGCAACACTTTCCTCTTATATATAAGGAGTTACCTAACTGAGTTCAGACCAATGGTTCATCTTAGCCCAGTTTTGTCACAACCTGACATGGCAGCAGGATTTCAAATCTGGCTCTCCAGGGTCTCTGGCAGAGGCCTCGCCCAGGCTACCAGAGATCCTGAATTGGAGATGCCGGGGATTGAACTTAGGACCTTATACATGCAAAGCATGCGGTCTACCACCTGAGCCATGGCCCACTCCCACTGGAACAACCATTTCTTCGTTGAGTGACACAGGTGTTCATACTTGTTATGAGTATTTCAAGTTAATTCTTCAAACAAAGTCCCCAGCAGAAGAGCCACATATGCTCAGCATCGCCTCCTGTAGAAACCATGACAGCTCCATGCTCCCCCTGTTTCCTCTTCCCACTCTGACAGACACTGGCAGTTTGTCAGTGTCTGGCACTCCTTGAGGGAGCACTCTTCCTTGCTTTTTCTTTTAATGGTCGCTCTCTTTTGTTTGTCCATAGCTTCTTGAGTGAACGGTTTTATTTCTTTAAAGCAAATTTAATTAGATTTGACTTAACAGATTCTTACTATTGATTGAGCTCTACTGCCAACCATTGACATGACAAGGTTACATGGACAAAGTACCACAAGGAACTATGATGCCATAACAAAGCTCATGATAAATATACTTATGGTATTATCATTTTTCTAAGAACATAAGACATGCAGCACTGGGTCAGGCCAATGGTTTATCTGGTCTAGTATCTCATCACTGACAGTGGCCAACTTTGGTTGCTTCAGAGAAGCGAATAAATATGTCATAATGGAGGGATCCATTTCCTACTATTGACTCTGACAGCAAGAAGTCTCATCCCCTGATCAATGGGGTGGTTGTTTATATGGGATATTACTCAGAAGAAATGTAAATACTAGAGAAGCAAAATCAAGTCTAGAAATTTATTCTTTTCTAGGCGATGGTGCAAATGATGTGAGTATGATTCAGGCCGCTGATGTTGGGATTGGAATAGCTGGCCAAGAAGGCATGCAGGTATACTTTTTCATTTATTCTTTTTCCTCTTTAATTAAGGGGATTATTCTTCCTGCCTCCCCCCCGCTGATCATATCAGCTTAGTAGATTTATTATAGCAGGGGTGAGGAACCTTTTTCCCTGCCACAGTGCAGGAAGCACGGTGAGCTGAGGCAGAACCATCCAGTAGCGATGGGTGAACACGGTTTGGAAGTTCGGAGTTTGGACTGAACTCGAATAGTTTGGTTGACTGAACCGAACGTGCGAAGCGAACTCGAATTCAAACGTTCAGTTCGGATGCCTTCGGTGAGTTCGGAATTGAATTTCCATTGGTTTCAATGGAAAACACATTATTGGCTGTAACTTTGTTTTTTAAGCTATGTGGCTGAAATTTGGGGTGCCTCTACCTCCAATAGAACTCATTATGTGCACCAAATTTCAAAACAATTGGATAAAGGAATCCGATTTTAGAAGCAGTTGAATTATTGTATTTTGCAATATTCTACATATACATTCTTAGCTGTAACTTCTTTGCCTCACATCTAATGTAGGTGAAACTTGTCCAGTTTATACCCCTTTCCATATTTACTATCTTTGCCAAATTTCAGAAGGATTGGAAAAAGGGTCTTGGTGGTATAAGCAATTAACATATAAATGTATGTCTGACTATAACATCTTTGTAGTCCAACCAGTGTACATGAAATTTGGCAGGGCTATATATTACACTTTCATGATCATCTCTGCCAAATATCAGAAAGATTTTATAAAGGGTCCCAATTTTATATGCCTGTACAACATATGTAGAGAAGGGGCCTATGCCTGGGATTCTCTTATGTCACTGTGGTATAAGATCGGTTTGTGATGCGAATTGGCCAACAGAAATGTCAACCAAATATCCTCATTCTGTGCTGGGACCATCCCAACATATCTCCCCCACTTGTTTCTGGGAAGTCAGAAGCATCTGTTTAGGAAAGAGTCAATAGAGATTCTCTTATGTCCTCTGTCTCAGTGCTGCAGGATGTGATTGTGATGATAATTGGCCAGCCTGGATGTGTTTAAACTATGTCTCCTGACTTCTGGGATGCTATCTCAGAAGTCCCAGTTATGTTGCTTATGCCCACCTCAGGGCCGCCCCCTATGCCCACCTCGAAGCCACTACCAATTGGTCCTGTAAAGCTAGAAGCTTGAAGTAATGTGTTTGGCCATTGAATGTGTCTGTCAGTCTTTGGGGTTGGTCCACATCCTTCCTCCTACAGTCTCTCCCCCTGCCATGCAGGGTGCCTGCCTCTGACTGGCACTGAATATGCTGATATTCATCTGAATAATGATCTTCACAGGGACAACATCAATTGCTTATATAATTGGGTCCCTTTATCACAATCTACTGTACATTTGCTGAAATGGCAGAAAAGGAATTTGATACATTCTTGCCAAATATCCTGTAAACAGAATGGAATATCAAAATGTTACAGCTGGAAATGTATTTTCAGGTTAATGTCTTATACCCTTGGGACACTTCATCCACTCTTTCTGAAAATTGGCAGAAATATTAAACATATCGAGCGACATAATATGCACATGTTTCATGAATATTGGATGCAATATAAAGAAGTTGTAGCCATGAATGTGTATGGAGCTTTTCCTAAAATCACAACATTCAATTGCTTCTGAAATTGGTTCCCTTTATCTAGTCATTCCAAATGTTTGTACACATAGTGCCCTCCATTGAGGGTACAATCTCCCCAATGTTCATCAAAATCGAATAAGAAACAAAAATTCTATAGCCAGAAATATGTTTTTCATTTTTTTCCCTTTATTTCCAAAACCAAATATCATTTTCAGTTCCTGATTGCACCAAACTAAAAACCGAACCAAATTTTGAATCCAAACTCAAATTTTGACTTGAACCACCAAACGGCCAAACATCTGAACCTGGTTCTGTTCGCACATCCCTACCATCCAGGAAGGGTATGGGTTGGGAACAAAGCCCTGGCCTGCTGTGTTCTCCGGAGACCAAATGCAAATGACAGGGAGCTAGGCAGGCTGAGGGTCCTCTATGCCTGTCTTATAAAAAGCCATTTCTTTCTGTTCCACAGCTTAAGGTAAGTAATACCCTTTCAATAATCACAGAATCAAAATGGAGTGTTCTGTGTTAAGTGTTAACTATAGATAACATATTTATAAGCTTGTCCGTGAGCCTGGAAGGCCTTTGTAAAACTTGTGGAAGGCTAAAGATGTGATTTCTTGCATATAGAAGTTTTGGTTTTAGAACAATAACACTAACAATACTATAGGGCTTCTTTTATGTGTGCTAATTTTTCTAACATCTACACCGTGTTACTTCCTTAAAGTAACCTCTAATCCTGACCTTCCCATTTCCTTTTCAAAGTACTACCAAGATCACAAGGGGTATGAATAGCAGCAAACAGAAACAGAAACTGCTATAACGTATGATACAGAACAATTCTTTGTTGGGATATCATGTATTATAAAGCATAAAACCAATCACAATAAAGGCATGTGCAATGCACTTGCTGTAAATGACACTGGGTGTTTTACACACACATTTCTCCTGCATGTTTGCTGTTACATCCTGAACTTTCTGTGTGTCTAAATCACTCACCCAGATCTTAAACATCCTGATCTTTGAACTTCTGCATAGAACTTCTCCCAGAACGTTTGTGTGTAAAATGTTCTCCTGGTAAACTGCTTTGCTCCAGACAGCTGTGGTCACTTGGTTTCCATGGCAGCCCCTCACGTCTACAGTTGCAGCTACTTTAGGCTGCCTCAGGGCAGTGTTTGTGTGAAGAATGCATCCAGGAAATCCAGGAACTGCCTCAGGGGGTGGGTGTGTGCGTGTGCGTGCGCACGTGTGTGTGTGTGATATATACACATCCGGAACTTACTTGTGGACTTGTAAAACCAGAAGATTGAAAAACCGGAACTTTAAGGTGTGTGTAAAAGGGGCCCTGCTGCTGCCTTGTGCGGAGCAGGGACAAATTTGTGCCCGCCCCACCAGGGGAATCAGGCACTGGTAACGGGAGCGGGAAGCCACCTCAGGATTTCTTCCTGGGCCGGGGAGGCTCTTGCAGGCTCCAACGTGCTCCGTTGCAGCTTGTAATGAGCAAGATAGTAGTGGCTCTAAAATGCGCCTTAGTGATTGGCTCAGCTGAGCCACGTGGTGCGGGAGGCACGTGAACTGCGGCATTTGGCCGCAAGCAGCACCAGAAGCCCACCCTGGGATAAGTACTCTGGACTATTAATTGAGGGATCAGGAAGTAATTTTCCCATGAATTGGGTTTTTCGGCTTCCTCACAGTGCTGTTCTTTTTAAGGATTCCGGGTTGGGTCGGTGTTATTGCCTGTGTGGCAGTGCAAATTCTTCGCCGCAACTGGCGGTGTTCAGTACCATGAAGAAAACCTTGGAATAGGACCAGAAAATTGGCTTTGGTGGCTATCGGAACATCTGGTATGTGTAGGGTGGTAGGCCACCAGGAAGTTGGATCCGTGAAGCAGGTGAGGAAGGGGGCTCCCCGCTGCTATCCCGGTAGAGGGAGATTGGCGTAAGGTGCCACATGGAAGGATCTAAGCGGTCCCGATGTGGCGCCAGTTGTCAAGTCTTCCCCGGGTATGGCCAAGGTGGTCTAATGGTGGAATGGATTGGACTGGTAACTCCAATCCAGGTAACAACACATGGTACTAAACGCGGGGAGTGAGGGTCATTATGGACGGGTGTGTAACAGTCAGGGTGCACCTCACTCCCAAGGACTCACCCAAATCAGGGGTCTCCTTGATTGGCTCATGGGCAATTCTGATGGATTCTAATTGGCGATGAGAAATTAAAAGGGTATGGATCCACCGTTCTCATTGTTAGGGTGATTGGGTTTTAATTGGTTTTGTTCTTTAACAGGTTTATCGTTGGCTGGTTATTAATAAACAGTTGCGGCCAGTTCACCCAAAGCTATGTGGTCAGTGTGTTTATTGAGTTGTGCCTTATTTCCTGTGCAGGGACAAATGTCCAATATCTGACTAAAATGTCAGGGTAAACAGAATAATCACTTAAGAGTATAAAAGTTAATGACAACCTAGCTGACACAATGCCCAGTGTGTTTTGAGTTATATACCCTTCTTTGGCTGTATATATATTTTATTTATTTATTTTATTTTACAAATTTTTATACCCCGCCCCTCCTGCCACAGGCAGCCCGGGGCGGCTAACAACAATAATAAAAATATAAATTATTAAAACAGAATTAAAAATAATACAAATAGCAAAAGAGGAACAAAACCCTACCCCACCCACCCTTACCCCTCTCCCTCACCAAATGCCAGGTGGAACAGCCAGGTCTAACGCTGCCTATGAAAGGCTGGGAGGTCCAAGGCCAGATGGGCCCCCCACTGGGATGGAGTTCCAAAGGCACAGCGTGGCCACTGAGAGCACCCTATCCTGCATGCCCCCCTGGGAAACCTGGGGAAACCTCCAACAAGGAGCCCCCAGATGACCGCAGGGACCGGTCCAGAACCCTGGGAGTGAGGCGATCTCGCAAATAGGCAGGGCCCAGGCCGTGTAAGGCTTTATAGGTAAACAACAATACTTTGAATCGGGCCCGGAAGACTGTTGGTAGCCAGTGCAGAGATCAGAGCACTGGTGTAATGTGCTCCCGGTGGCCCAGCCCCACCAAGAGCCGGGCCGCCGCATTCTGCACCAGCTGCAGCTTCCAAACCGTCACCATAGGTAGCCCCACATACAGCATGTTACAGTAGTCTAACCGAGAGGTAATAAAAGCATGGCTGATCGTAGCCAGGTCCAGAACCGAAACCAGCAGCCGAAGCCGTCGCACCAGATCGCTGCAATGGCCTGATGAATAATCGTCTTCCTATAGAGCATGATAAACTAGAGCAAGTCACTTCACTGATGAAGGATTTTATTTTGTTTAGAAGTCTCCATCAGTGAAGTTCTTTATTCCAGGTTCTCAGGCTCTGTATAACAAGAAGATCGTTCAGGCTATTGCTGCGATACTATACCCCTGACAAAGTGTGTGTACTTGAAATCTGCTGGATACTTTGTATGCTCTGCTGTATTTAGCTTTTATGCTGTTAAATTATCATTATGTTTACTCTGACAGTTTAGTCAAATATTGTTGTTTACAGAAAGCGCATTGTGATTGTCTTTATTATGACTGGTTTTATGCTTTATAATACGTTATATTTCATTAAAGCATTGTTTTTATTACATATAACAGCTGCTGCTGTTGCTGTTTTTTCAAAGCCCTACCACTAGATCTACCTGAACAACTGCTGGTCCCCCTTTGTAATTCAGTCATGGAGAAGAGCTTTGCTTATTGCTCACGTAAGGAGTTGTTGGTTAGAGCCTTAAAAGGACACTGCCAGTGTGGCCCAGTACCTCTGCTTTGGGACAGCTATACTGGGTTCTGGGTTCTATTCTTCCTTCATGCCACCATTCCCCTCCATCTTAATGGGCTCATATTGAGGAGAGAGAGCCTCAAGCCATTTAATGGTCATGCTTCAGGAAACACTGCTGAGAAAATAGCAGATGTTGGACTAACTCTTCATAGTTGAATTAGACAAGTTGTACAATAAAATATCCTCTGGACTACTTTGTTTCCATCTCTTACGTTTCAGACCAACAAAGCAACCACCCTCGCACTCTAGATTGGTTGAATTAGGCCAGAGATAAATGTGTTTATTTTAATAAACATCTTCTGTCTTTATTTTAGGCTGTGATGGCCAGTGACTTTGCAATATCTCGATTTAAGCACCTCAAGAAGCTGATTCTGGTCCATGGGCACTGGTGTTACTCTCGTTTGGCAAAGATGGTGATTTATTTTTTCTACAAAAATGTGGTAAGTTTAAAAGGATCCTCAGATGCCTTTTGTTCTTGCCAGAGAGAGAGAGAGCAAGCACAGTTTTTCTATCCCTTCTTAAGAGCATTTCAGAATGCAATGCTAGCTATGGAGTCACTACTGGGTGCTTCCATGAAACTTCAACAGGCTTTGTGAGGCTTAATTCATCAGAGCTCACGAAAATGCTGAAATCATTTGTTTGGCTTTATCCCAAAGGAGAAAAAAAAAAATGTCCAGGTTAAGAGACTTTTATTTACCAGTTCAAGCTACTTTCTAACTTATATTCAAGAGCCTTAGTATAAAATTTGCATAGAGAATGGCAGATGATTAGGACTTGGAGATGGGAGATGAGTCTGCATTCAGCCAGAGCTGCCTGTGAACCCCGTGAATTTGTGTTTAATTTGGTAGCAGCCACTTGCAAGCGCTGGTGCAGTCATATCTAGCATTTTTTTTATTAAAAGTTTCATGTATATGCAAATGAGCTGCACATGGCAGAATAATGCAAATTGGGCAAAGTTGATGATGATACAATTTCTGCAAGTCTGTGCAAACAAGTCCATTTTACTTGTAATTCACTCTGAATATGAAAGACTATTTACTTAGAATTCAAAGTGTTCAAAAAAAAACCAAAGTCCCTTCCTCATTGATTTAAATAAGAATCGTGTTTTATCGGTGTTACAATTTTTAATGGAAAGCAAAACTTTTCCTGACTGGGCATGCTTTCAAAGCTTAACTGATATTTACAATATAATTCTCTAGACTAGAATGATGCTTGCTATATTTTTTCCCATTAGGGAATGGAAGACCTTTGATTCTACAGCTGCAACTGTTTTTTGTAAAAAAAGGATTTAAAACCCGGTGCTCAGAACTCTGAATAATGTATTTAATTACTGTGCCGTCTCAAAGGAAACCCAACTGTATAAATTCACAGTGATAAACTTGCTACAACTAAAATATCCCTTAAAGAAAAACTCCATTGATTAAACAGTTTGCCATCTAAGAGCTCAAATCACTGCAGGTGAAATGGACATTTAGTGAGTTAAAGCACTACAACTGGAGTGGCGGGCCTCTTGCCTGGGAGCCAAATGCAACCTGCAGCTCGTTTTTATGTGGTCTTTTTCCAGTTCCTGGATCTGGCCTCTATATTAATATATATATATCTGGCCCCCAAATGCTGAGCTTAGGGTAAGGGAGCAGGGATGAGGGCATGTACACAAGGACAGGGGACAGAACTGTGGCACAGATTGGTGTTCTGAACCCTTCTCTTCCTGGGTACACCTCCAACTTCTATGCGGACTTCAGAGCTTGTACTAATTTTCAAAGTGGCCCCTGGGAGGGAAAAGGATCCCCATCCCTGCTCTACAGGCTGCATAAACCCCAGATGTGGTCCTACTGGCAGGGTCTGCATCCCACCAAGGTACTGAAAATGGTAGAAGCCACATCAGCTCTGAACAGCCAGCATGTATCTGTCAACTGTGCTAGCCCTTTTTACACAAGCCGCCACTGGTGTGTGTGTGTGTGTGTGTGTGTGTGTGTGTGTGTGTCCATGGTTACACCAGGGGGGCAAGTGTACACAGGTGTGCACCCATCCCCCACGCATCCGCATGCTTGGAGCAGCCTGCATTTTTGCTGGTTGCTCCATGCATTGGGTCATGCATGGGTACCCACGCACCTGGGTGTCCATGCATGGGAGCGTCTCGTGTAAAAAGAGCCCTAGTTTGGCACAAACAAACAGACCAGTAGTAATAGATCAGGAGAATCAGTTTCAAGTCTTTCTTCCACCACAAAACTTTGTGTGACCTTTATTTATTTATTTTATTTTATTAAAAGAATATCCCACCCCTCCCGCCACAGGCAGCTCGGGGCGGCTTACAACAACAAAGATCAATAAATATAAAACCAGAAAATTATAAAATTATAAAAACATATCACTCTCCCCCACACCCCATTCCTCTCTTCCCCCAACCTCTCTACCCATCTCCCCTGCCAAACGCCTGACGGAACAGCCAAGTCTTACAGCTTTTTCAAAAGGAAGGAAGGTCTGAGGCAAGATGCATCCCCACCGGACGGGAGTTCCACAGCCTCAATGCGGCCACCGAGAACACCCTCCCCTGCGTGGCCCCCCAGAACACTCGGGGGACCATGAGAAGGACATCCTCTGATGACTGCAGGGGCCGGTCCAGTACCTGGGGGATGAGGCGGTCCCACAGATAAACAGGGTCCAGACCGTTTAGGGCTTTATAGGTTAAAGCCAACACCTTGAATTGAGCTCAGAAGACTATCGGCAGCCAATGCAGAGAATGGAGCACTGGTGTAATTTGCTCCCAGTGGCCCAGTCCCACCAAAAGATGGGCTGCTGCATTCTGCACCAACTGAAGCTTCCGGGCCGTCACCACGGGTGGCCCCACGTAAAGTCCGTTATCATAGTCTAGTCTCAAGGTGATGAAAGCATAGATGATGGTGACCAGGTCGGAGTCTGAAACATACGATCTAAGCTGACGGACCAGATGTAGTTGGCAAAAGCACCCCTCTCCACAGCCTCCACCTGAGCATCCAGGCAGAGCTGCGCATCGAGGAGTACCCCCAGACTCCGCCCCTGGGGAACCAAAGGAGGACAGACCCCATCAATGATGAGGGCCATTAACTCCATTGCCTTACCCATCAGCATCACCTCCATCTTGTCAGGATTCAGCTTCAGTCGATTAGCCCTCATCCAATCCCCCACAGCCGTCAGACACCGAGTAAGCATGGAGACTGCAGGGTCTGGGTTTGTTGAAAAAGAGAGGTATAGCTGGGTGTCATCAGTATATTGGTGGCACCGTACGCCAAACCTCCTGATCACCTCGCCGGGAGGCTGCATATATACGTTGAACAGGAGGGGGGACAACACTAAACCGTGAAGGACACCTACACGCAAGGTCTCAGTATGATGAAAAACACTCCCCGAGTACCACTTGCTGGGTTCTCCCGGTCAGGAATAAGCAGAACCATTCAAGAATAGTCCCACCCACCCCTGCACAATCCCACAGGCACCTCACCAACAATCAAAAGCAGCTGACAGATCTAATAGAACCAACAAGGTCAAACGACCCCAGTCCATCTCCCGGTGCAGATCATCCACCAAGGCCACAAGTGCAGTCTCTGTGCCATAACCTGGATGAAATCCCGACTGAGAGGGATCAAGAAAACTGATGCTGTCAAGATTCACCTGCAACTGCTGAGCCACCACCCGCTCAATAACCTTCCTTAAAAAGGGAAGTTTAGAGACAGGTTGATAGCTGGCAAGGGAGCCAAAGTCAAGTGATGGTTTCTTGAGCAGAGGCCACACCACCACCTCGAGACAGCCCGGAACTCTGCCCTCCCGAAGGGAGGCATTGACCACCCTCACCAACAACGGCCCCATTGTCTCCTTGCAAGATTTAATTAGCCAAGACGTGCACGGATCTAATTCACAAGAAGTGGTCCTAACAGCCACAAGGGTCCCGATCGCATCAGCAGGTGTCACCGACTGAAATTGATCCCATAAAACCGGACAAGGCATGACTTCCATAACCTCTGGTTCTCCTAGTGGAATAAGTGCAGCATTGAAATCGCGGTGAATATGAGTGATTTTATCCACAAAATAATTAACAAACCTGTCACAGTGTGCTATAGATGACTCCATTCCAGGGTGGAGGGATCGGACTGACCAGTCCCCGCACCACCCAGAAAAGCTCTGCTGGGCGAGATTTTGCAGATGCTTTGAGAGCAGCGAAAAAAGCTTTTTCCGCTGCCTTCATCAGCTCGGCATATGCTCAGAAACTGGCTCTATGCTGCAATCTGTCGCCTTCAATACGATAACGACACCACCGTCGCTCCAATCGCTGCCCTTCTCGCTTCAGCGCTCGCAGCTCCTCCGAAAACCACGGGAGCCTGCGGTGCTGTCGCCTAGGCAGCGGATGTCTAGGAGCCATCTGATCAATGTCCTCCCCGAGAGCCAACCGAAACTGTTCCAGTTCCATTAGCCTCCGGGGGTAAACCATTTGAATTGGCTCCACACCCTTCCGGGGGCAGACCTTGGCAAAATGCTCCGCCACCTCCTGCCTTGGTTTCCCCTCTGTAAATTGGAGATAATTTACTGCTTTATTCCAAAGATGCTGAAAGACTCAGATTCTATGGGAATGGGGATCATCTATAAGTATCCTAGATAGATCAATAGAATTTGTCCCAAATAAGTGGTCACATAAGTTGTGTAAGTTTATAAGTCTTGGAAACGCTTTCTGGCTGAGCAAAGCCAGGGTTTCCTTTTAGTTGTATGGCATGCCATTGTTTGTTTTCAAAACAGCATATCACCAATTCCAGAACTGCTTTCTGGGAATGTCTTGTGTGCCAATAGGCAGAACTGCTATTCATTTGTGGTGAAGACTGGGAAACCAGAAATGGAGTTTTAAAAGTAACGCTTTAAGAGGAGAGAGAGGTGGATGAAGCCAGCAGATCCATGGAAGTGGCCAGATGTGGAGGATAGCTGTTGCCCTGCCCCAAAACCCATCTCATCTCCCCACCCTAACCACCTTTTGCCAGTTAAGTGCCTATGTGAGCAAGTATTTGGTGTTTTGGCAGGGCTTCACCATAGGGTTCAGTTTCTAGGGTTCAGTTTCTTTGGATTTTGGGTTCAGTTTCACTCTAGGGTTCAGTTTCTTTGGATTTTTGGTTTGGGCACCTGACTATTCTTAAGTCTCAAGCTTGGCCTACAAAGGCAACAAAATCTGTGATATATGTAGATGGAAACAATTGTTTCTGAATGTTGGGATGGCTGGAGATTTGTTTTCAATTGAATGTATCATGTGGCATTTCGTATTCATTTTTCCAACAGACCTACGTCAATCTGCTCTTCTGGTATCAATTCTTCTGTGTCTTCTCAGGGGCCACCATGATAGATTATTGGCAGATGATCTTCTTCAATCTCTTTTTCACCTCGGTGCCCCCCATCCTGTTTGGAATCCTGGATAAAGATGTTTCTGCAGAAACACTCTCAAGTCTGCCTGAGTTGTACAAGAGCGGACAGAACTCGGAGGTACACCATTATTTGCTGTAGCTACTCTGCAAAAAAACAAATGTTTTCGTAAGGTGCAGCAAAGGACCTTGTTCCTTTCTTTTTAAAAAATCTGGCGTTAACCTTCCATCTGTGCTTGTTTTATTTTAGCAGGACTTCTCAAGAGTATAGACAATTGTAACCAAACTAGTCTGCAGTTAGGTAGAAGAGGTGGGATAGCAGCACCTTAGAGACTAGCTGGTGAAAGGAGGCATCTGATAAAGTAGGCTGTAGTCTGACAAAAGAAAGCTCATGCCTCCTTTCATTAGTTAGTCTTTTAACTAGTTATCCTGCTGCTTCTTCTGCAGAACCTATCAAGGGATTGTAGAATCTGTGGGGGATAGTAACAACCCCATGAGTAGACTGTGAGTAGAGGCAGTGCAGGGAGCTAGGCTTGGAGGTTGGTTTGGATTAGAAGGCATAAACTAGAGAATAGGTACAGTCGCAAATCTTACAGGCCTGATTCACCACTGTATTATTCCCAGTTTTACTCCCATGTTACTCCATGGAGTGACAAAGCAGTAAGTGGCACTCTGTATGCTTAATTACACCTGTTACACCCTATACTGTAAATAATTTGGGGCTAGATCTTAGAATCAAAAGGCCTCTTATGTCTTTGCCCTGGAGGAGGAAAAGGAAGAATAAAACTGAGAATATGTTTATTCCTGAGCATTAGGGGGAGGGGGTAGAAAAGGCATGCAGAGTGTAAATTTACCAGCTGCGTTTACAGACAGCATGGCCTCTGATAAATTCTAATGACTGAGTATTTTCTACCTAAGGAGGAGACTTAAAGGAAAATCTTCTAAAGTGAAGGTTGCAGTAAATAAATAAATAATAATAATAATAATAATTAAAATAAAAGTGACAAGTCAACTTGAGCCTTTAGATCAACAAAAGGCTGGCAAGGCATTTTATGTGCTTTTCTGTTCTTATATTTAGAAATAGTCCCTTGAACACACAAAGTGCTTCCTTTTGTCACTCTAAGCATTCTGAGTGCCAGCTGTTCCACGCGCGAACTATTTCATTTTTTACTTTGAATACTCAGAACTTGATAACAATCAGCAAATAAGTATAAGTGATTATATTAAGCTTTTCCTCAAACTCCCTGTAAGTTCAGAGAGCCGCTTGACTGGTCTCTTATATCTGGTTTTTATTATTTTCCCCCTCTTCACTTAAAATGCTTAGCCCAGCTTGGGTTTATCTCTTACTTGCTAGCATTTAATGAAAGCATTTTCTAAGTAAGGGATTTTGACTGGTCCTGTTTGTGTGTCCCCAATACTTAAGGAGCCATGCCCAGTAGTCTTGTTCTTAGGGACCAAGAAGTTCAGAGGATCTCTCTTATTGGACCAACTTCTGTTGGTGAGAAGAAGCAAGCTTTCCAGCCACACAAGGCTCTCCCTCAGGCATTTGAAAAAGTCAGAACTATAGAACTATGTGGCCTGAAAGCTTTGCATACTCTCGGCCACAGACGTTGGTTGAATAAAAGAGATCCTCAGGACTACTTTGTCACCACCTATTAGTTTAGGGACCACCACAGTAGTAACCACACATATTTTTTGATAACTATTGATAAATACATTATGGTGTCATCACCTCCTTGCAGGATTGGGATGTGTGGAGGGTGTTCTTCGCTCTCTGAAAAGACACTGTAGTTGCTGCTTTAGTGTGCATACTAGCTTGGGGGTGTTCAAACTCATTACTTGCAGGCATTCTGATGGCAAGTAAATTAATTAGCTCCCCCCCTCTGCACCTGTCTCTCTGATAAGAAGTCGTGATAAACCAGAGTGTCATAACTTCACTCTTTCTTAACCACTTGGAAAGGAGTTCTAAGGAATGACAATGGACCCATTCATACAGTTCTTTTTGTAGCTTAGCCTGCATCAGAACTGCATGATCAGGCTTTGAATGATAATGAGCTGTTGGATGAAATACAAGCACAAGCAGAAATAGCGTTTGGCCTGTGAAAATGATTGTTGTCCTTGCAATAACCTCCCTACAGACCTACAAGCTGTCAACCTTTACTTTTGCCATGCTGGATGCCTTCTACCAGAGTCTCGTCTGCTTCTTTGTGCCTTATCTCGTAAGTACCCAGAGCATCTCTCCACTTTCTCTTTGACTGCATGAGAATTTTGTTTAAAAAAAAGACTTGTGACTCTGCTTGTTTTTCAGACATATCGTGACTCTGACATTGACGTTTTCACATTTGGAACTCCCATCAACACTGTCGCCCTCCTAACTATTCTCTTCCACCAAGCTCTGGAAATGAAAACTTGGGTGGGTAGGGTATATACAAGCATTCAGTGTACAGGACTGTTTTCATGTTAAACGCAGTGATTTTAATAATGTTGGGACGGGTCTAAGGAAGAGAAGAGGTTTTTTCAGGAGCTGTTTATCCAAACTGTGCCCTCCCTCCCCAACTTCTACTGCCTGTGGCAGTTGGGACCCCTCTTCTCTCTCTCTCTCTCTCTCTCTCTCTCTCTCTCTCTCTCTCTCTCATGCGCGCACACACACACACACACACACACACACACACACACACT
>QEPC01013374.1:738757-763689 GCA_003113815.1 Sphenodon punctatus
CTCACACTCACACTCACACTCACACTCACACTCACACTCACACTCACAAAACTCGCTCCATCTCTCCCACTCCCCTTCCTACCCTCCGGTTACTTCCCCTCACTCTCCCCCTTGTCTTCTGACTCTCTTTTCCTCTTTCTGCTCTTCCATTTTTGAAATTCTCCCTAGCTCAGTCAGAATGGAGCTACATATTAGCCAGCCGTGCTCCTTCTTGTGCCCTTATCCCCAGTTTGAGAACCAGTGATCTAAACCCTGGGTCAGGCAAGTTTTTTTTTAAAAAATAAATAGTGCTTCTCTCTATTCCGTTTTGTGCAGGGAATGGGTCAGCAAAAGTAATGAATTAACTAGCGGTAACTACCTCCCTATAATACTGTAGCACAGTTCCACTGTAGTTCATACCAGTGCCTTTGGGTCATATCATTGCATTGCTAGGAAGGGAATGAAAATGCGTAAATATTTTTGCCATTCTCTTAAAGTAGGCATCTGAAATCTGTATTTCACAGAAGTTACTTTCGATATCACTACTGTTTCCTCCACAGACGGTGTTCCATTGCGGCATAATGATTGGAAGTGTCCTATTTTACTTCATCTTCTCAGTTGTCTACAACAATCTCTGTGTTGTCTGTAACCCTCCCGTCAACCCCTACAGGATTATGGAGTATCAGCTTTCCTCTCCTAGCTTCTATTTAGTGTGCTTCATTACACCAATCGTTGCACTTCTACCAAGGTTTGAACATTGAATTGCTTATTTTGTTTTATTATATATCATTGCTATAGCACTTGCAGCGTTCAAAGTACTTTACAACCCTCATCTAGTTCACCTTCACAACAACCCTGTGAGGTAGGTCATTATTATTCCCATTATACAGATGGGAAACCAAGGCTGAGAGAGAGTGACTTGTCCAAGCCCCCCAGTGAGTTCATGGCTAAGACACGAGATTTGAACCTTGGTCCTCCAGGTACAAGTCCAGCACCCTGATGCACTAGGCTACACTGGCTCCTTCCAGAGCTTGTTCCTGGGCATCCTCACATTCTCACCTACTGCCCTTGGTATCTTGGAAAATTTCCCCAAATATTCTTCATATCTCTGTGATTTTCTAATTGTGCTAATTCCAAAAGGAGGTTGGGGGAAATGGAAATGCTTTATGGGCCTAACAGTCCTAGAGTCCCCACAAGCCCCATCACTAGGGACATTTTTAGATGAGCGCGGCGGCACCCGCCCTTGTTTTCCAAAAGACCCGGCAGTCTGCCTTACATGTGACGCCAGCGCCGAATACGCACATGCGCGGGTGATGCACATCCATTTCCGGCCATGAACTGACCGGGTCGGCGATCGAGGCCGGTCATACCGGGTCTTTTGGAAAACAAGCGCGGACACCGCCGCGCTCGTCTAAAAACGGCGGGGGGGGGGGAATTCCATTTTAATTATGTACTTTTGAGAGACATATAATTTTATCAGTGAGGATCTATGCAACATCCTAATCTCATGAGATCATGTGAGATTTACCTGAGCCAATCAGAAGCAATGTTAGAACAGAAACAACATTCTAAACAGCGAGCTGGTCCCACAGGGTGCCTTGAAGGGCTGAGATCAATTCTAGGGATCAGGATCGGTGAGATGGTCCTCCAGGCTTGTCTACTAGAGACTTGAGAGATGCCAGGAGATTGATGTATCCTTGTCAGATGGGATAGAGCCCATCTTATGCTAGTTTGTTCTGGGCCCAGTGAATTATTGCTTGGAGCCTGTCTACAAGATAGTACATTTTTAAAATCAATAGCACCATAAAACTGTCAATGTGTTACTGCCACTAAATTAACAATGTTGTCTTTTATATATTAAGATCTTGTTAAAACCAGAATCTTGGTTCAGTGTATGGCAGATAATGGAAAAAAAAAAAACTTTCAGGGAAATGTACATTCAAACGACATGCAGATTAAAGAAATCAGGATTTTTCTCCACTCCTTACATGTATTTCTGAATATTTCTCCCTTAATCAGGTATTATTTTAAAATAAAAATCTACTTTTTCCCCACTGGGCAATCAGTTTGGACCATCAGAACCAGACTAACCTAGTCTAGGATCGGTTTTGTTCCTCTGGTTGTCATGAGCTACTGGAATGCCCTGCAATTATAAACGTCATTAACTGCAGCAAATGGATTGTTGTAAAATGGCTTTCAAAATAAATGCTCGACATTGAGTCTAAGCTAGACGTTTTTTAATGGTGGATCATCTAAGAATATTGTCCCGGAATCATTCTTGCCCAATGATTATGTTTCCATAATTTTTCAGATTTAAGAAGCTAGGGATAAGATTGATGTGGCTTGTGGCATGGCGAGGTCCCTTGTATCCAGAATGCTGCATCTTCTTCAGTCTGTTTTATTTTGGTTTGCTGTTTTATCTTTGCATTCCTGCCCGCCTGCATTTGCAGTGTCATTTTTGACCCTGAGCTTTCTACTGAGAGCTACATCAAACACACCGTTAAGAATTCGTATTTCCATCTTGGGAATTCAGCAAGGTTAAGATCATTGCTGCCTCAGCAGGATACTCAGCTTAGAAGATTTGTGTCTTGATAGCTTCAGGGCTGGAGCACTGTTCTCTCTTGTGGGGACACCAGATTGTTTCCTTCGGAAGCCTCTGTTTGCACAAACTCCAGCTCTCCTGTACCCTCAAGTACATGGTTATTATTATCAGCAACTCATTCCAGTGTTAAAAACTGCTTTCTGTGATGCATGGGCTCACACTGAAATTAAGTTTTTCATAGTCTCCAGCTTTGCTCATCTTGGCATGCTGTTTGTTCCCTATCTCTCTGGTTACCATTTGGGGTTTACATTCTTCTGATTTCTGAGTATCTCTAGGAGGTTGGCTTAAAAATCCTTGAGTGCCTGCATTCTTCCTTGTGACTAAGATCTCGTCCATGGGTTGGGGTTACTGAGGTACTTCAAGTCTTCCCTGAAGACATGGCTCTGTCTCCTTGCTGGTGTGCAGGGGCTTTGTTGTAGCACTGTGTGATAGCTCTTTGAGATGTGCTTCGTACACATTTCAAAGAGAAACTGTTTACTCTGCTTTCCTCTTCAGAACAAGAATAGCTGTCAGGTCACTGTTTCACACAGCTTTCTTAGCTTTTAGGCACAGTCAGGTGGGCTAGAGTGGAAGAGCAGCAGGCCTCAGAGGCAGAGGAAGCCACAAGGCCTCTATCTGGAAAGACCTCCCCGTCCCTGCCAGCATTTCTCTCATGGCCTAGTGCAGGGGTACCCTTTTCCCTCTCTCATGGGCCATGTTGAAAATCAGCATGAACTCCATAAGCTGGACAGGAATTGTGGAGGCAGAGAGTGCTTAAAGAGAGTGGACTTGAGAGGGGGGAAGGAAGGGGAGAGTACAGATCATGGATTTATTCCATGGCTCTATCTCCTGTCCTTCAGTGGATGCCCTCTTCTTTGATCCCTTCCCCTGAGCTCAGTCTTTCAAGTGCTTGAGGCAGATTCTCCATTAGCACATTTTTGCCCAGTATATTAACAGGTTTTGTTATCTTGTACTGGGCTCCCAGCATTGATTGCTTTATACTGGGTTCCGCAAACAAGGGGGGGATCATTAATACCTCATTAATCCAGCTTGAGAAAGAGCTAGCTGATGGGGAAAGGAAGCTGAAATTGAGATTGGAAGCCCTGATTCATTCATTACATGGGAGCGGGAGTTGGACACCTTTTCCCCACTTTAACAAACTTGGGATAAGCAGGGCTCTCAAAGAACAAAGAAAGATAACATCCAGGCAGGAGGGAGCTGAAAACTAAAAGAGGTAGGGTGGGTGTGGGTGTGTTTGTGAGCAATGATTCTTTAGCTGCTGAAAGAGACTGAGGCTGCTTCCACCTGGGATCCTCCAAGTGTCCTTAAAACTAAAATTTTACAGCCAAAGTCACTTAGAGAATTTTGTCTTTTTAATAGGCTGAGTTTTCACTTGAACCATCAGTCCTGCATGTACAAACATATGTGTATAACAGAACCTCTCATACAGACTAGTGGTGAGACATGGGGCCAATTTTAGGTTTTGGGGTTCTTTTTGTTTTGGATCCCTGATTTTCAGCAGGTCTTTCAGTTTTGGTTCTCGATTCTCTTCCCCATTGAAGTCAATAGGAAATTTCCCCATTGACTTCAGTGGAAAAGAGAAGTGAGAACCAAAAGTGAACAGGGGCCCAGGACAGAAAAAAAACCTGTCCCTAAACCCCAACAGTCCCCATTCCTTGGGATAGGACTTACCATTTCTGCAACCTCCTTACCAGTCCTGCAACCCTGGGTCCAGGCCTCGGAGGATGGGGGTAGGGATCCATGTCCCTAACACCTGCACCCTCTGGGGCCCGTCTTCACCCCACCCCCCATGGCCCTGCACTTACCAGTCCGGGTCCAGGCCTCAGAAGATGGAGGTGAGGACCCACTGTCTCCACTGATGGCAGCCGAGCTGGCTCGGCTGCCAGGTGGCCGGGCCTCCTCTGCTGCTGAGCAGCCAGGCCCCTTCTGCTGTCAGGCGGCGAGGTGACCCAGCAGCGGAGGAGGCCTGGCTGCCCAGCATCAAAGCTGGTTCTGCTGCCGAGAGGCTGGGTCTTCTCTGCTGCCAGCTCTGCTTCTGGGAGGCCGCACCACAGCCACCACGGTGGAAGGCCTGGTGGTCCAATGACCAGCACAGGCCTCCTCCTTCCACGCTTCCTCCAAGGCACACAGCTAGAGCTCCCTGCTCCAGCAGTGCACATACGCAAAATGGTCGCCGGGGCCATTTTACGCATATGCGGTCCTTTCCCAAAATGGCACGTGTGCAGCGTCAGTGCCATTTTGGAAAAAGGCAGCTGTTCTGTGCATGCGTGGAGCCGTTTTGGAAAAGGCAGCCATTCTGCGCATGCGTGAAATGGCTCCACAACTACACAGATGGCTTCCCTTTTCCAAAATGGGACATGTCACACAAAGGGTGGGATTTATTTTCCTTCCCCTCATCCCAATAAGATGCTAAATCAGCATCCCAACTGCCAGTCTTCTGCTGTGGACACCCTCTGTTTAAGAATAACCAGTCTTAATCCTCTCAGTGAAACCAAGTCTCTCTGTTATCTCTGTTAGCCAGTGCATAATTCGTATTAATCCCTTTAATACAGTATCATAAGTGCAAATGGCTGCCTAACAGGAAGTGTGTGTGTTTGTGTTTAAATGCTTTACCAGACACTTGCAGAACAATACAAGCAGAGAAAATGGAGGCCGAGTTTTGTCATGTAGCAGTAAATTATACGAAACCCCTCAAGACACTACTTTTTCTTCACCTTTGTTCAGGTATCTTATCTTGGCTCTACAAGGAACCTTCCAAGCATCTCCAATCCTGAAAGCTCAGCAACTGGATAAGCTCCCTAAAGGACAGAGGGACCTGGCAATCCAGCAGTGGAGGTCAAGAAAACAAACCGAGTCAGTGATTACCGAGGATGAGGTTGACCGAACCACTAGCAACTTAAGTCAATCATCCTTTCCTGCTCACGCAACAGCAGGGGATGGGGGCGATATGAGACCAGAACTAAATCAGCCTGTGGAGTGGATGTTGAACATAGAAGGCAACTTTTTCATGAACAGATGGGCAGAGGAAGAAGTCACTGCGGCCAGCTCACCTAGGCAACATCCAGTTGTGCCCGGAGAGATGAATTCTTCTGGGCGGTTTGGCCAGCTGACCATCAACACCAAAGTCTTGAACCAAGGGAGTCATCGGAGATCTGTGAGCACAGTGACACTATGAAGGATTTTGAGCTTGCCAAAATGTTACTGCTTCTCTAGCCATGATCTTGGTGCAGCTGCTATGCAGCCTACATAGTGAGAGAGAACACACAGTAGGAGAAAATGCAATACAATATAGTTTATTAATGGCTAGTTTTCGCCATAGCCGCATAACAAAAATACAAATATGAAATAAAAATGCAAAAGACAAGGTTTCTATTATATTCAACTGTGAAGATTTATGCAAGGAGACATGCACAGGGATGGTTTTACAAACCTAGAATAGAGCAACAGGATTGCAAATATGTGACCCAGACCATGTGCAGATGTACATTAATTTAAGAGAGCAGGGGGAGACTGAAGATGCATATTAGACAATTATTCAGGCTGGTTCTGAGTGACTTAGGGGGAAAGCATCACATGAGCATCACTTAATCACTGTGAGAAGCACTATTTGGATGAATCCCAATGCTGTTTTTAGAAGGATAATTTTTCCTTCACAGTAGTGGTGAATAAATGAGATTTGCACATTTTGGGCAATAAGGAAGCCTTATGATTTGCTTTATAACAGCAAGGGCTATTCTACCTTTACTGGGTAAATATTCCCATGCATGTGAAAATTCAATAACCTGTTTGCTTCTAAGAAAAGAAATAAAGCCTTACAGGAGCACTGTCTGCTTAAAGTGATGCCTGTGTCTGAAAAATTGCTGCCTTTTTATTGTTCCAAGTAGAGTGGAATCCACTTAGTAGAACTTGCTTAACTAGAATTTCTGAATAAACCAAATTAGTTTGTTATTCCCAGCCCCAGATCTATACATTGCTTCTTGATCTGGACAAATAGAATTCTGAAACCTGATAAGCCTCAACAGTGTATATCCACCCAGCTAAAAGTATCAGGACCTTTGAATGTATTAATGATTTCTTAACAGCATGTGGTTAAAATACTGTAGTATATACCCTTTCAGGGAGAGTCTTCATGAGCATTATTAGACAAGCACCTCCCCACCCATTATGCATGTGTCACAGGGCTCCATAGGGTGCCAATGCGTCCCTGCAACATGCATGATGGTTGGGTGATTGGTGAGGAGGCGCTTGTCTAAAAACACCCCATGTCAGGCAGGTTGGAGATGGCCATTAAGGAACATTGATTCTCTCCAGCTCTCAGGACATGCAGACTCTCGGTGACAGCCAGACAGGGTGAGAGTGGGGGTAAAATCCTGTCAGTTCTAACTCAAGCATCTCAAGCGGGTTGTAAGAGGAACGGGCACTAGGTTTCCTCATCTCCACCCATCCAAGACCCCCAGAGTCAGAACTGACAGGAGTATACATACATACATACATTCCCTCCCTCCACTCCCTCCCTCCTTCCCTTCATACCTTCAAATCTCTCCTTAAAACTCACCTCTTTCGCTCTGCTCTGTCTGACTCTTTATCCTGCTGATCCACTATATCCTATACCTATGGTCTGTGTACCCTTATCCTTGCCACATGGACCTGCCTGCTGCTGTTCTCAATGTAACCAAGCCAAGTACATGGACCTGAGACCTCGCATCTTCATGAATATTAGACCCCTTGTCTCTCCCTCTGTTTCCCTTTCTTTGTCTCTTCCCCCAGCTCCTGTCTCTCAGATTGTAAGCCCTAGGGGCAGGGACCGTGTCTATTTTGTTACTTTGTAAAGTGCCAGGTACACTGCTGGCACTATATAAATGTTTGTTGTTAATAATAATAATAATAATACATACACACAGAGCTCTGTCCTGTTGTTTGCTCTGACTCTCTGGGTGTTTTCAAAATGTGACAATAGCACGGTTTAACCCATGTTAGCACAGTTTAATCTGGGGGACACCGTCACGTTGAAAAGCGTGCGCCAGATGTTTCCCTGGGCTAGATCCTGGCCAGGGTGCGGGCTAAGCCCAGGCTGTGACTTGGGGAAATCCCTGAGCCTCCACTACGCTCGGGATCCTGCCGCTGGACCCAGAGTAAAGTGGGCTTTCACATTTGAAAGCCTGCTTTCCTTGGACCTGGTTCAGAGTCTCAGTGGTTCCAGGCACAATGGCAGTTATCGTGGCTGCCTGTCGGCCAAAGGGGCAGGCCGCTGCATCACCTTAGTTTGGCAGCCAGGTCAGATCCCTACCGGAGTGACAGCTCCCACCACTGCCCAGGTAAGGCCGTGATGGTGGTGGGCACCATCACTTGTGAAAACACCCTCGGTTTCTGAGGGGAGGGAAAGGGACTGGAGACAGAGAAACCTGGTGCTAACTTAATCAGAGCATCTGTTTTCTCCATTTCCAGGTCTGTTTCCTTAAGGTCTGCTTAAGTAGAATTTCTGATAAGTCAAACTTTTTAACATGGCTAGAGAAGTTCAACTCCACTGTAACACAGGGTATTTAGAAGTAGTGCAATAGCCCACTGGGGTCCATGTTTGGTCCGTGCAGCCCCCACTCAGTTTTTAGCAGACGAGCAGGCGTTCTTCCCTGCCATGCTCCTCCCCCACCAAAAAGCTGTCACTCCTCGGATGCTCTAGTCTTTCACCAGTGACTCTATGGTGCTGTATGTGCTGTGCACAATCTAACTGATGAGACGTGGCCACATGGGCACATGTTGATTTGCCCTCATGGTGGGCCTGTGGTGTCCCATGACAGGCAGCCATGGTGGCCCCCAATCCGGGGCAGGTATGGCAGGGGCACACAGACATGTTAGCTTGCTTTGGCCCGCATAGGTGGCCCTTAGCCCGGACTGGAACTTTGGAGATTTTCTGAGAACACAGCCTGGGCTAGCCACCTACCTGTCCTGGGGCAGAAGCAGGCCAACATTTGGTAGTGCCAAAACAGATGTGTTGGTAGTTCCTGACCCAAAGCAGGCCTAAGTGGGTCACCGTCACATCTGTTTTTACCCAGAGTCATCTGCATTTATTGCTGGTTGGGCTGAATCCCATGTGATTTTGTTTTAGAAAGGAAAGTATACGCTTTATTATGCTAGTCTACATCAGACCTGGCAGTCAGTCAAATAAATTACCTTCCATTTATGAAAGGTGCTACCTGTGACAGTAGCTGTGAAACCATATACCTGGGGTGATGAATATCGTAGACCGAGTGATTTTAAAAATGCAGCTATTCATCATTAAGCACAACAAGCAGCATTTACAGCAACCTTAGCTGTTGCAGCAAAGTTTATAACATCCCCATTATTTCTTTCTAACTTTAACAGGTCTGGCTCTTTTGCAACTTGGCACTTTGCTGTTGCTTTGAGGATTTGTGCAATCTTTTATGTATGTGCAAGAACTACTGTTTTATTTAACTTATTATGACACATTACAGCCTGTGATCCTGTTACCTAAAACCCATTTAAAAGCGATTCATTTGGCCCTCTGTACAGTGTAGTCATTGCTGTAACTAAAGCGCTGAAACAATGGTTGTTTGAAACCAGTTCTTGTCAGGGGCAAATACACCCACTGCTCAGCTGCCTTTGTGCTCTAGTTGTAGTAAATGTATAATTATACAGTATTAATATCTGAGAGAAATAGCCATTCAGAAAGTGATTTTTGAGGTGATATACAAATGAAAAGAATTAAGTGTACTTGAGGCTATTGTTGATTCAATGTGAGATGGTTCTGTTGCCTCTGTGCTGGCTGGGAATTAATCTTTCAGTGACTGAAAATACCTGTGATGGAGACTATCTGAACTCCAGGCAATGTTTTATGTGATCTCACCCATGTTCTTCATACTCAGGGAAATGAAGTTTATAATTGCTAATAATTTTCCTCATTTTTGTTTGGGGGTGAGGGGGGGGTTAATAACGTGAAATGTTTTTACAGTAATACAATTAATAAATTTTTATTCTAACTCCTTTTGTCTCAAGATGTTTTTCAGGATGAATTGCATCATCAAAGGAAAAACAAATGCTTTCCTCTTTGGTAATGGCAGCAAATCCCTTGGGCAGGATAGCAGGGTACATAAAAGGTATTTCTTTACGTGTGAGGAAGAGATGGTGCAGAAAGAGCCAGGACTAGTTCAAGCCAATCTAAAGGCCTGTACACACAACGCTCATCCCCTTGCAAACGGACTACTTGTTCCTTAATCTGGGTGCATTGTCCTGGAGCAATGCATTCACAAAACTGCTGATTTCCCTGCATTTCAATGGGTGTTTTTTAAACAAGCGCCTCCCCACCCATCATGCAAGTTGCAGGGCCGCATTGGTGCGCTATGTAGCCCTGAAACATGCACAATAGGCGGGGAGAGGCGCTTGTCTAAAAACACCCAAAGAGTCATCCTTTGCACCAAGTGGCAGAGAAGAATGAATCATCAAAGAGCATAGGGAGTGATAAGGATTTCACACAACACTTAAATGTGGGTTTATTCCACTACCCACTCTGAAAGAGTGTTGTGTGAATGAGCCATAAAATTCTTGAGGGAGCCACTTGCATTGTATCCCCCTGAGTGCAGGACCCAGGCTTCAGCAATTCCCGCTACACCTCCTCCCAAACTACTTTGCTATGCCAATGGCGGAAATTGGAACCCTGGGATAGATGGTGACAAAGACAATAGCAGCTTCAGAGCAGAAGGAAATAGAGAAATGGTCAACAGGTTTTGCATGTTACACAAGAGTGAAGGTGCCATTTGCAGCATCCTTTCGCTTGGGAGTGACCAGACCAGTGTGCCCCACTTGATCGGGCCAGGATTTATTGTCATGTGTACTGCGCAAGCACAACTAGGAGACAATCTGAAATGAAAAACTTTCACTTGCCTGTCCCAGATGAAGGAAGAAGCAGCCCTTTGTGCCCACGATGGGGGGACTGAATCAGGTTCAAAATATATTGATTTACTTGGGAATGCAGCTGGCTTAGTAGGGATGTTCTGATTTCTAGTCTGATTTCAGTGCTAAATTATTATTTGGGGGGGGTGCCGTGGGGGGAAGGTTGTGGTTTTTTGCCTCAAAATTTTGGGACCTCCTACTGTTGACTGGGAAGCAAAAAAGCAAGGTGGGGGTAGGGTGTTGGGTTGCCACCTATGTATATTTTTCCAGGTCACTTATGAAACATGCATATTGCAGGGCCTGTTTTGGTGTCATAGGTGCTAATGCATACCCTGCAACATGTATGTTTCATAAGTGGCCTGGAAAAATATATATATAGGTGGCAACCCTAGTGGGGGGTGAAGCCTCTGTGTAGGCTGTGGCATGTGTAAGGGGGCTGCAGGCCTGCTCAGGTGGTGTCCCTATAATAAACAGTTACGGTCAGGGCCATGGTATCAGCGAGCTCCAGAGCATCAACCAGGAGAATCTCACAGCCTTGCCCCATTCTAGCTGTGTCCCTGGGCGCAGTTCCACCTCCACCTGCCTATGGAAGCAAGCTAAGCCCCCGAATCACACAGTATTCAAAGATCAAAATTAAACATTAATCAAGACGCGATCCATTCCTATAGATCACCATTGATGGGGCTAAACTCCCCCCCTGACCAGCACAACATACTAGGCTGGTCTGCCAGAAGAAATTGCAGGTCACTTCTGTATTTTGGTATCCGTTCCACAATTTCCAGATTTAAATATGAATTTGTATTATGGATCTGTATTTAACTCAATTAAACACTATAAAGTAATTAAAAAGTAAAACAAAATCATTGCACATTCGCAAAATGGCTGCCGGACCCTTCTGCCTATGCAAATTCCCTTCCAAAATGACGGCGGCAGCAGCGTTGCTGCCATTTTGGAAAAGGGCAGCCTGTCTGCACCTGCGCAAAATGGCTGCTACACATGTGCAGACTGGCTGCCCTTTTCCAAAATGGTGGCAACAGTGCCGCCACCATTTTGGAAAAAGGCATATCTGTGCAGAATGCAGTGGCCATTTTGCGCATGTGCAGTTATTTATTTTTTTTAAAAATCAAACCGCAATGGGCATATTAACTTAAACACTGTTGTAGTTAAGTACGGATTAATCCATAACTCCCCATTATGCGCAATTACGGATTATATTCTAACCGAATTCCCGCCCCCTACAACATACCATGAAATCTGAAGGATGCTCCAAGTGCTATACCAACAATGAAAAACATCAAACCAGCGTACGGAAATTGAGAGGCACAAAACACACACACACTGGGGGGCTGGGAGGGACCTCCTTCTAGGACCTAAACCCCCTTAGTTACAGATAATTCATTTGAAATGTGCGATGTAGAAACGGGGGATTGAGAAGGGCATACCCTTCCTAAACTGGGAAATGGAGACAGTCTCCCCACCCCCCATTTTGGCACCTTGATTTTAGGGGTCAAAGCTCTTGGGTGGGGGATCGAGGAATGGACCTGCCCTGCAGCACTTTGAAGAACTGTTCTTCCACTGCTACAGCTTTTGGGTTAACATTATTCTTTAATTTGATTAGTCCACAAAAGCGTAACAGCTTCTCACTGAAATTCTTAGCTGCAGTTGAATGTCTACTGGTCTGTGACACACTAAAACAGATATGCAAACAGCAGTGTTTCAAGCCACGGAGAGGTGGCACTGAGGGACGGGCTGAAGGTGACATCTGTTATGTAAGTGGAGAGCCACACAAGAGTTCACGAACACTGGGGCTGTCTGGGTGGAGGAAAACAGCCCAAACTGTCCTGAGTTGCTTGTGATGGGAAGAACAGAGCCATCCATCATATTCTCGGAGGAGGAGGAGGTGATTTGAAAGATAGGAGGCCAAAGGTGTAGACACGTTCTGTTGTTTGTTAGCAGGATTTGTGCATGTATCACTTACCACACTTTCTGACAACGCATCCTTTGACCTGCTGGCTAGCATCTGTAATTGTTCAGTTTAAAAGTCAAGAGGAATAGGGTGTTGTGAAATAAAACGTGGCTTGCTACCTTTCATCCCAGCACCATGTGCTAGTTCATAGAAACGTTCAGTAGAGAAAGGTGGCTGCAAAGAAATAGCCATGGCAAATAATATCTGTTTTGCTTTTGGATAAATTGCCGTATAGTTTGCCACTTGTATGCTGCCTCTGTGATTTTTAATTCATTTGTCTGATTGCAGCGCCAGTCCCTATGCTAAATGCTCGGGGAGCGGAGACTAGGATGACGGCAGGCATGATATCATGTAATTAGATGATCTCTAGCAGTGTTGATGAATCAGAACCAAAATGCAAACAAGTGTCTCTTGAAAATAATGATCACAGAGGTGGGATTTAGAGGGCTGACCAAATAATACTGAAGATCAGGAAAGTACTTTTGACATTGCCAATGATTGGAACTCACTGCAATTATCAGAAGATGAGATAAATGTGAATAGGGCCCACTGCCTATTACCATCAAACACCTGATTATCCTCCTTACAGAAACAACTCTGATGTTGTGTACAAAGATTCTCATTGTGCTTGCAAACAATTTGGAGGCCACTGCTCTGTTGCTCTAAGGCTCCTTCGTGCCATTTTAGTGCTATAAAGACACATTGCGAACAGGGGTGCTATCCCAACCCTTGAACAACGTCTTTATGGTGGGGGAGAACCCAGTTGGGTGGGGGCAGAAAACCTCACCTGGAACCCATTGGACTGAGGTGGTTGAAAACCAAGGGGCTGTCCCAGCCCAGGTGCAAGGGAAGGACTCCTCCTCCACTCCTGGTCCATTACCCCACACCCCAAGCTGGTTCTCTCCTGGTGGCAAGAGCAGTTTCCCTGCTCCCAGGCCAGAGGAAGAGCTATGCCTACCAAGGAAGCCAGCTTCAACCCTGCCCTCCCTCTGCTCTCTCCTGATGGTGAAGCTGCTCCCTCATTCCTGGGCCACCCCCTGCTAGCTCCTTCCCGGAAGCCGGGACAACTGGTTCCTGTAAACAACCTGAATTTTAACAAGTGGATCTCAGGGACTGGTGAGAACTGGCTGAATCTCATCAACTCCTGATTACAAGGCAGAGAAACACTCCAGACACAACTCCCAGCTTAAGACAGTGCCAGCCCCACACCCGTTATCCCAGCTGTTCTACAGTGGGCATGTCTGCGGTAGAGGTGGGATGGAGGGTGCAGACTGGAGTGACCAGTGGTGATGCCCAGAACACCATGCACTACAAACATTGTTCTCCCATAGCCCATAAGGGACCTTGTAAGTGAGAAAATATCTATTGGGGGAGAGCAACAACAGCTCCCAAACAGAGGAAGACAAAGCTTACCTCACGGATGAACTGAGGATCTGGCTCCAGGTACTTCTCTATTCATAAAACTGATCCCAACTTCATAACTATAATAGGAACAATCAGTGCAGCTGCGGGTGGGCTGGGGGCCCCACTCCCTGAGGCAACTGCATTCCCTACCCTAGGAGGGAAGGTGGGGGGCACCAGGACCCATTCCAGCCTAGCTAAATCCCTGCCCAGCTGCCACTTCACTAGTGCACTTAGTCCCATGGCGTTACAAAGACAATTGTACCTTTGTGCCCACCTGGCAGGTTCTATGCTTGCCAAACCAATTCCTATCCCACCTACGTGCTTGTCCTTCCTTCTGTTCCCTTGCTCCCTCCACAACTCCTGCTACATCAACCATGAAACTAACCTTGACTTGAATCTCCCACTGCCTCATCATGCTGATAGAAACTGGCTTCTGCCTTTGAGCTTGGCACTTCTTTCTGCCCTCGATAGGTGTCCTCACCTGCACCCCTCTCTCTCACTTCCTTTTGGAACTGAAAGCCATGGTGTTGCTGTCTGTCCTCCTCTCCATCTCCTATAACTTCCAGCCCCCTTTACCCTCTGTTCCTTCCTACTACTTAGGGTGTTTTTAAACAAGATGCTACCCCACATGGATACCCAGGAGCCACTCATCCGGCCACCCATCTGAAGGTGGAACAGGGGGACTGTGCGCTCCTGTAAGCCACGCAGCCCCCGCGGCCGCTCAGGGAGCACTGCCGAGAAGCTGGGAGTGCGCCATGCAGGGCAAGCCAAAAAGGTGCACGGCAACCGACAGCCACGCATGCCCTTCCCGTATGAACTGGGGTGGCCAGCCATGCCAACGTACTGGTCTGCTGTTCATAGGCACTGTGGGAAGGGGACATGGCCTTTGCAAGTCACAGGAACGGGCTGCCAGCGCTAGGGAGACCAGTTCCCCAGCACTCACGCAAGGCACATGTCGATTTCAAAGGCCAGCCTGGTGCGCTTCCCCCTCCCCCATGGTCCGTGGAAGGGGGAGTGCAAGGCAGCTCCCGTGGTAGCCATGTTGGGAGCCGCCTATTAGAATCCCTCCCCCCACACTCCACCTGAGTGCTGAGTCACTCAGCAGCCATGGAGAATTGCTCATTTAAAAGCACCCTTAGTTGTCTGTGAAGGTCACCCTTTCTAGCCATTATCTTGGCTTGCTGGCCCCTTTCTTCCCATCCTCAATCCTGACCTGAATGATTAGCTGTCTCTCCTTTTGGAATTTGGAACCCCCTATTGACCACTTTCCTCAGATCCATTTTAGCAATCCCGAATAGTGCTCCTAACAGTGTGGTCTGCCTAGAGTGTGGATTCTCACCAGTAGAAGCACAGGTATGGATGACAACATTTAACTATTGGATTAGACTCCACTTTGGACTGGTGGCCCTGTTTGCTCGGCTGGTATTAATTGACTGACATAGACGTCCCTGGGTGGAAGCAGTGGTTAGGAAGCTGGGCACAATAGGCTTATCACCTGCTATTCTAACTCCTGTGGGATATGAGGGGGCAAAGAGACTTGTTAAGCGACGAGTGGAGGATATTTTCTATCAGGAGGTTATAGCAGAGGTTAGAGATAAAAAGTCGCTGAAGCTGTACTTGGGATTGCCTGTTAGGCCCTTAGTGGCCGCCCCTTACCCTGGAGTATAGTATGGGGCTGGCCACCAAGAGATGCTATACAATGGCCCGATTGAATATTTTTCCCTAGGCTCAAACGGTGGGTCGTTGGGGGAGTATCCCCCTGGCAAATCAACTATGTATTTATGCCCTGGCCTGCATAGATTCCACTGAATATATACTTCTGAATTGTGAACTATATGCTGGCCTTAGGGCTACACTAATAACTCTACTTTTGGAGGGATGTTTGGGCTGGTCTCCAGTCGCGATCGTGGTGTACTTTCTTGCTGGTAGAGAGGAGCAAGCTACTAAGAGTGTAGCTAGGTTTTTATATAGTGTCCTGAACTCCAAAAGTAACAAGGGGTAGCTTGGGTGTTACTCAATACTTAACCTGGTTATATATTGGCTGCCATAGTGTATGGAGGACGGGGACGGAGGTTATTCGATCCTCTTGCTTTGTCCCTGGATTAGGTATCTGAGGCTATATTGTTATTGGATGCTGGGCAATAATAATTTATATTCATTTTGGATATGAGAAAGTTGATGTTGCTTGTTTGTATGTATTGCCTTTCTATATGTGATGGTTTATTTGTCATTTGATATGGCTTTGGCTGATTCAATAAATTTTTTTATTATTATTATTATTATTATTAAAAACAAAGGGCCGGTGGGCGGGGAAGGAGTGGGGAGTGGAGGAAATGCCCAAAGGTGCAGCAGTGAGATGAGGGAGCCCTGATCCAATCCTTGATCCTAGCCAGTGTGTGGGCATGCCCTTTGTTAGTGACAGATACAGTAGAGTCCACACCGGGTTTTATATGAGACAAGTTTGTTGGCTAAGGGGTCTGGGACCTGCAGAATAAAGTGGCCTCTTTTTTTTTCAACTGAGGAGTTTGTGCCAGCACCGTTATTTCAAACATCCTAATTGTACAGGGACATAACAGTTGCCACTTTCCTCCCCTCAGAAACTAGCAACTATGGGCCCCCCTCTCTCATGAGACCTGTGCAGTCCCTTCAAGGCAGAGAGGGTGGGGGGGAAATGCTGCAGAAAGAGAGAGTAAGAGATTTCTTGAGCACAAACCCAGTCCGAGACGATATGCTACTTACCCCTCTCCCCTGCACGCACATCAACTTCGCCGCCACCGCCTCTATCGAGTTAGCAGCAACTGCAGCTTATTGTCTTGGATGTCCACACACATACAGGCACTGCCCGCTCCCTAACTGATGACATGCCAACACATGGGCATACATTACCCTGCATTTGCCTTCATGATATTCCCTGCACCCCTTGCCATAACACCATGTGTGGGCATCCAGCAACAAATGTGCTTGTGAACAAACGACCAGGTGAACACCCCCTCGTGGGTGGCTAGTGTGACGTTTGTTGATACCCTATATTAAATCCCACTGCTATTCACCCTCACTCCAAGGGTGCATCCTAATGCGATGAAAAAACAAGGCCAAACCCTGCTTTTCTCCAGGAATTTTTCAAATACTGTATAGTCTCAGGATGCCTCACTGAGGCCGCTTTTAGACGATCGCGCTGTGCGCTCGCGCGGGGTTTCAAAAACCCCGCAGGAGAGATTGCATGTGACGCCGCCGGCAATCGCGCGCCTGATATGGAGCTGCACATGCTTTTCAAGCCGCGAATGACCTACCCCGATCAGGCTCCCGGTCAGTTTGCGGCTTGAAAAGAATGCGCGGCGCCGTATCAGGCGCATGATTGCCGGCGGCATCATGTGTAATCTCTCCTCGCGGGGTTTTTGAAACCCCGTGTGAGCGCACAATGCGATCGTCTAAAAGCAGCCTTACATTATGCAAATAACCCTAGCACAATTGTTAAATCATGATTTGTGCCCTATTTCCTACTTGCCCATTTCTCGTAACATGGGAAGGGATATTTCCCACTTTCTGTCTGAAGACCATGCTGCAGACAAAACTGGAGAATGCTGCCGGTAACCCCAGGCCCCTGGCCTGCTCCTAATGTCTGCAGCACTGGCTTGGGTCTAGGAAGTGGAACCCCCTGCCACTGTGAATGGAAATCCAAACTGGCACCTAAAGACTGCAGCGGGGGGAGGGGGTGGGCGGAGGGTTCTTCCAGACTGCAGCAACTTCAACACAACTGAACAAGGAGAATAGAACATGGAAATGGCAAAAATGAATAAAAGTCGGCACCTGCAGGGAATCCCAAAGGCAAGAGAAAGGCCTCATGTAAATGCACCCTCATTCTGAGGTCCCCCAATTCCATGGCCCCTTAGCCTGTTCTCCTGTCCTCTTCCCCTCATAATTCCTATTCCTTTTCTCATTCCCTTCTTCCTCTAACTTCCCTTCCCCCTGCCTGTAAGCATTCGAGTATATTCCTCATGTCTTTAGAAACATACATATATCATCACTCACCTCCCTTTTCTTTAGGCAACTCTTCTTCCCATCCAGTCCAGCTTCCAACTTACCAAAACTGCCCTTGCCAACAACTACCTCCTTGCTAACCATGGCCTTTAGTGGTTAGGAAAGTAGTGAATGCCTCTCTTTAAAATAATTTGTTCTTGTGTGCTGGTGGATGGGGACATGTAGTGCATATCCAAAAGGAGTGGAGCTCATTTTTAGAATGGCCTGTCAGAGGGGCCAATGATACTTTTAATAATTTAATAGAGGTTACTTACCAGTAACTCTGTTCTTTGAGAGAGCTACGCGTATTCTCACTATTGGAAAACCTCTTGTTAGCAGTTTCCAGGCAGAAGATGTCCTGGAAAGATCTAGAACATGGTGAGGGCTCCGTCCCTCCTCTCCCCCACCCCCGAGAAAAATGTGGGCTCCAGATCACGCAAGAGCGGGAGTGCATAAAAGGGGGCGGAGCCCTCACCGCCTCAGTTCCTTCCAATCCCGTCCCAACAAGACCCAATTAAGGTAACTCTGAGACAGAGGAAAAGGCTGGGCAGGTCGTGAGAATATGCGGCGCTCTCTCGAGTTACTGGTAAGTAACCTCTATTTCTTCTTCAAGGATCTCTGCGATTCTCACTATTGGGAGAGTGAATAGCAGTAAAGTGACCTACCTCAAGGAGGGGGGTGATGAGGAGGTCAATCAAAGAGACTGTAAAACTGCTCTACCCACGTTCAAGTCCAGTCTGGCTGCCAGATCCAAGGAACAGTGCTTGCTGAAAGTGTGCACTGAAGACCAAGTTGCAGCCTTCCAAATGTTCAGAATAGGAACCCCACAAAGATTGGCTAATGAGGAGGCAACTGCCCTAGTGGACTGAGCTTGAAGGTGAGAGGGGTGAGACCTCCCCGCCCGTTCATAGCACCTCTAGATAAAAAGGAGGATCCACTTGGACAGTCTTTGCAACGTAAGATGAACCCTGATGCGTTGGCCACCATATGAGATGAACAAAACATCTGATGCTCTGATGGATCGAGCATGATTGATGTAGGAGAGAGCTCGCTTGACTTCGAGAGTATGAAGTGTCTGCTCCGCTCATGAAGAATGTGGCTTCGGAAAAAACACAGGTAAGGAGATGGTCTGATTTAAATGAAAGGGAGAGACAACCTTAGGGACGAATGAAGGGTCTGTCCTGAGGTCCACCTTATCACTGTGGAAATGAGTGTAGGGAGGAGACGCTCGAAGTGCAGAGAGTTCAGAAACTCTTCTAGCAGAGGTGATGGTGAGCAAGAAGGTTGTTTTGAGCGAGAGATTCTTCAGGGAGCAGGTGGCCATAGGCTCAAAGGGAGGTTCCATGAGCTTAGTCAGGATGAGATTAAAGTCCCACTGCAGGGCTGGCTGCGAAGTTGGCAGGAAGGAGTTAAGCAAGCCTCTCCAGAAGGTCCTCATGAGTGGGTGAGAGAAGAGAGTGTCGGCTCCCTCTGGTTGTAGGCAAGAGGAAAGAGCCGCTAGGTGAACTTTGAGAGTGACAATGGAGAGTTCAGAGCTGTGCAGATATAACAAGTATCTGAATACATGGAGCATGGAGAGGGAAGTTAGGGACCAAGGAAGAGAAGTGCACCAAGCTGAAAAACGAGAGTACTTTGCGGCATATCAGACGCGTGTAGAGGGTCGGCAGGAGTTGAGTAGGACTTCTGCAACATCAAGGGGGGCGTCCTGCATTAAGATTGGATTAACCAAGTGGAGAGATGGAGTGTCCGTAGGTTGTGGTGGAGGACCGTGCCCTGTTGGCAAGAGACGAGGTCGGGTAGCAGTGGGAGGAGTATGGAGTCCACTGCTAGAATCTGCAGTGTCTGAAACCACGGGCTATGAGGATCACATGGGTGCAATCTACCTGAGCCTTGTGGAGAACCTTGTACAGCAGGGGGACAGGAGGGAATGCATATAGTAAGGGCCCACTCCAGGAGATGGCGAAGGCATCAGAGATCAACCCTTGAGCTCGACCTGCTCTGCTGAAATTTTTTTGAAGCTTTGCATTTTCTTGTGTTGCAAAGAGGTCTATTGCAGGAGTGCCCCATGTACAGAAGATGTCATTCAACACAGCATCCTTGAGAGTCCACTCGTGTTGGTCGGAGCCTCTGCAGCTGATCTGATCTGCGAGGGTGTTGTCTTGGCCTGCAAGATGTATGGCCTGTAGGTGAATATTGCGCTCTATGTATCATGCCCAAATGGTCTGATCTTCAAGGGAGAGGCGAGTGGATCTCGCGCCGCCTTGTTTGTTGATGTACCATGTAGCTGTGGTGTTGTCTGTGAGGATTAAGACATTCTGACCTGCAATGTGGTTGTCTAGAGCTTTGAGTGCCCATTGGATGGTCCTGTGCAGGAGACTCTCCTCTTGGTACCAGAGGCCATGAACCCTTGTGTGGTTCATGTGGGCTCCCCATCCTGTGAGCGAAGCATCGGTAGTGATGGACATCTCTACCTGAGGCGGATCGAAGGGCATGCCTATCAGGAGGTGAGATGGGTCTGTCCACCAAAGAAGATCTGTGAGGACACTTGAGGGATAGTTATTCTCATGGAGAGTGTATGACGGGTCTGGGTTTAGACCCATGCAAGCCATTGCTGTAGCAGTTGAAGATGTAGGCGGGCATGCGGTGTCACGACTGTAGTTCCAATCATAAGTCCTTGAAGGCGGAGAAAGTAATGGACAGGCCTGGTGGTTCAGGCTGACAGGGCTGAAATGGTGGATATAATGTCTTGAAACCTGTCTATAGGAAGGTAGGCTCTCAACTGTAGGGTGTCCAGCATGGCACCGATGAATTGGAGCCATTGAGTAGGTACCAGCTGCGACTTGTTGTAGTTGATAATGAAGCCTAGTGCCTGTAGAAGAGAGAGAGTCTTGTGAAGGTGGGTTAGCAGGGTGTGCCTGCAGGATGCAGCAAGGAGCCAGTCGTCCAGGTATGGGAACACTCTTACTTTCATTGTCCTTAGATGAGCTGCGACTACTGCAACACATTTGGTGAAGACCCTTGGGACTGTAGAGAGGCTGAACGAGAGGACCGAGTATTGGAAATGATGGTTCCCTACAAGAAAGCGTAAGTATCTTCTGTGAGCAGCATTAATGGAAATGTGGAAATAAGCCTTAAGATCAAGGGAGGCCAACCAGTCTCCTCGTTGAAGGCCAAGAAAGATAATAGGGAGAGAGGTCATATGAAATTTAAACTTTCTAATGTACTTGTTAAGACGATGCAGGTCCAAAATTGGCCTGAACCCCTTGTCCTTCTTAGGGACTAGGAAGTGGCTAGAATAGAAGCCTGTATTTTGTTCAATAAGGGGAACCTCTTCAATGGCCCCCTTAGCAAGAAGCTCCTGTACCTGTAGTAGGATTTGAGTGTTGGGGGGGAAACCCTGGGAGGGGCGAGTCTGGGGGGAGAGTGTGGAACTGCGTGGAGTAGCCACAAATTGTTATTTCCCTGACCCAGCGATCAGAGATAAGGGTAGCCCATTGATCATAAAAGGACCAGAGATGGTTGAGGAAGATAGGGAGACGCTCATAAACTCCCTTGATCTCAGATATCCTAAAACCGCTGCTTAGGCGGAGGTCCAGCCGACGAGGTGGAGGAGGAACTACCTTTACCCCTCTGTTTGGTAAATCTCCTACGAGGTTGGGCAGCAGGAGTCTGAGGCTGCTGGTAATGGGGGGAATACCATCTGTTGGACTGGTAGGAATACTGAGGGGCCGGCGCTGTCTCGCCTGGTAAGGGTGAGGGGCAGAGGATTGGTAGAATGGCATCTTTCTAAGAGAACGGATAACCCCTGTGGACCTAGCGGTCTGGCACATTTCCTTGACCTTCTTCAAAGTGTCAAAGTAGAGGCTGCAAAGAGTCCCTCTCCATCAAAGGGGAGGCCCTCAATGTGGGTCTTGTTCTCAGGGGCTAGGGCGGTAGATTGAAGCCAGGCATGCCGTCTGAGAGTAATGGCCGAGGCCATACCTCTAATGTTTGTCGGCAATGTGCATGTTAGCGGTGAGCTGGAATTACGCTATTTGCATGCCTTCTTGCTGGAGGGCCAGGATCTGAGTGGGATCGGACGCTCTGCCCAATTGTGACCACAACCAGTGCTGATAACTGCAGAGGGCAGAGCTGTAGTTGGCGGTTCGAAGGGAGAGGGTTTCTGAGGAAAATATTTTCCTGCCCAGCACATCTAGGCATCTCCCTTCCCTATCTGTGGGGGAAGTCTGTATACCTCCGTCCCTGGATTTTAAAGAAGCTGCCACTATGACGAGGGAATTTGGGGCTGGGTGCCTATAAAACATGGCTGCCCCTTCCCTGGGGATAGCGTACAAAGAATCCATAAGCTTGTTAGTGGGTGGGGCAGAGGAGGGTTTTGCCCATACAGCCTTTGCGGGTTCCAAAAGTTGATCCAGCATAGGGATCATGATCTGGCCAGAGTTCCCAGACCCCAGGATGCCAAAGATGGGTCCTGACTGTGCCTTCTTTACAAACCTCGTGGGTAACTTGGGAAGGGCCACGACCAGACGCCTCAACATGGCCTAAAAGGCCTTACTGTCCTCCGTGGAGAGGGTGGGGTTAGGGTCAGAGATGGTGTCAGGGGGAGGCAGAGAAATGGTTTCATCTTCCTCTTGTAAAGAAGACGAGGAGGAAATGGAAGCCGAGCATTCAGACAAGGCCTCAATGTCAGGAAGGGCAGCAGGAGCTGTTGCCGCAGTGGGAGCAGTCATGGGTAGTGGTGGAATGTCCAGCAACGCATTAAGGAAAGAGAACTCCACCGGCGGGTCTAACCTTGTTTCCCCGTGTTGTGAAGGGGAGATATTCGCTGCTGCGGTTCCATCTGCAGCACCGGTACCAGTGGTACCACCGGTACTGGTAACCAAAGCTGTCTCCGGGACTGGTCTGGCTGCATCCCTGACTGGAGGGCAAGGTCTCATGGAGAGTCAGGTGGTCTGGATACTGTTGCTGTAGGCGGTGCCCAAGGTGGTGCAGGGGGTCTGTATTGGTAGTGGCCTGATGCTGATCATGTTCCAGCACAGATAGTCACTTCTTCAGGGGTAAGGAGATCTGCTCCGAGAACAGCAGCGATAGTCCATATGCTCGTACCCATGGTACCAGCTATAGTCCTCATGACGGTACCGTGAGTCCCTGTATGGGGAGCAACAAGAGCATGGAGATCGGGAGCGTTTATCCCTATGTAAACAGAGTGGTTCTCTGAGGAGGTGGTGAGGATCAGTATGTTCTCCCTTAAAGGTGAGATCCGCTTCCAAGGTCTCCTGTCTAGGCGATCTAGAGNTGGGGGGGAAATGCTGCAGAAAGAGAGAGTAAGAGATTTCTTGAGCACAAACCCAGTCCGAGACGATATGCTACTTACCCCTCCCCCCTGCACGCACATCAGCTTCGCCGCCACCGCCTCTATCGAGTTAGCAGCAACTGCAGCTTATTGTCTTGGACGTCTACACGCATACAGGCACTGCCCACTCCCTAACTGATGACATGCCAACACATGGGCATACATTACCCTGCATTTGCCTTCATGATATTCCCTGCACCCCTTGCCATAACACCATGTGTGGGCATCCAGCAACAAATGTGCTTGTGAACAAACGACCAGGTGAACACCCCCTCGTGGGTGGCTAGTGTGACGTTTGTTGATACCCTATATTAAATCCCACTGCTATTCACCCTCACTCCAAGGGTGCATCCTAATGTGATGAAAAAACAAGGCCAAACCCTGCTTTTCTCCAGGGATTTTTCAAATACTGTATAGTCTCAGGATGCCTCACTGAGGCCGCTTTTAGACGATCGTGCTGTGCGCTCGCGTGGGGTTTCAAAAACCCCGCGAGGAGAGATTGCATGTGACGCCGCCGGCAATCGTGCGCCAGATATGGCGCTGCACATGCTTTTCAAGCCGCGAATGACCTACCCCGATCAGGCTCTCGGTCAGTTTGCGGCTTGAAAAGAATGCGCAGCGCCGTATCAGGCGCGTGATTGCCGGCAGCATCATGTGTAATCTCTCCTCGCGGGGTTTTTGAAACCCTGTGTGAGCGCACAATGCGATCGTCTAAAAGCGGCCTTACATTATGCAAATAACCCTAGCACAATTGTTAAATCATGATTTGTGCCCTATTTCCTACTTGCCCATTTCTCGTAACATGGGAAGGGATATTTCCCACTTTCTGTCTGAAGACCATGCTGCAGACAAAACTGGAGAATGCTGCCGGTAACCCCAGGCCCGTGGCCTGCTCCTAATGTCTGCAGCACTGGCTTGGGTCTAGGAAGTGGAACCCCCTGCCACTGTGAATGGAAATCCAAACTGGCACCTAAAGACTGCAGCGGGGGGAGGGGGTGGGCGGAGGGTTCTTCCAGACTGCAGCAACTTCAACACAACTGAACAAGGAGAATAGAACATGGAAATGGCAAAAATGAATAAAAGTCGGCACCTGCAGGGAATCCCAAAGGCAAGAGAAAGGCCTCATGTAAATGCACCCTCATTCTGAGGTCCCCCAATTCCATGGCCCCTTAGCCTGTTCTCCTGTCCTCTTCCCCTCATAATTCCTATTCCTTTTCTCATTCCCTTCTTCCTCTAACTTCCCTTCCCCCTGCAAGCATTCGAGTATATTCCTCATGTCTTTAGAAACATACATATATCATCACTCACCTCCCTTTTCTTTAGGCAACTCTTCTTCCCATCCAGTCCAGCTTCCAACTTACCAAAACTGCCCTTGCCAACAACTACCTCCTTGCTAACCATGGCCTTTAGTGGTTAGGAAAGTAGTGAATGCCTCTCTTTAAAATAATTTGTTCTTGTGTGCTGGTGGATGGGGACATGTAGTGCATATCCAAAAGGAGTGGAGCTCATTTTTAGAATGGCCTGTCAGAGGGGCCAATGATACTTTTAATAATTTAATAGAGGTTACTTACCAGTAACTCTGTTCTTTGAGAGAGCTACGCGTATTCTCACTATTGGAAAACCTCTTGTTAGCAGTTTCCAGGCAGAAGATGTCCTGGAAAGATCTAGAACATGGTGAGGGCTCCGTCCCTCCTCTCCCCCACCCC